>JAQFVV010012929.1:29205-410398 GCA_028023455.1 Epiperipatus broadwayi
ATTAAATCTTTGGATTACTGAAAAAAAAAAATTGTTTCTATTATTATGTGTCTACTATATAAAAAATATTACAAACACCAAATCCCTGGATTAGTGAAATAAAATAATTGTTTCTATTATTATGTATCTACTATATAAATATATTACAAACACCAAATCCCTGGATTAGTGAAATAAAATAATAATTGCTTCTATTATTATGTATCTTCTATATAAAAATATTATAAACACCAAATCGCTGGATTAGTGAAATAAAATAATAATTGCTTCTATTATTATGTGTCTACTATATATAAATATTACAAACACCAAATCCTTGGATTAGTGAAATAAAATAATAATTGCTTCTATTATTATGTATCTACTATATAAAAATATTACAAACACCAAATCCCTGGATTAGTGAAATAAAATAATAATTGCTTCTATTATTATGTGTCTACTATATAAAAATATTACATACATCAGAATAAAATGAACCATTAGTTATGTTTATATAATGTGATTACAAATCCCTGGATTAGTGAAATAAAATATTAATTGCTTCCATTATTATGTGTCTAGTACGTAAAAATATTATAAACACCAAATCCTTGGATGAGTGAAATAAAATATTAAATGCTTATATTATTATGTGTCTACTATATAAAAATATTACAAACACCAGAATAAAATGAATTATTAAATATAGTTCTATAATGTGATTACAAATCCCTGGATTAGTGAAATAAAATAATAATTGCTTCTTTGTAGTATGTGTCTACTATATAAAAATATTACAAACACCAACTCCCTGGATTAGTGAAATAAAATAATAATTGCTTTCATTATTATGTCTACTAAATAAAAATATTACAAACACCAAATCCCCGGATTAGTGAAATAAAATAATTATTGCTTCTATTATTATGTATCTACTATATAAAAATATTACAAACACCAAATCCCTGGATTAGTGAAATAAAATAATAATTGCTTCTATTATTATGTATCTTCTATATAAAAATATTACAAACACCAAATCCCTGGATTAGTGAAATAAAATAATAATTGCTTCTATTATTATGTTATCTTCTATACAAAAATATTATAAACACCAAATCCGTGGATTAGTGAAATAAAATAATAATTGCTTCTATTATTATGTGTCTACTATATAAAAATATTACATACACAAATAAAAATTTTTTATATAATGTCAAACCTGGATTAGTGAAATAAAATATTAATTGCATTATTTGTCTATATAAAATATTATAAACAAATCCTGATGAGTGAAATAAAATATTAATGCTTATATTATTATGTGTCTACTATATAAAAATATTACAAAATAAATGATTATTAATCTATTGATTAACCTGATTAGTGAAATAAAAAATAACCTTTTTCCTTATATTTTTGAAATAAAATAATATTTTGTTTATATAAAATATTAAAAAATTGATTAGTGAAATAAAATAATTATTGCTTCTATTATTATGTATCTACTATATAAAAATATTACAAACACCAAATCCCTGGATTAGTGAAATAAAATAATAATTGCTTCTATTATTATGTATCTTCTATATAAAAATATTATAAACACCAAATCCGTGGATTAGTGAAATAAAATAATAATTGCTTCTATTATTATGTGTCTACTATATAAAAATATTACAAACACCAAATCCCTGGATTAGTGAAATAAAATAATAATTGCTTCTATTATTATGTGTCTACTATATAAAAATATTACATACATCAGAATAAAATGAACCATTAGTTATGGTTATATAATGTGATTACAAATCCCTGGATTAGTGAAATAAAATATTAATTGCTTCCATTATTATGTGTCTAGTATGTAAAAATATTATAAACACCAAATCCCTGGATGAGTGAAATAAAATATTAATTGCTTATATTATTATGTGTCTACTATATAAAAATGTTACAAACACCAGAATAAAATGAATTATTAAATATAGTTCTATAATGTGATTACAAATTCCTGGATTAGTGAAATAAAATATTAATTGCTTCTATTATTATGTGTCTAGTATGTAAAAGTATTACAAACACCAAATGCCTGGATTAGTGAAATAAAATAATAATTGCTTCTATTATTATGTGTCTACTATATAAAATTATTACAAACACCAAATCCCTGGATTAGTGAAATAAAATAATAATTGCTTCTATTATTATGTGTCTACTATATAAAAATATTACAAACACCAAATCCCTGGATTAGTGAAATAAAATAATAATTGCTTCTATTATTATGTGTCTACTATATAAAAATATTACATACATCAGAATAAAATGAACCATGTCAAATCCCTGGATTAGTGAAATAAAATATTAATTGCTTCCATTATTATGTGTTTAGTGTGTAAAAATAGTATAAACACCAAATCCCTGGATGAGTGAAATAAAATATTAATTGCTTATATTATTATGTGTCTACTATATAAAAATATTACAAACATCGGAAGTTCTATAATGTGATTACAAATCCCTGGATTAGTGAAATAAAATAATAATTGCTTCTATTATTATGTGTCTACTATATAAAATTATAACAAACCCCAAATCCTTGGATTAGTGATATAAAATAATAATTGCTTCTATTATTATGTGTCTACTATATAAACATCTTACAAACACCAAAACCTTGGATGAGTCAAATGAAATATTAATTGCTTTTATTATTATGTGTCTTCTATATAAAAATATTACACACATTAAATCTTTGGATTACTGAAAAAAAAATAATTGTTTCTATTATTATGTGTCTACTATATAAAAAATATTACAAACACCAAATCCCTGGATTAGTGAAATAAAATAATTGTTTCTATTATTATGTGTCTACTATTTAAAAATATTACTAACACCAACTCCCTGGATTAGTGAAATAAAATAATAATTGCTTCTATTGTTATGTATCTTCTATATAAAAATATTATAAACACCAAATCGCTGGATTAGTGAAATAAAATAATAATTGCTTCTATTATTATGTGTCTACTATATACAAATATTACAAACACCAAATCCTTGGATTAGTGAAATAAAATAATAATTGCTTCTATTATTATGTATCTACTATATAAAAATATTACAAACACCAAATCCCTGGATTAGTGAAATAAAATAATAATTGCTTCTATTATTATGTGTCTACTATATAAAAATATTACATACATCAGAATAAAATGAACCATTAGTTATGTTTATATAATGTGATTACAAATCCCTGGATTAGTGAAATAAAATATTAATTGCTTCCATTATTATGTGTCTAGTACGTAAAAATATTATAAACACCAAATCCTTGGATCAGTGAAATAAAATATTAAATGCTTATATTATTATGTGTCTACTATATAAAAATATTACAAAACCAGAATAAAATGAATTATTAAATATAGTTCTATAATGTGATTACAAATCCCTGGATTAGTGAAATAAAATAATAATTGCTTTTTTGTAGTATGTGTCTACTATATAAAAATATTACAAACACCAACTCCCTGGATTAGTGAAATAAAATAATAATTGCTTTCATTATTATGTCTACTAAATAAAAATATTACAAACACCAAATCCCCGGATTAGTGAAATAAAATAATTATTGCTTCTATTATTATGTATCTACTATATAAAAATATTACAAACACCAAATCCCTGGATTAGTGAAATAAAATAATAATTGCTTCTATTGTTATGTATCTTCTATATAAAAATATTACAAACACCAAATCCCACGATTAGTGAAATAAAATAATAATTGCTTCTATTATTATGTATCTTCTATACAAAAATATTATAAACACCAAATCCGTGGATTAGTGAAATAAAATAATAATTGCTTCTATTATTATGTGTCTACTATATAAAAATATTACATACATCAGAATAAAATGAACCATTAGTTATGGTTATATAATGTGATTACAAATCCCTGGATTAGTGAAATAAAATATTAATTGCTTCCATTATTATGTGTCTAGTATGTAAAAATATTATAAACACCAAATCCCTGGATGAGTGAAATAAAATATTAATTGCTTATATTATTATGTGTCTACTATATAAAAATATTACAAACACCAGAATAAAATGAATTATTAAATATAGTTCTATAATGTGATTACAAATCCCTGGATTAGTGAAATAAAATAATAATTGCTTCTTTGTAGTATGTGTCTACTATATAAAAATATTACAACACCAAATCCCTGATTAGTGAAATAAAATAATAATTGCTTATTATTATGTCTACTATATAAAAATATTACAAACACCAAATCCCTGGATTAGTGAAATAAAATAATAATTGCTTCTATTATTATGTGTCTACTATATAAAAATATTACAAACACCAAATCCCTGGATTAGTGAAATAAAATAATAATTGCTTCTATTATTATGTATCTTCTATATAAAAATATTATAAACACCAAATCCGTGGATTAGTGAAATAAAATAATAATTGCTTCTATTATTATGTGTCTACTATATACAAATATTACAAACACCAAATCCCTGGATTAGTGAAATAAAATAATAATTGCTTCTATTATTATGTGTCTACTATATAAAAATATTATACTTAAATCCCTGGATTAGTGAAATAAAATATTAATTGCTTCTATTATTATGTGTCTACTATATAAAAATATTACAATAAAATTATATTTTAATATTCAAACCTGGATTAGTGAAATAAAATATTAATTGCTTCTATTATTATGTGTCTAGTATGTAAAAGTATTACAAACACCAAATGCCTGGATTAGTGAAATAAAATAATAATTGCTTCTATTATTATGTGTCTACTATATAAAATTATTACAAACACGAAATCCCTGGATAAGTGAAATAAAATATTAATTGCTTCTATTATTATGTCTACTATATAAAAATATTACAAACACAAATCCCTGGATTAGTGAAATAAAATAATAATTGCTTCTATTATTATGTGTCTACTATATAAAATTATTACAAACACCAAATCCCTGGATTAGTGAAATAAAATAATAATTGCTTCTATTATTATGTGTCTACTATATAAACATCTTACAAACACCAAAACCTTGGATGAGTCAAATGAAATATTAATTGCTTTTATTATTATGTGTCTTCTATATAAAAATATTACACACATTAAATCTTTGGATTACTGAAAAAAAATAATAATTGTTTCTATTATTATGTGTCTACTATATAAAAAATATTACAAACACCAAATCCCTGGATTAGTGAAATAAAATAATTGTTTCTATTATTATGTGTCTACTATTTAAAAATATTACTAACACCAACTCCCTGGATTAGTGAAATAAAATAATAATTGCTTCTATTATTTTGTATCTACTATATAAATATATTACAAACACCAAATCCCTGGATTAGTGAAATAAAATAATAATTGCTTCTATTATTATGTATCTTCTATATAAAAATATTATAAACACCAAATCGCTGGATTAGTGAAATAAAAATATCATTATTATGTCTACTATATAAAAATATTACAAACACCAAATCCCTGGATTAGTGAAATAAAATAATAATTGCTTCTATTATTATGTATCTACTATATAAAAATATTACAAACACCAAATCCCTGGATTAGTGAAATAAAATAATAATTGCTTCTATTATTATGTATCTTCTATATAAAAATATTATAAACACCAAATCGCTGGATTAGTGAAATAAAATAATAATTGCTATTATTATGTGATATAAAAAATATTATAAAACAAATCCTGGATTAGTGAAATAAAATAATAATTGCTCTTTCTATTATTATGTGTCTACTATATAAAAATATTACAAACACCAAATCCCTGGATTAGTGAAATAAAATAATAATTGCTTCTATTATTATGTGTCTACTATATAAAAATATTACATACATCAGAATAAAATGAACCATTAGTTATGGTTATATAATGTGATTACAAATCCCTGGATTAGTGAAATAAAATATTAATTGCTTCCATTATTATGTGTCTAGTGTGTAAAAATATTATAAACACCAAATCCCTGGATGAGTGAAATAAAATATTAATTGCTTATATTATTATGTGTCTACTATATAAAAATATTACAAACACCAGAATAAAATGAATTATTAAATATAGTTCTATAATGTGATTACAAATCCCTGGATTAGTGAAATAAAATAATAATTGCTTTTTTGTAGTATGTGTCTACTATATAAAAATATTACAAACACCAAATCCCTGGATTAGTGAAATAAAATAATAATTGCTTCTATTATTATGTCTACTATATAAAAATATTACAAACACCAAATCCCTGGATTAGTGAAATAAAATAATAATTGCTTCTATTATTATGTGTCTACTATTTAAAAATATTACTAACACCAACTCCCTGGATTAGTGAAATAAAATAATAATTGCTTCTATTATTATGTATCTACTATATAAAAATATTACAAACACCAAATCCCTCGATTAGTGAAATAAAATAATAATTGCTTCTATTATTATGTATCTTCTATACAAAAATATTATAAACACCAAATCCGTGGATTAGTGAAATAAAATAATAATTGCTTCTATTATTATGTGTCTACTATATACAAATATTACAAACACCAAATCCCTGGATTAGTGAAATAAAATAATAATTGCTTCTATTATTATGTGTCTACTATATAAAAATATTACATACATCAGAATAAAATGAACCATTAGTTATGGTTATATAATGTGATTACAAATCCCTGGATTAGTGAAATAAAATATTAATTGCTTCCATTATTATGTGTCTAGTATGTAAAAATATTATAAACACCAAATCCCTGGATGAGTGAAATAAAATATTAATTGCTTATATTATTATGTGTCTACTATATAAAAATGTTACAAACACCAGAATAAAATGAATTATTAAATATAGTTCTATAATGTGATTACAAATTCCTGGATTAGTGAAATAAAATAATAATTACTTCTTTTAGTATGTGTCTACTATATAAAAATATTACAAACAAAATCCTGGATTAGTGAAATAAAATAATAATTGTTCTATTATTAGTGCTACTATATAAAATATTAAAAACAAATCCTGGATTAGTGAAATAAAATAATAATTGCTTCTATTATTATGTATCTACTATATAAAAATATTACAAACACCAAATCCCTGGATTAGTGAAATAAAATAATAATTGCTTCTATTATTATGTATCTTCTATATAAAAATATTACAAACACCAAATCTCTGGATTAGTGAAATAAAATAATAATTGCTTCTATTATTATGTGTCTACTATATAAAAATATTACAAACACCAAATCCCTGGATTAGTGAAATAAAATAATAATTGCTTCTATTATTATGTGTCTACTATATAAAAATATTACAAACACCAAATCCCTGGATTAGTGAAATAAAATAATAATTGCTTCTATTATTATGTGTCTACTATATAAAAATATTACATACATCAGAATAAAATGAACCATTAGTTATGGTTATATAATGTGATTACAAATCCCTGGATTAGTGAAATAAAATATTAATTGCTTCCATTATTATGTGTCTAGTATGTAAAAATATTATAAACACCAAATCCCTGGATGAGTGAAATAAAATATTAATTGCTTATATTATTATGTGTCTACTATATAAAAATATTACAAACACCAGAATAAAATGAATTATTAAATATAGTTCTATAATGTGATTACAAATCCCTGGATTAGTGAAATAAAATAATAATTAATTTTTTGTAGTATGTGTCTACTATATAAAAATATTACAAACACCAAATCCCTGGATTAGTGAAATAAAATAATAATTGCTTCTATTATTATGTGTCTACTATATAAAATTATTACAAACACCAAATCCCTGGATTAGTGAAATAAAATAATAATTGCTTCTATTATTATGTGTCTACTATATAAAAATATTACAAACACCAAATCCCTGGATTAGTGAAATAAAATAATAATCTATATTGTGCCTATATAAAAATATTAAAAAAAAATTGGATTAGTGAAATAAATATTAATTGCTTCTATTATTATGTGTCTACTATATAAAAATATTACAAACACCAAACCCGTGGATTAGTGAAATAAAATAATAATTGCTTCTATTATTATGTGTCTACTATATAAAAATATTACAAACACCAAATCCCTGGATTAGTGAAATAAAATAATAATTGCTTCTATTATTATGTGTCTACTATATAAAAATATTACAAACACCAAATCCCTGGATTAGTGAAATAAAATAATAATTGCTTCTATTATTATGTATCTTCTATATAAAAATATTATAAACACCAAATCGCTGGATTAGTGAAATAAAATAATAATTGCTTCTATTATTATGTGTCTACTATATAAAAATATTACAAACACCAAATCCCTGGATTAGTGAAATAAAATAATAATTGCTTCTATTATTATGTGTCTACTATATAAAATTATTACAAACACCAAATCCCTGGATTAGTGAAATAAAATAATTATCGCTTCTAATATTATGTGTCTACTATATAAAAATATTACATATATCATAATAAAATGAACCATTAGTTATGTTTATATAATGTGATTACAAATCCCTGGATTAGTGAAATAAAATATTAATTGCTTCCATTATTATGTGTCTAGTATGTAAAAATATTATAAACACCAAATCCCTGGATGAGTGAAATAAAATATTAATTGCTTATATTATTATGTGTCTACTATATAAAAATGTTACAAACACCAGAATAAAATGAATTATTAAATATAGTTCTATAATGTGATTACAAATTCCTGGATTAGTGAAATAAAATAATAATTAATTTTTTGTAGTATGTGTCTACTATATAAAAATATTACAAACACCAAATCCCTGGATTAGTGAAATAAAATAATAATTGCTTCTATTATTATGTGTCTACTATATAAAATTATTACAAACACCAAATTTCTGGATTAGTGAAATAAAATATTAATTGCTTCTATTATTATGTGTCTACTATTTAAAAATATTACTAACACCAACTCCCTGGATTAGTGAAATAAAATAATAATTGCTTCTATTATTATGTGTCTACTATATAAAAATATTACAAACACCAAATCCCTCGATTAGTGAAATAAAATAATAATTGCTTCTATTATTATGTATCTTCTATATAAAAATATTATAAACACCAATTCCGTGGATTAGTGAAATAAAATAATAATTGCTTCTATTATTATGTGTCTACTATATACAAATATTACAAACACCAAATCCCTGGATTAGTGAAATAAAATAATAATTGCTTCTATTATTATGTGTCTACTATATAAAAATATTACTTACATCAGAATAAAATGAACCATTAGTTATGGTTATATAATGTTATTACAAATCCCTGGATGAGTGAAATAAAATATTAATTGCTTATATTATTATGTGTCTTCTATATAAAAATGTTACTAACATCAGAATAAAATGAATTATTAAATATAGTTCTATAATGTGATTACAAATTTCTGGATTAGTGAAATAAAATAATAATTATTTTTTTGTAGTATGTGTCTACTATATAAAAATATTACAAACACCAAATCCCTGGATTAGTGAAATAAAATAATAATTGCTTCTATTATTATGTGTCTACTATATAAAATTATTACAAACACCAAATTTCTGGATTAGTGAAATAAAATATTAATTGCTTCTATTATTATGTGTCTACTATTTAAAAATATTACTAACACCAGCTCCTTGGATTAGTGAAATAAAATAATAATTGCTTCTATTATTATGTGTCTACTATATAAAAATATTACAAACACCAAATCCCTGGATTAGTGAAATAAAATAATAATTGCTTCTATTATTATGTGTCTACTATATAAAAATATTACAAACACCAAATCCCTGGATTAGTGAAATAAAATAATAATTGCTTCTATTATTATGTGTCTACTATATAAAAATATTACATACATCAGAATAAAATGAACCATTAGTTATGGTTATATAATGTGATTACAAATCCCTGGATGAGTGAAATAAAATATTAATTGCTTATATTATTATGTGTCTACTATATAAAAATGTTACAAACACCAGAATAAAATGAATTATTAAATATAGTTCTATAATGTGATTACAAATCCCTGGATTAGTGAAATAAAATAATAATTAATTTTTTGTAGTATGTGTCTACTATATAAAAATATTACAAACACCAAATCCCTGGATTAGTGAAATAAAATAATAATTGCTTCTATTATTATGTGTCTACTATATAAAAATATTACAAACACCAAATCTCTGGATTAGTGAAATAAAATAATAATTGCTTCTATTATTATGTGTCTACTATATAAAAATATTACAAACACCAAATCCCTGGATTAGTGAAATAAAATAATAATTGCTTCTATTATTATGTGTCTACTATATAAAAATATTACAAACACCAAATCCCTGGATTAGTGAAATAAAATAATAATTGCTTCTATTATTATGTCTACTATATAAAAATATTACAAACACCAAATCTCTGGAATACTGAAATAAAATAATAATTGCTTCTATTATTATGTGTCTACTATATAAAAATATTACAAACACCAAATCCCTGGATTAGTGAAATAAAATAATAATTGCTTCTATTATTATGTATCTACTATATAAAAATATTACAAACACCACATCCCTGGATTAGTGAAATAAAATAATAATTGCTTCTATTATTATGTATCTACCATATAAATATATTACAAACACCAAATCCCTGGATTAGTGAAATAAAATAATAATTGCTTCTACTATTTTGTGTCTACTATATAAAAATCTTACAAACACCAAAACCTTGGATGAATAAAATGAAATATTAATTGCTTCTATTATTATGTGTCTACTATTGAAAAATATTACTAACACCAACTCCCTGGATTAGTGAAATAAAATAATAATTGCTTCTATTATTATGTATCTACTATATAAAAATATTACAAACACCAAATCCCTGGATTAGTGAAATAAAATAATAATTGCTTCTATTATTATGTATCTTCTATATAAAAATATTATAAACACCAAATCGCTGGATTAGTGAAATAAAATAATAATTGCTTCTATTATTATGTGTCTACTATATACAAATATTACAAACACCAAATCCCTGGATTAGTGAAATAAAATAATAATTGCTTCTATTATTATGTGTCTACTATATAAAATTATTACAAACATCAAACCCCTGGATTAGTGAAATAAAATAATTATTGTTTCTAATATTATGTGTCTACTATATAAAAATATTACATACATCAGAATAAAATGAACCATTAGTTATGTTTATATAATGTGATTACAAATCCCTGGATTAGTGAAATAAAATATTAATTGCTTCCATTATTATGTGTCTAGTATGTAAAAATATTATAAACACCAAATCCCTGGATGAGTGAAATAAAATATTAATTGCTTATATTATTATGTGTCTACTATATAAAAATGTTACAAACACCAGAATAAAATGAATTATTAAATATAGTTCTATAATGTGATTACAAATCCCTGGATTAGTGAAATAAAATAATAATTAATTTTTTGTAGTATGTGTCTACTATATAAAAATATTACAAACACCAAATCCCTGGATTAGTGAAATAAAATATTAATTGCTTCTATTATTATGTCTACTATATAAAAATATTACAAACACCAAATCCCTGGATTAGTGAAATAAAATAATAATTGCTTCTATTATTATGTCTACTATATAAAAATATTACAAACACCAAATCTCTGGAATACTGAAATAAAATAATAATTGCTTCTATTATTATGTGTCTACTATAAAAATATTACAACAATCCTGGATTAGTGAAATAAAATAATAATGCCATTATTATGTGTCTACTATATAAAAAATTAAACCAAATTGATATGATAATATCTATATTATTGTCTACTATATAAAATATTAACAAATCCTGGATTAGTGAAATAAAATAATAATTGCTTCTATATTTTTCCTATATATTTTAAATATTATTTATTATTATGTGTTACTATATAATTATTAAAAAACCCTGGATTAGTGAAATAAAATAATTATTGCTTCTATATTATGTCTACTATATAAAAATTCAAATAAATGTTATTTTTTTATATTTACTCTGTTTGAATATTATTTTTTTTTCTCATATAAAAAATTACAAAATCTGTAGTAAATAAATAATTCTATTATTAGTGTCTACTATTTAAAAATATTACTAAAATCCTGATTAGTGAAATAGAATAATAATTGCTTCTATTATTATGTGTCTACTATATAAAAATATTAAAAAAACTTGATTAAAATAAATTTAATTGCTTCTATTATTATGTGTCTACTATATAATATTACAAACAAAACTATTATAAATAAAATATATTAATAATGTTCTACATATAAAATATTACAAACAAAATTCTGGATTAGTAAATAAAATAATAATTGCTTCTATTATTATGTATCTACTATATAAATATATTACAAACACCAAATCCCTGGATTAGTGAAATAAAATAATAATTGCTTCTATTATTATGTGTCTACTATATAAAAATATTACAAACACCAAATCCCTGGATTAGTGAAATAAAATAATAATTGCTTCTATTATTATGTGTCTACTATATAAAATTATTACAAACATCAAACCCCTGGAATAGTGAAATAAAATAATTATTGCTTCTAATATTATGTGTCTACTATATAAAAATATTACATACATCAGAATAAAATGAACCATTAGTTATGGTTATATAATGTGATTACAAATCCCTGGATTAGTGAAGTAAATTATTAATTGCTTCCATTATTATGTGTCTAGTGTGCAAAAATATTATAAACAACAAATCCCTGGATGAGTGAAATAAAATATTAATTGCTTATATTATTATGTGTCTTCTATATAAAAATATTACAAAAACCAGAGTAAAATGAATTATTAAATATAGTTCTATAATGTGATTACAAATCCCTGGATTAGTGAAATAAAATAATAATTGCTTTTTTGTAGTATGTGTCTACTATATAAAAACTTTACAAACACCAAATCCCTGGATTAGTGAAATAAAATAATTGTTCTATTATTATGTGTCTACTATTTAAAAATATTACTAACACCAAATCCCTGGATTAGTGAAATAAAATATTAATTGCTTCTATTATTATGTCTACTATATAAAAATATTACAAACACCAAATCTCTGGATTACTGAAATAAAATAATAATTGCTTCTATTATTATGTGTCTACTATATAAAAATATTACAAACATCAAATCCCTGGATTAGTGAAATAAAATAATAATTGCTTCTATTATTATGTATCTACTATATAAAAATCTTACAAACACCAAAACCTTGGATGAGTGAAATGAAATATTAATTTCTTTTATTATTATGTGTCTTATATAAAAATATTACAAACATTAAATCTTTGGATTAGTGAAATAAAATAATAATTGCTTCTATTATTATGTGTCTACTATATAAAAATATTACAAACACCAAATCTCTGTATTAGTGAAATAAAATAATAATTGCTTGTATTATGTGTCTACTATATAAAATTATTACAAACATCAAACCCCTGGATTAGTGAAATAAAATAATTATTGCTCTAATATTATGTGTCTACTATATAAAAATATTACATACATCAGAATAAAATGAACCATTAGTTATGGTTATATAATGTGATTACAAATCTTTGGATTAGTGAAACAAAATATTAATTACTTCCATTATTATGTGTCTAGTGTGTAAAAATATTATAAACACGAAATCCCTGGATGAGTGAAATAAAATATTAATTGCTTATATTATTATGTGTCTACTATATAAAAATATTACAAACACCAGAATAAAATGAATTATTAAATATAGTTCTATAATGTGATTACAAATCCCTGGATTAGTGAAATAAAATAATTGATTTTTTGTAGTATGTATCTACTATATAAAAATATTACAAACACCAAATCCCTGGATTAGTGGAATAAAATAATAATTGCTTCTATTATTATGTGTCTACTATATAAAATTATTACAAACACCAAATTTTTGGATTAGTGAAATAAAATATTAATTGCTTCTATTATTATGTCTACTATATAAAAATATTACAAACACCAAATCTCTGGAATACTGAAATAAAATAATAATTGCTTCTATTATTATGTGTCTACTATATAAAAATATTACAAACACCAAATCCCTGGATTAGTGAAATAAAATAATAATTGCTTTCATTAATATGTCTACTATATAAAAATATTACAAACACCAAAACCATGGATAGTAAAAGAAATATTAATTGCTCTATTATTTATTCTACTATATAAAATATTAAAACAAAACCCTGGATTAAGAAATAAAATAATTATCTTTAATAATTGTCTCCTATAAAATTATTAAAAAAAATTCTGCATTAGTAAAATAAAATAATAATTGCTTTATTATTATGTCTACTATATAAAAATATTACAAACACCCAATCCCTGGATTAGTGAAATAAAATAATTATTGCTTCTATTATTATGTATCTACTATATAAATATATTACAAACACCAAATCCCTGGATTAGTAAAATAAAATAATAATTGCTACTATTATTATGTATCTTCTATATAAAAATATTATAAACACCAAATGGCTGGATTAGTGAAATAAAATAATAATTGCTTCTATTATTATGTGTCTACTATATAAAATTATTACAAACATCAAACCCCTGGATTAGTGAAATAAAATAATTATTGCATCTAATATTATGTGTCTACTATATAAAAATATTACATACATCAGAATAAAATGAACCTTTAGTTATGGTTATATAATGTGATTACAAATCCCTGGATTAGTGAAGTAAAATATTATTTGCTTTCATTATTATGTGTCTAGTGTGCAAAAATATTATAAACACCAAATCCCTGGATGAGTGAAATTAAATATTAATTGCTTATATTATTATGTGTCTACTATATAAAAATATTACAAACACCAGAATAAAATGAATTATTAAATATAGTTCTATAATGTGATTACAAATCCCTGGATTAGTGAAATAAAATAATAATTGATTTTTTGTAGTATGTGTCTACTATATAAAAATATTACAAACACCAAATCTCTGGATTAGTGCAATAAAATAATAATTGCTTCTATTATTATGTGTCTACTATATAAAATTATTACAAACACCAAATCCCTGGATAAGTGAAATAAAATATTAATTGCTTCTATTATTATGTCTACTATATAAAAATATTACAAACACCAAATCCCTGGATTAGTGAAATAAAATAATAATTGCTTCTATTATTATGTGTCTACTATATAAAATTATAACAAACCCCAAATCCTTGGATTAGTGATATAAAATAATAATTGCTTCTATTATTATGTGTCTACTATATAAACATCTTACAAACACCAAAACCTTGGATGAGTCAAATGAAATATTAATTGCTTTTATTATTATGTGTCTTCTATATAAAAATATTACACACATTAAATCTTTGGATTACTGAAAAAAAATAATAATTGTTTCTATTATTATGTGTCTACTATATAAAAAATATTACAAACACCAAATCCCTGGATTAGTGAAATAAAATAATTGTTTCTATTATTATGTGTCTACTATTTAAAAATATTACTAACACCAACTCCCTGGATTAGTGAAATAAAATAATAATTGCTTCTATTATTTTGTATCTACTATATAAATATATTACAATCACCAAATCCCTGGATTAGTGAAATAAAATAATAATTGCTTCTATTGTTATGTATCTTCTATATAAAAATATTACAAACACCAAATCCCTGGATTAGTGAAATAAAATAATAATTGCTTCTATTATTATGTATCTACCATATAAATATATTACAAACACCAAATCCCTGGATTAGTGAAATAAAATAATAATTGCTTCTACTATTTTGTGTCTACTATATAAAAATCTTACAAACACCAAAACCTTGGATGAATAAAATGAAATATTAATTGCTTCTATTATTATGTGTCTACTATATAAATTTATTAAAAAAATCCCTGGATTAGTGAAATAAAATAATAATTGCTTCTATTATTATGTGTCTACTATATAAAAATATTACAAACACCAAATCCCTGGATTAGTGAAATAAAATAATAATTGCTTCTATTATTATGTGTCTACTATATACAAATATTACAAACACCAAATCCCTGGATTAGTGAAATAAAATAATAATTGCTTCTATTATTATGTGTCTACTATATAAAATTATTACAAACATCAAATCCCTGGATTAGTGAAATAAAATAATTATTGCTTCTAATATTATGTGTCTACTATATAAAAATATTACATACATCAGAATAAAATGAACCATTAGTTATGGTTATATAATGTGATTACAAATCCCTGGATTAGTGAAATAAAATATTAATTGCTTCCATTATTATGTGTCTAGTATGTAAAAATATTATAAACACCAAATCCCTGGATGAGTGAAATAAAATATTAATTGCTTATATTATTATGTGTCTACTATATAAAAATATTACAAACACCAGAATAAAATGAATTATTAAATATAGTTCTATAATGTGATTACAAATCCCTGGATTAGTGAAATAAAATAATAATTGCTTTTATTATTATGTGTCTACTATATAAAAATATTACAAACACCAAATCCCTGGATTAGTGAAATAAAATATTAATTGCTTCTATTATTATGTGTCTACTATATAAAATTATTACAAACACCAAACCCCTGGATTAGTGAAATAAAATAATTATTGCTTCTAATATTATGTGTCTACTCTATAAAATTATTACAAACACCAAATTTCTGCATTTGTGAAATAAAATAATAATTGCTTTCATTATTATGTCTACTATATAAAAATATTACAAACACCAAATCCCTGGATTAGTGAAATAAAATAATAATTGCTTCTATTATTATGTGTCTACTATATAAAAATATTACAAACACCAAATCCCTGGATTAGTGAAATAAAATAATAATTGCTTCTATTATTATGTATCTTCTATATAAAAATATTATAAACACCAAATCGCTGGATTAGTGAAATAAAATAATAATTGCTTCTATTATTATGTGTCTACTATATACAAATATTACAAACACCAAATCCCTGGATTAGTGAAATAAAATAATAATTGCTTCTATTATTATGTGTCTACTATATAAAAATATTACATACATCAGAATAAAATGAACCATTAGTTATGGTTATATAATGTGATTACAAATCCCTGGATTAGTGAAATAAAATATTAATTGCTTCCATTATTATGTGTCTAGTATGTAAAAATATTATAAACACCAAATCCCTGGATGAGTGAAATAAAATATTAATTGCTTATATTATTATGTGTCTACTATATAAAAATATTACAAACACCAGAATAAAATGAATTATTAAATATAGTTCTATAATGTGATTACAAATCCCTGGATTAGTGAAATAAAATAATAATTGATTTTTTGTAGTATGTGTCTACTATATAAAAATATTACAAACACCAAATCCCTGGATTAGTGAAATAAAATAATAATTGCTTCTATTATTATGTGTCTACTATATAAAATTATTACAAACACCAAATCCCTGGATTAGTGAAATAAAATATTAATTGCTTCTATTATTATGTGTCTACTATATAAAAATATTACAAACACCAAATCCCTGGATTAGTGAAATAAAATATTAATTGCTTCTATTATTATGTCTACTATATAAAAATATTACAAACACCAAATCTCTGGAATACTGAAATAAAATAATAATTGCTTCTATTATTATGTGTCTACTATATAAAAATATTACAAACACCAAATCCCTGGATTAGTGAAATAAAATAATAATTGCTTCTATTATTATGTGTCTACTATATAAAAATATTACAAACACCAAATCTCTGGATTAGTGAAATAAAATAATAATTGCTTCTATTATTATGTGTCTACTATATAAAAATATTACAAACACCACATCCCTGGATTAGTGAAATAAAATAATAATTGCTTCTATTATTATGTATCTACCATATAAATATATTACAAACACCAAATCCCTGGATTAGTGAAATAAAATAATAATTGCTTCTACTATTTTGTGTCTACTATATAAAAATCTTACAAACACCAAAACCTTGGATGAATAAAATGAAATATTAATTGCTTCTATTATTATGTGTCTACTATATAAAATTATTACAAACACCAAACCCCTGGATTAGTGAAATAAAATAATTATTGCTTCTAATATTATGTGTCTACTATATAAAAATATTACAAAAACCAGAATAAAATGAATTATTAAATATAGTTCTATAATGTGATTACAAATCCCTGGATTAGTGAAATAAAATAATAATTGCTTTTTTGTAGTATGTGTCTACTATATAAAAATATTACAAACACCAAATCCCTGGATTAGTGAAATAAAATAATTGCTTCTATTATTATGTGTCTACTATTTAAAAATATTACTAACACCAAATCCCTGGATTAGTGAAATAAAATAATAATTGCTTCTATTATTATGTGTCTACTATATAAAAATCTTACAAACACCAAAACCTTGGATGAGTAAAATGAAATATTAATTGCTTCTATTATTATGTGTCTACTATATAAAATTATTACAAACACCAAACCCCTGGATTAGTGAAATAAAATAATTATTGCTTCTAATAATGTGTCTACTCTATAAAATTATTACAAACACCAAATTTCTGCATTAGTAAAATAAAATAATAATTGCTTTCATTATTATGTCTACTATATAAAAATATTACAAACACCCAATCCCTGGATTAGTGAAATAAAATAATCATTGCTTCTATTATTATGTATCTACTATATAAATATATTACAAACACCAAATCCCTGGATTAGTAAAATAAAATAATAATCGCCTCTATTATTATGTGTCTACTATATACAAATATTACAAACACCAAATCCCTGAATTAGTGAAATAAAATAATAATTGCGGCTATTATTATGTGTCTACTATATAAAATTATTACAAACATCAAACCCCTGGAATAGTGAAATAAAATAATTATTGTTTCTAATATTATGTGTCTACTATATAAAAATATTACATACATCAGAATAAAATGAACTATTAGTTATGGTTATATAATGTGATTACAAATCCCTGGATTAGTGAAGTAAATTATTAATTGCTTCCATTATTATGTGTCTAGTGTGCAAAAATATTATAAACAACAAATCCCTGGATGAGTGAAATAAAATATTAATTGCTTATATTATTATGTGTCTTCTATATAAAAATATTACAAAAACCAGAGTAAAATGAATTATTAAATATAGTTCTATAATGTGATTACAAATCCCTGGATTAGTGAAATAAAATAATAATTGCTTTTTTGTAGTATGTGTCTACTATTTAAAAATATTACAAACACCAAATCCCTGGATTAGTGAAATAAAATAATTGTTCTATTATTATGTGTCTACTATTTAAAAATATTACTAACACCAAATCCCTGGATTAGTGAAATAAAATATTAATTGCTTCTATTATTATGTCTACTATATAAAAATATTACAAACACCAAATCTCTGGATTACTGAAATAAAATGAAAATTGCTTGTATTATTATGTGTCTACTATATAAAAATATTACAAACATCAAATCCCTGGATTAGTGAAATAAAATAATAATTGCTTCTATTATTATGTATCTACTATATAAAAATCTTACAAACACCAAAACCTTGGATGAGTGAAATGAAATATTAATTTCTTTTATTATTATGTGTCTTATATAAAAATATTACAAACATTAAATCTTTGGATTAGTGAAATAAAATAATAATTGCTTCTATTATTATGTGTCTACTATATAAAAATATTACAAACACCAAATCTCTGTATTAGTGAAATAAAATAATAATTGCTTGTATTATGTGTCTACTATATAAAATTATTACAAACATCAAACCCCTGGATTAGTGAAATAAAATAATTATTGCTCTAATATTATGTGTCTACTATATAAAAATATTACATACATCAGAATAAAATGAACCATTAGTTATGGTTATATAATGTGATTACAAATCCCTGGATTAGTGAAACAAAATATTAATTGCTTCCATTATTATGTGTCTAGTCTGTAAAAATATTATAAACAGCAAATCCTTAGATGAGTGAAATAAAATATTAATTGCTTATATTATTATGTGTCTACTATATAAAAATATTACAAACACCAGAATAAAATGAATTATTAAATATAGTTCTATAATGTGATTACAAATCCCTGGTTTAGTGATCTATATAGACTTAACAATGGAATAATTGTAAATTTTATTATTTTGTTGTAAATAAATCTTTGTTATTTAAGAAATTTATTGTAGTCATTTATTTATATTATCCCACTTGTTAATCAGAAATCATCCCAATTATCAAACATAAATCATTTTAAAAATTTTAAATACTTATAAAAAGTTATACAAGTATTTTTAGTATATTTGATAAAAGAGTACATGACATTTAAATCAATGAGTCACTTTATTGGATTATTTAAACATTCCTGTATTTTCTTAATAATGAATTTCAATGTTTTGTCAATTTGGATCACTTTTATTAATTTAATTTGCTTATTTCAAATCACTATAATTCTTGATTTAAATCATTTTCATATTGGAAGATTATACATTATTTGATTATAAAATTTAAATTTACAAGAACCCAATTCATATTTAGAAGGTGCTTAAATAGATTTATTCCTAGATGTTTAGGATGGCTACAAAATCCCTTACGGGAGTAATCCTGTATTATTTATTAACTTATTCCAAATTAAGAGATCATCCTGTGTTTTATTTGGATAGTAACATTATAATTATTGTCATAATTATGATAAGACATTAGCTTAGGAGAAGCAGTATGTCTTATTTATTTTATTAACTAGGATTTCATTCAAGTGAATAAATCTAAAGAGTCAAAAAAGTTTCTGAGATCATATTACCCTGAGGTACATTTATTTAATTTAAAGAACTATATTATTAAATTTATTTTGAAATTAAAATTTTACCTCCAAAAATAAATCTCGAGTGGCAAAAATTTTCAAAGATTTCAAATTATAAGAATTAAATAAAAGTTTTTACTTGTTCAAAGCAAAGAGATCCTTAGAAGGTATTTATAAGATGATTACATCTTTAAGATGGATTTAAAAAAAGATAGATTTATTAGATATTTCTAAAACAAATTTAAATGTAACATTATTGGCATAAGTTTACAATACTAAGATTCTTTTAAGTATGCTAGAGTGAGTTGTAGTTTCTACTCTTTTTAATTTCTTAATGTTACTTAGTATTTTATATTTTATTATAATGCTTTTCTTTGTATCTTGCTACTGTGACATATGTTATATATGAACCCATTGAGCTTGGCTATTGAAAAGTATATTGGCTTGTACATTTATTGAGCCCGATACATTACTCTTATAGATCAATCAACATGCATTTTGTTACATAAATTTTTTATAGGTTACTATATATGCGTGTGTGTGCCTTTTGAAACAATTATACTTTTGGCAATTCAGTATTTGACTTTAGTTAATAATATGATTCTTAAAGTAAATAAATCATACTCTCCACATTATCTTTCTGTTTACTGAGCACACACAATATTCATGCACTAATTAGCCATATTTCTGACAATCCTAGTTTTAGACTAAGATAATGTGTCTGAAATTTTGCATATAAATGACTAATTTAAATAAGTGTTAATTATATTTGCAAATTATTAATAAGAGCAGAAAGGAGTTCGCTGTTAACTGAAACAGGATCCTTTTATTACACTTATAGACCTTAAAGAAACCAAGCAGGGAAAATTAATAAATGTCCATTCCATATGTTCTTGTCATTGCAACTGTTATTACTGTGATTATTCATATAGTATACAAACATGGATTGGCTGCTTACCATTACATATTAGCCACCATAATGAGTTTATTGGCTTTTTATCTCGGAATTTAAGATCGAGAAGCATCATGAGCTTTCTTCTTAGTAATCAAATAAGATCAAATGAGTGTGTGCATGAATGAAAAAAAAATTTTTTCTATTAGATATTTATAATCACAACAGATAAAAATAAATCATGTATCTTATTCCCAGGAGGTTGTACAATCATCGGCCAAGGTAGTGGTTAGTGACCAAAAACAGAGGATGCTACAAATCCGATTGTTGACCCAGGCTGCTATTTCATGATTTTTTATTTAGGTATTTACAACTGCATATTACTTTTAAATGAAGGAAGATTGCAAGAATTGGAAGAACTATCTTATATTAAATGAGACATTATTGGACTTTGGGAAGTTAAAAGAAAAGGTGAAGAGACAATTGATTTAAAAAATGGACATGTATTGTACTACAAAGGTACAAATATTGGTAGTTCAAGTGAAGTAGGATTCATTATAAATAAAGTGGAAGAACAGCATTGTGGAGATTGATGGTGTATCGGACAGAGTGGCAAGGTTAGTTATTCAACTTAATAGCAGATACCAAATGCAGATAATTCAGGTTTATCTCCCAACAAGTTCTCATAGTGATTAAGTAGTAGATTTTTATATGAATATACAAAAGGCTTTCAATCAGAGTAAACAACATTTTAAAATTGTTATGGGAAACTTTAATGCTAGAATTGGTAAACAAATGAAAGATGAAAGTATGTAGGTAAATTTGGTTAAGGTAATAGAAATCAAAGGACATAGACTTGTGGAGTTTGGAAAAAAAACTTTATATTATGAATTCTTTTTTTGAAAAAAATGTTAAAAGGTAATTGGCATGGAAGCATCCAAAATGAAGGTATAGCAGAAACAGATTATATTTTGATTAACAGACAATATATATTTCAAGATTATAATGTTTTCAATAAATTCACACAGGAAATGATCGATTAGTGAGATGTAAGATACACATTAATGCAAAACTTGAGGGACCAAAATTATTAAGAAAAACAATAATTACAGTTGATATTTCTAATCTTCAGAAGCTTTCTAATGAATTTAAATTAGAACTTGTAAACCTTTTTCAAACATTAGCAGATTTTGAACATGATTCAGATTTGAATGAAATTAATAGGAATATAATCTGTGTTGTCTATTTGTGTGTTATTACTAACATGTTTGTATTTGGAAAGTTTAAATAAAGTTTAAAATTTTCAATATATTCAACATTAATTCACAGATGATGGAAATAGTCCAACATATCACATCTAATAACTGATACACTTTTAAAAACTGAAACAAAGCTGGTAGAAAAAAGCAGCAATTAACCAATAAATTATCTACTGAAACTAAAAAATTTATGAAGAAAAAAAGGAGTATAAAAACATATAAAAATGATGCATTGAGGATTCAATATTTTGAATTTTGTAAAATAGTACAAAAAAGAGTTGATAATGATGATATAAGAAAGTATAATTGTGTACTAGCAAGGAAAGCTATAGATGAGAATAGTCTCAAGAGTGTAAAACATATTAGTATTGGTAGGAAACATATCTGCAATAAGAAAAAAGATGGAACTATTATTAAAAAGAGAGATAAAATTGCAAAATGGGTACAAGAGTTCTATCAAGAATTATATAGTAAAAAGAACAAGTACTTCCTACAACTATTATATATTCTAAATTGCCCATGATTTTAAATAAAGAAGTGAGACATGCATTTAAATTTATAAAAAATAGAAAAGCTCCAAATAATGATGGAATTATAAGTGATATATTAAAAGAAGCAAGTCAAGAAATAACCAAAATTTGGGCAGTTATATACCAAATGTCTAAATGATAAAAATGTATCAGATGATTGGAAAAGTTAGTATTAATATTTTAAAAAGCTGATAAAGATATTACAAATTACAGACCTGACAGTCTTTTATCACTTTTATATAAAAACATTTCCAAGATAATTACAACTCATTTATAGCAAACTTTGGATTTCAACCAACCAAAAAAAAGTTGGATTTAAAGCAGTTTTAGTACTGTGGATATATCCAAGTATTGGGAGAAGTTATAGAAAGGGCAAATGAATATAAATTACCATTATATTTTGGATATGTAGATTATGGAAAGGCATTTGATTGTAAAATTTATTTCTTCAGTGATTTAAGCATTGGAGCGTATAGACCTAGGATGTTGTCTATTCTGAAAAATATTTATAAAGATGCAACATCAATTAGATAACATAATAATACTAGGAAGATTAACATTGAAAAGGTATATAACAGGTAACTCCATGTCTTCAAAACTTTTTACAGCAGTGCTGCAAGAAATATTTTGTGGATTAAAATGGGAAGCTAAAAGAATAAAAGTAAATGGAAATTATTTAAGTTATTTAGATTTTTCTAATGGTAGTTCTTTTTACAAATAATCCTTCAGAGCTTCAGAAAATATTGCAAAAGTTACCAGATGAAAGTAAGCACGCAGAACTAAAGATAAATGTTAAAAAGACAAATGGTCAATGGATTTTCTCAACAGATAAAAATAAAGATTGATAATGATAAATTAGAGGAAGTTAGAAACTACAAATATCTTGGTCAGATTATTACTTCTGATGGGAAAAAGGGATAAAATTAATCTTAGAATTAAACTTGGGAGTGCTTTTGCTAAAAATAACTTCATATTATATGCCTATGTGTTTGAAAAAAAAAAGGGTTTTAATAAATTTGTTTTATCAGTTCTTACTTATATATCCGAGACTTGGACACTTAAAAGAAGACAATACAGATTCAGACCAGTCAATGAGGTATGGAGAAATGCATGTTAGGAGTAACAATAAAAGATTGAAAATGTCATATATAGGTAAGAGAACAATTGTGTTACTGAACTTATTGAAAGAATTAAAAGATTAAAGTGGAGTTGGGCTGGACATATTTCTAGAACACATAATAATAGATAGACTACTGAAGTATTAAACTGGATTTCAAAAGATTGTAAAAGACACAGAATGAGGCTACATGTGATATGAATAGATGAAATAAGAAAGTGTGTAGACATAATGTGGAGGAGAGAGGATAGACATTGGAGATGGATTGAACTTAGTGATTATCCTGCAGTGGGTTGATAATAGTTGATGATAATGATGAATGTGTCCAAAATTTTGCATATAAATGGCTAATTTGCATAATATTCTGTGTATTATATTTGCAAATTATTAAAATAAGCACATGCAGATTTTTTTTTCAGGAATAATGTGTATATTTTTGCATATTTATGAAATCAAATTTTATATATATTAAAAAACAGTAAAATTCACATAAATTATAGTTATTTTATTAGAACTCCTTTCGGTTATACATCTTGTATTCATTATCAACTGTAAAACATTGAATAATCAAAATGAGACATACAGTTCAATTTAGTTTAGTTCTCCCACAATTGAACTATGGGTATTGTGAAAAGATGTCTCGTTTTGATTATTCAATGTTATTTAGCTGATAAAGACTACAAGATGTGCAATCAAAAGTACTTCTAATAAAATAACTATAATTTTTGTGAATTTTACGTATTTTAATATATATTGATTTGAATATTACATATATTTGGGAAAGAATACAAACACCGAACTTAATTTATTATATATATATATCGGGGGAATTTGAACCCAGACTTTCAAGTTCCCTTTAGTCATCCACTCCATTTTATACAATCAATGTACGCTACCACATACATGTGAAAAAGATAAATTATCTTCAATATACATATTTCATGCTACACCCACACTCATCAGTTGGTCCGGATTATCATCTCTCACACACACATATATATAAATGCTCTGTTTATATT
The DNA here is from genome assembly GCA_028023455.1 of Epiperipatus broadwayi. NCBI lineage: Eukaryota > Metazoa > Onychophora > Udeonychophora > Euonychophora > Peripatidae > Epiperipatus > Epiperipatus broadwayi. The sequence goes on from JAQFVV010012929.1 coordinate 55,110, forward strand.
AAGATATCAAATCTTCAAATTTAAACGGACAGGTTTCAATTCTCTCCAACTCTCTAGACATCCGTATCAATGAAAATCTGATGATGGCATTTTTAAAGTCCTTGTTTGCCAATTTTTTTGTTATTAATATATTATACAGACAGGCATTCCAACAAGAAATATGAAAATTAAAAGTAGGGAAAATAGATGGAGAAAATGGCAAAAGATAGAATATAGTCTTATATTCAAGATCTAAGATTTTACATTTTGTTAGTGTGATAAAAAACGTAAGTTTGATGAACATAAAGATACAGATAGTGGTACTGAGAAACAAATGACGATTTGGAGATACGATGAGGTATTTGAAGATAATGGAGAGATAAGGAACTCATTATTAGTGAGATAAATGTAAATGCAACATGGAATTAATTTAAAGCAAAAATATTTGTGTAATAATTGAATTAATTTTGGGGTATATGGGTTCATACATTACAAATAGATTTATATAAAGAAAAAGGATTGCATTTATTTGAAAGAGAAAATATTAAATGAATAATTAGTGGAGTTAATTTAGGGGTGTATACATTACAAATAGATTTAAGTAAAGAAGAAGAATTAGATTTATTTCAAAGGCAGAAATATTAAATGAACTCTAATAAATTTAATTATCCAACAAAGGATAGGAACTGCTTTCATATATTAGAGATTGAACAGAAATGGAAACATAATTTCATATTGTAACGATATATAAATATGTCGTTACATTAATTTAAAATAAAAAACTTGTAAGTTCGCATATAAAAATAAGTGTATTAAAAATAGAAGTAAAAAAAAAAACTAAACGCTAAAATTAAAAATGTTTGTTATACGTATATACATTCGCACAGATGTTAAACTTTAAAAGTAGTTTTTTGATAAATAAAAAAAAAAAGGTATTTGAATGTGTTTTTATAAAAAAAAGATTTATAAAAGTATTTTTAAAATAAAAAAACAGGTATTAATTAATTCCTGTAATCTATAAATGGAAATGATTGTTTGTTAATTGTTTAAAAACTGTTTAATTAAAAAGTCAGATGGAAAGGTAGATAAGAGAAGAAAGGAATTTAGCTTGACAAATGGAAGCACTGGGCCTTGGCTCGGACCAGAACGGAAAAACAGAGCAGTGACGTTTTGTTCAGTGAATCCTGGTGGATAATATAAAAGAGAAAAAAATATTGGCAAAGAGAGCTTGCTTTTTTCCAACTTGATTTTGGTGGGTCTGGAGGCAAGACGCACTTGCCGTCCTCCCTCACTGATTTAAAAATGCAAAGACTGTGATACCAGGACAGGACCAGCAACTGCCACCTCCAAAACATCAGACCGGTCTTCCAGGAAAGTCTGCGTGGGAATTGCCAACGGGACATGGACTTCTCTACCGTAAGCAATAGAAATGAACAATTGTTGAAAAACTGAACATTAATTAAGAACTTTAAAGATTGATAAATTTAATTTTATAAAAAGGAACTGTTCTCTGACTTATGTGTCAACTAAATTTATAATGTGGAATTTTATATATATGCATGCGTTTGATAAAAAAAAATCATTTCCATTTGTTAGTTATTGTATTAATATTTATTGTTAAATTTTAAATGGTTAAATTTAAAGTTGGTTATAGACGCTTGCATGGATTTGTTTGCGGTTAATTATATTTTGGTTTTCATATTTGATCAAAATATATAGACATTCGATAAATAATGATACCTTACGGTGAGTATCGAAATGTATTTATTCGGATGTCTTTTAAGTTATTGGTGACAACGCAAGTATCTTACGGTTGAATACTATTGGGTTACTTATAAGTTTCCCTCTGCGATTGTCGGTATCAATAATTTTGTATTTTGATCGTTTATGTTTATTTGAAATGTTTTTGACCGTGGAATCTGTGTAATCGATCTATACCCAACATTGTGTTAAATAAATCTGTTGCGAAAGTATATAAATGTTAAAATTAAGTCGGGCGTGAATGGCTATATGGATTTGTACAGTTATATTAAGGGAGGGTTAAATAGGGATAGAATGTTTTCTTTTCAAATGCCGATCCACGTAGTCTATTCATACTTGACAATCTAAATAAAACAAAATTAAAATCATTGAAATTTATATAAATGTAAAATTAAAGCATAATAAGAATATAAAACCTAAATGTTAAACTTCTTCCTCGGGTTTAGTATTATTTTATATATGCGTAAATAAATATTTTTATGTGTTAATTTCTGGCAGTGGCTTTTATTATTTTTTTTATATGTATATCTAAATTTATAGATTTTTTTTTTATCTCAGCGTCTCCACTGAGCTAGTGACATGGGCTAACGACCGGATGCAAAATTTAAGAAAAAAAAAAAAAAAATTTTTTTTTTTTTTTGACGTACGTATCTGCCTACTTTATAAATTTTTCTAGGTTCAAATGCCTAGATGGCGCCCCGTAGTGCAGTTTACGTAAGTCTCCTTCCCCGATCGTTAAAATGGCGTCCCAAGTGTGGCCTTACCTCAGAAATTGACCCTGAGAAGGGGAATTGATGCTGAAATTTCCTATCTTAAATAAACACGAGTGCCCTGAGAATTTTAAATGGGAATCATGCCCGTAAATTTTTTCGGAAAATTATATAGATATATGTTTTGTATTAAAGTAAAGTTATAGTTTAAATTTTGTGTAAAAAGGTACTGCCAGTAAGAAAAATTGCGCATATGTAAAGAGAAATACGAGGAATAAAAAAAGTAATAAATAAAACGTAATTAATAAATATAAATCATAATTTTTTTTAAAAAAAAAAGTCTTGTGTAAAATTTAATCGTTTAACTTGCCTAAATAATATTTAAAGGTAGGAGAAACGAAACTTGGAAGGGAGGGGGCAGAAATTTAGCTGGTACTAAGGAATCATCAGTCAACTTTTGAAATTTCATATATAACAAATTTGTATAACGTAATTACTAACACTAAGTAAATTCTATTTTTTTTTTTTTTTTTAATGTTTTTATTTTTTTTGAGGAAGTTTACTGATATGTAACGATATATAAATATGTCGTTACATTAATTTAAAATAAAAAACTTGTAAGTTCGCATATAAAAATAAGTGTATTAAAAATAGAAGTAAAAAAAAAAACTAAACGCTAAAATTAAAAATGTTTGTTATACGTATATACATTCGCACAGATGTTAAACTTTAAAAGTAGTTTTTTGATAAATAAAAAAAAAAAGGTATTTGAATGTGTTTTTATAAAAAAAAGATTTATAAAAGTATTTTTAAAATAAAAAACAGGTATTAATTAATTCCTGTAATCTATAAATGGAAATGATTGTTTGTTAATTGTTTAAAAACTGTTTAATTAAAAAGTCAGATGGAAAGGTAGATAAGAGAAGAAAGGAATTTAGCTTGACAAATGGAAGCACTGGGCCTTGGCTCGGACCAGAACGGAAAAACAGAGCAGTGACGTTTTGTTCAGTGAATCCTGGTGGATAATATAAAAGAGAAAAAAATATTGGCAAAGAGAGCTTGCTTTTTTCCAACTTGATTTTGGTGGGTCTGGAGGCAAGACGCACTTGCCGTCCTCCCTCACTGATTTAAAAATGCAAAGACTGTGATACCAGGACAGGACCAGCAACTGCCACCTCCAAAACATCAGACCGGTCTTCCAGGAAAGTCTGCGTGGGAATTGCCAACGGGACATGGACTTCTCTACCGTAAGCAATAGAAATGAACAATTGTTGAAAAACTGAACATTAATTAAGAACTTTAAAGATTGATAAATTTAATTTTATAAAAAGGAACTGTTCTCTGACTTATGTGTCAACTAAATTTATAATGTGGAATTTTATATATATGCATGCGTTTGATAAAAAAAAATCATTTCCATTTGTTAGTTATTGTATTAATATTTATTGTTAAATTTTAAATGGTTAAATTTAAAGTTGGTTATAGACGCTTGCATGGATTTGTTTGCGGTTAATTATATTTTGGTTTTCATATTTGATCAAAATATATAGACATTCGATAAATAATGATACCTTACGGTGAGTATCGAAATGTATTTATTCGGATGTCTTTTAAGTTATTGGTGACAACGCAAGTATCTTACGGTTGAATACTATTGGGTTACTTATAAGTTTCCCTCTGCGATTGTCGGTATCAATAATTTTGTATTTTGATCGTTTATGTTTATTTGAAATGTTTTTGACCGTGGAATCTGTGTAATCGATCTATACCCAACATTGTGTTAAATAAATCTGTTGCGAAAGTATATAAATGTTAAAATTAAGTCGGGCGTGAATGGCTATATGGATTTGTACAGTTATATTAAGGGAGGGTTAAATAGGGATAGAATGTTTTCTTTTCAAATGCCGATCCACGTAGTCTATTCATACTTGACAATCTAAATAAAACAAAATTAAAATCATTGAAATTTATATAAATGTAAAATTAAAGCATAATAAGAATATAAAACCTAAATGTTAAACTTCTTCCTCTGGTTTAGTATTATTTTATATATGCGTAAATAAATATTTTTATGTGTTAATTTCTGGCAGTGGCTTTTATTATTTTTTTTATATGTATATCTAAATTTATAGATTTTTTTTTTATCTCAGCGTCTCCACTGAGCTAGTGACATGGGCTAACGACCGGATGCAAAATTTAAGAAAAAAAAAAAAAAAATTTTTTTTTTTTTTGACGTACGTATCTGCCTACTTTATAAATTTTTCTAGGTTCAAATGCCTAGATGGCGCCCCGTAGTGCAGTTTACGTAAGTCTTTTTCCCCGATCGTTAAAATATTAAACAAGGCAAAACTCTCTCCATACAGTAGTGCCACCCTGTGCCAATCAGAGTAATCAATGGATGCCAGAAGTATGAGAATAGTGATCATGTGATAATTTCATATTGGTATGATAAAAAATAAGATAGTGATTAAAAATATAAGAATGGAAATGAATGTTTCCTAAGTGATGAGCAAAAACTGTGTTGTTTTAGAGGTCCTGACTTAAATCTCTGTGTGATAAATTATATAAGGGGATAGACATATAAATAATTAAAAAGATTTAGAGCTTTTTATAGGGAAAAATTATATTTGATTGTAAAAATAGATAAATTACAGAAAATAATTGTTGTATATAAAAAATATCTAAGAAAGAAAAAATTGATATAGGAAAATTGGTTACGAAAATACACAAAAGTATGTAAAGTCATGAATCTCATCATTTCATTGATAATGACACTATTGAGATTATCATTTAACTGAGTTGAACCTCTTTGGTAATGTTATTTAATGAAAGTTTATTTCATATAATATGGCAAGAATGCTCATTATTACTGGCCAAATAGTTTTTACAATATCTTAAAACACTTTTTAAAAAACTTAAAGCAATAAACTTAAAAATGAAAATTAATGTAAACTAAAGGATTCCATCTGCTGTGACAAATAGGTGATCAATCATTCAAAAATATTTCTTGAAATAATGTAGAATTATTCAATTACAAACATGTAAACAAGTTTATAATCAAATTTATAGAGAGCTTGTGTACACATGTTATTACATAATTTTAATTTTTTTAAATAAATATGTAACAATATATTTGCTTAATTGTTTTTTATTTTATCTTCTACTAGCAAAGTTTACTATATATTTACAAATAAGTGTTCAGACAATGATTCATGGACAATGCTTTGTAATTTTATGAAGTGGCATGTCTGAAAATTTACTTATTTTTAATTTGATATTAATATGCAATTCTAAATGTCATTTGTAACCATTCTGTTTAAGATATAATAAACTATTATGCTGATATTTCTGTGATTATATATTCTTATGGATACCTCTAACATCCCTCCAATACCTAGTATATACCATGACATGCAATCCCAATTCAAGATACATGATGTTAGTGTTACTTATTAATCGCTAAACTAGTAAATGTTAGGGCACACAAATTGACAATCCAATAACTACAATTCACATTTCAAATCCCAATGTAAGTAAATGATAAACTAAGATTTAAACTAAATCAAAGAGACATGACAACTAACCTCTTACAACCACTACTTCATTATGTGTTACACATAGTAGATTGGATGATGAATGCATCAAGAAATAAAAATATTTTAAAAAATCAAACAAAAATTTAAAAAATTATTATTAACAAATTATTTGTATTAATATTCAGTAAAGATGACATCAACAATGAATTGAAAGGATAATCATGAACTTACTACAGTTGAATAATGAACTTTTTCTAAAGAGGTATAAAAAAATTCATTACCTGCATAAGAACCTACAATTTCCTGCACGGAGGAGTCAAAGTTAAAGTTCAAAGACAAATGTCTATCAAGTTTCAGTGGTAATATTATCAAAATATTAAAATTTAAATATCTCAGGAAGCAAGGATAAATGTAAAAAACTCAAGTTAAATAAGTAATTAGAAATTAAAGTCTGTAAATAAAGTCAAAGTGTTCGAACTTCTAAAATTATCATGAATTCCCCACAGTAGATTACAAAATCTAGATCCAAGGTGTGCAATAAAATAAGAAACATTCACAAAATATTCCACTTGAAACAAACCATTAAAGCAAATATGATTAATGATAAAAACAAACATCCAATGCTAAATGCAGAGAATACATTGGGAAAGGTCATCGTCCATGGAACTATGGCTATCACTCCACAACTGTACCAATAAACATCAAGCCGATTAATAATAAATGGATTGTATAATCCGTTTCAAAATACAAATTCTAAGGCTATCAAAGATAACCTACCTGGCGATGTTCTAGAACACTTACAAGCTACTATCTATAGGTAAATGAACCACTATGGATTACTGGAACAAGTCATTAGGACATTTCGCTATATAAATTTTAAAGCCAAGTTAAAATTGACGTCATCTACATTATTTATTTATTTATTAGAAATTATAATTTTGTTTTTTTTTACTTTAATATAGGGGCAAAAAAAGCTTTAATGTTAATGTTGGCAAGTAATATAAATATTTTCACCTGTAACGTAAGCCTAGTGTAAATAAAATCTTATGATGTGCTTGATTGCATAATAACTCAATGAATATCAAAGGGAAGAGGCAAGACATTACCTAATATATACATAATCTAAACCTTTTTATATTTGCAATCCGTACACATTATTTGTTTGTTTCAATGGTTGTGTTAAATGTTTTCTTTTTAGTATACAGCTTGTTACTAATAGAAGAAAGACTATTATAAATAGCATGAATGTTGTACATAATAGGGGGATCCTAAACCATCATGACAAATAATGAAATAAAATATGAAATCAGTTAAAATAAATGTATTTAGATATTAAAATAATTATTTCAGAAAGTAAAGATAATTATTGCAATCTTATACATAGTATAAATATTATTTATGTTAATCAGGATGTCAAGTGGCTATTCTTTGTGGGATCAAGGGTTTGGGGTGTTAGAAACCAATTACAACAAAAGAATAACTGCAAATATCTAAGTCAATGTTTTACAATTCTGTTTTAAACCTTTCTTTGTTTAAATACCAATCACTGTAAATATGATTATGAAAATTATTCAAATGTTAAATTATGATTCTTGGTTTACTTTTCTATAGTCAAATTTTAATTACTCAATATTTATGATCATTTTATTTGTTTACATACAATATCATCTCCACTCCCATTAATCAACATATGTACATTCTTACACCTATTTATATTCAAGTGATACAGATTTAATCTGAATTAGATGACCACGCAGAATCTCCCTGGGTTTGAAATTCGGGACAATGAAAGTAAAGGATGGCATGAATGAATTAAATTAGATAGAGAATTAATATTTATTTCATAATCTCTCCTCTCCTAAGAATGAATTCAATGAGTGCAAAGTATGCATAATGAAACAGTAAGATATGCCTTACCAATCTTAGTTTCACCTTGCCTTCCTGTTTCCTACCCTAACCCTAATTTTATCGTATTGTGTGTGTACTGGGTATATTTACCAAAATCCCACCTAAATTTATATGTCTAATGGGGTGCCTGGGGTTTTATAATAATTAAAATGGTCTTAAACGGTTTTATTTTCAAACCATCGAGTATATATTACGTATATATGCTTGTACAGTAAAGTAGGTCACATATTCTTATCTACACACATACTACGATAATATTTAAAATGTATGAAAATATTTTATTTAAAATTTGTTGTTTTGAGTCTGTTTATTTTGTGATGTTATTTCGCTATAATTATTTGCAATTAATCAAATAATATCACTGATAAATATATTCTGGAAATTAAATTCAAAAAAGAGAGTTTTATAAATATAAAATGTTATTTAGTTTTTCAAAAACATGCCATTTTCTTTTAAATCAGTGAGGGTAGGGAAAGAACAATAATGGCTAATTGTAACTATATTGGCGTCAGTTTTACTAGTAGATTTGATAAGATTAAAAACAGTGCTTACGAGCAGAATTAATTAAAAAATGCAGTCCGTGTTTTCAAATTTATTAATAACTTGAGGAATAGATTTTACCACCGCAGGGTTAGATTGTAATTAGTGGGCATATAAATAGGGCTGATTTATTATTATAATTATTATTAGAGAGTTATTAGTTAATCTGCCTGATATTGTGATAGCGAAAAAAAGTTATTTGCTGAATTTTGACATTCATACATTCTGATTGCTTGTTTATTCGCATCATCGGACCGACCGGCTTGCTTTGTCAGTAAATCAAGCTTTAAAATCATTTAACTTCAGAATGACAGGGTAAAGGGGCAGTAGGCTGTTTTTCCCTCGGGATCCAGTGCCTTGGCCGTCCGTCATTCACCATCTGATGTCCTGTCATCAAGCCCAACTGAACCAGCCCAAAGAAATGCTGCTCCTGAAATGTACTAACTGCTGCTGCAGAACAACAAACCCAGGAGAAATATAATTGCTTAAGAACTTTGTTACCAATTTGGAAATGCTCACGGACAGATCTAAAGAACGAGGTAATTAAAATCAACCTGAGATCTCGGAAACCATGCTATATAGCTAATAATTTTTGTAGATTCCTAATGTATTTATTCAAGTGTTGTTTTTCTAATGCATGCTGAACTTGCGCTTGGGCTGATTTTCTATATATATTTGTAAATGTCTTATTTAAATGTATTGTAATGAAATATCTAATTAATGTCTTTAGGCAAATGCGAATTACGTAAGGAAGTTAAATAATGCGTGGTTGCCATCTTAGTTTGTTCAACCGCAAACACACATCCCCTTCCCATCGTTTATATATGTTTAAAAGTAGTTCTTACATATCAATTTTGTTAAATAAGTAATTATTTCTCTAAGTTTTGTTGAGAGTCTGCTGGCCATTAAAAATATGAAATTTGAGAGCGAGCTATTTCTGTTCTTTGTTTTTCTAAGTATTTTAAAATTTAACTGCGTTGCTAGTAAATATGCTTGGGTGCTGGAACCTTACCATTGGCAAAGGTCATCATCGGTTAAATCCGTTCCCCTTATTTTACTCTGCGGTTCCCAGTACAGTGCTATAATGGCACATGGGAATTATTTTGCGTACGTCCCCACAGTTACGAAGCTCCTGGGTGCGGGCCAGGCTTGAGCTGTGAGTGGGCTAGAGAGGCCCCAAATAAAAGGCGAAATGCCTATCCAAAGCCAAGACCTTTTCTTCATATTTTATATAGTTGCATACTCAGAAACTGCACCCCTTCCTCGGCATTATATCGCTGGCACCACCGTACATTTTCCTTATTAATTATTTAAAAGAATTCTATTAGTTAAATGAATTTTTAAGTCCGTTCAGTATAGATCGATCTTCTAATTTAGTTAATCATTTTGTGAGCGACTCTCGGTCTCCATTTAAGATTCCAATTATAGATAATTTTAGAATATTCAAATTCAGTTAGACTTTACGTGACTCGCATATGCCTACCGTGTCACTGTATTTTAGACACGTTATCTGAACGAACCCAAGTACAAGGTATCAGCCATCTTGTTGTTTATTGTATATAGCTATCCAATTTATATAACTAAACTATTTTCCATATCTAATTATTAAAATATTATTTGTAAATTTATTTCTTTTCTCTTTTTATTCGGGGTGCAATTTAAGTAACATACCATAGTGGGTTTATCTCGGACACATCTATAAATCATTGTTAAGTTCACCTAGAGCTATTTTAGATTTAGTCTTTTGTTTTCTCCCTGATCACCGGCATGAAATTATACTATTAGTAGCATCAAATGCATTATCACATAGCGGGCATTGTGGAGTTTAGACTCTGGATTTGAACTTGGGATTTCTGGGAGGTAACCCTCCTATTGTTGAGTTCTATGTCCCGGGTTTAAATTCTGCAGTGTGTTAGTGAGATAGACATGTTTTGACCATTACAATAAGTACAAGCGACAAAAATACAATCTTTCTTTCATCTTGATGAACCAACTAATCTATATGCATTCTGAGAAAGGTTTGTTCCGTTACATGTGGTGCATCCAATCATGGGGCAGGAAATATATTTCAATATTACAATTTTCAGCATATTTCGTTACATATGAGTTCTACATGACATTATCAATCGTTGGGCTCAAAAATTGTATATTAATATCACCCTCCACTATACATATAAAATATATTCAATAACTATTTAATTTGGTTTTATATTAATACACAATTTCATAATTTAATCATAAAACAATCAAACGTTTTAAAATTCATCTGGATATGATGAGTTGAATTTGAATATAGAAATGTACTAAGAATTTAAAACACAAATAAAACATATGATAGTCAACAACTTAACTTGAGTTAAAATGGAGAGATTGTACGAGAAAAAGGTTAAGTAGAACATCAATTTCTATGAATACAAAATTATAGTTTGACAATAGTAGAAAGTGAGGACTGAGACTTCCATGGTATAAAGTATAACAAGAAATATTTGATACAGTTTGATAATTATCACAAGTAGAATAGTAAATTAATATATAATAATAGTGCAACTTTATGATTACTAGAAGTCAAATTAAAATGCATCTAATAAGCAGTGATAAAGTAAATGAACTTGAACTGCAAAGTGAAGTAGTTAGAAAAGGTGTAGGGAATAATATTTTAGAGAGTATAGAAGAGGAACAGAACATAGATGTATTGGGGGATCTCAATATTAAATGTACAGAAACCAATGAAACTCTAGATAAACAAAATGAAGAGAATGGTAATGCTAATGATGGATCATTTAATAAAATGATATTGAAGATACAGCAAATGTCTGCAAAAATAAAAAAATATATCAACCAATATGGACAATCTGAGAGCAGATATGAAAGTATATCAACAGCAATTATTCGCCAAGATGGATATTTCTGAAAAGAGGAAAAATAAATCTGATAAGATAGAAAACCAAGAAACTGAGCTAAAAGCTGACAGCGGTATCAAATTACTACCCTTAGAGAAAATGATAGCAGAAAAGCACTGCAGAGGCGAACAAGAACGTGAAAAAGTTGAAGAGAAAATTGAAAGCTAAATAAATACTATAGTCATCAAAATAAAACAAAAGTGATAACTTCAAACTTCAATTGGAATTAAATCTAGAAGAAACTGAAGTTAATCATAGTTTAGCAGATAAACTTGTAAAAACTAAAATAAACTCAAATGCTAAAAATATTACTGGAGATCTCACAATAAAAATACCAGTGATAAACGAAAGTGATGAATGTCTGGAATCATATTATTTTAGTGACATTTATTATAAAAATAGAATTTCAAATGTTTATTAGGGATACTGTTCATAAATTAATTGAAAACTATCATATCATGCTTAATTATCAAAAGATTGATAAAAATGTACTTAAAATTAAAATAGCAACCAGTAAAAATCCAAAAGATATTACGTTCCATAAACCATATAATATCTATGAGGGCTCATTCACATCTATTAAGTGTACAAATATATATGCTTAATAAGTTTATAATAAAAATGGATCTAAATGATTATGACCAGGATATGAAAACCAAATTACTAGAAATAGAATAATCCCAATTTATATATATATAAATCTTATTATATATAAATCTTATTAAGACTAAATAAAAATCCACAAAATGTAAGGAGTCATTAGGATTAGAATTAATCAGATTAAATGATGAAAATGTAAAAGATGACAACATTCAACACAGAACTTGTAATAAAATATATTTGAGAAATGAACTTTTAGAAATAAACTATAGCTTTATTTATGAAACCCATAATGAGTTATACCATTATTGTGGAAATGTGGACTGATTACTTTAACCAGTTGTTCCATTTATGAATTAATGGCAACTATCATGTTTAAATGATACCTAAGAAAATACAATAAGATTCAAAACCAAAGCGCAGGATTAGCACCTTTAAATAGATCTATACTTAAATAAGGCATAGGTTATATAAAACAAAACTTAGAAACTTTGGTATATCATATAAAATAATAAATACGACATTAATTGGAAAGTGGAGTATTTGAAATAAAATCTGGTATTAATCAAGAATATGCACTGGCTTTAACTTTTTTCCTGGTTTTCACAATAGTTTTGAAACTGTTTATACGTTGATTTTATTTAAAAGAGATCGTGATGTATACAGATTTGATGATAGATTCTTATAACCTCAATCAATAAAACAATAATTTTCTCTGCTTGCCTTCTGGATTTCAACCATGCTCATGATTGTGCAATAAGTGACCTACAGGATATATTCAATGCTTTGAATGCAAGATATAAAGATTTAAATTAATTAATTAATTAATGTTAAATAAACTCAAGTCTTTTATCAGCTAAAATGGGAATAAAATATTCAGTGTCTTTTAATTTTGAATCTTACTAACATCTATAATTTTATTATAAGCCCAGATATGTATCTGGCTTATAGAAACACCATTGTTTTTTTTAATTGGTTATATTAACAAATTATTTTTTGCTTTGCAAAATTATTTGCTTTGAATAAAATATTCAAATTAAATTAAACCTTTTAAATATAAGGAATTACTTCTGTTGCATAAAATACCTTGTAAAAAAAAATAGTGTATTAATGGCAGAAATATTTTCTTCACATAAAAAAGATGCTTTGTAATAAAAATTTTGAATTATTGAATTAAGGATGCAATTATTGCATAAATAAATGTGAAGAATTCACAATTGAAAAAAAAATGTTTGGAACAACCCAACCTATTTGGTATACTTCAGAAATGTATCTGGCAAGATATTAATAAATTTATCTTTATTAATAGTTTTGTGTATCTGACCTTTACTAATAAAGTTAGATTAAAATTTAAATATACCTGTGTTATTTGACAGGTGAATTTGACAGCATTATGAATGTATATATAGTAATAATATTTACTGGAGTAGCTTCTGAATAAAAAACTTCAGAGGACATTTCAGTAAGACATTACAGATAAACATACATTCACATGGATTTTATATAGATTCTTACCAATTCTTGCATATCTTTCCATATATATTACAATTTCAATGAATTTACTATCGAGTCTTCTTTCTTTCTTAACTAGCTGATGTATTATTCAATTCTATAATTTTCCTTTGTTTGAAACAAATCATACAAAAATCAGTGGAATCAGGAATATATTATATTTTTTATGCCCAGAAACATGACTGCAGTTAAGTCAGACATCTGAATTGTTAATTTGAATGCAGTTATTAAAAAATGTTTTAAGTCATCAAAATTATTATCATAAAAGAAAATAAGCAGAACAAGTTCATGTTGAACAAGCTATTGCACAAGTGTAGTATAAAATGTCAATTAAAATATAAACCCACAATTGAATTGTTAAAATGTAGAAATCAATATAATACTATGAAAAATTAACTAATATTACTTATCTCAGTAAGGATAAAATTAATTGAATTATTAGTGTTTAGAAGGTCATGTGACTTTAAAAACTGATAGGCAAATCCTAATCCTAGAATCTTTAACTTTTGACTTTCATTGTATCACCTCTTATAAATACCAAAATGTATGTAAAGATTAGATCTCAATCCGTAACCTTTAGTTCTTGAGTCAAGGAAATTTACCACTGCTCTAAATCACACAAACAACTTCTAACAAAATATTTACGACTTCATCAAAGGGGATAGATCTATAAATCAATATAGACACATAAAAGATTGTCAATCATATTAGCAGACATTAGTGTATAGTTATCAAGAATATTACACAATATGATTTGTGGGTATTTGATTTCTCATGCCTCCTGAATTCATTTTATCTAATAATTCTTTTTCTATTTTTATAGCAAAATTATATTGATACATCTAACAGAATACATTCTAAAAAGAAAGTTATTGCTCTTGAGGGAAGTCACCATGGTTCTTTTCTAAATAAAAAAAGGTTACTGCAAACTTTATATGATTAATAATTTGGACAAAATTCATTAAATTTAATTAATAAATTTGTACAGGTTCTTTATTCTAATGGGATGAAACTTGATCAAGTGAGCCTTTCAGATGTTTTGATACACTTTTTCAAAGTAAGTAAAACTAATGTAGTTAATGTTAATAACTGTATCAGTCATAAGAAAATTTTTGGACAGGTGAAATGATTTTTCTACTATGAGCAATATTATCAAAATTTACTTCTAGAATGGGTCAAATACTACGTTTTCCCAATGCTATTAATGCAATACAGCAATATATAAATAAACGTTTATCTTCCACCACAGTATCACCATATGTTGATATGTAGGTATTAACTCCTGATAAATTCAAGCAAGTGAATCTTCCTTCAATCATAAATAAATATAGAATATAGTTGACCATGAGATTTCATTTTCACTATTCTCATGTTGAAATTAAGTACTTTCCCAACACACTGAAATGTGATAACTTATGTACAATGGTTCTTTCCTGGTAAAGTATTTAATTTTCACCAAAGATTATTTTTGTTTTAATATTTCTTCATCATTCCCTTGCTATTTTTTCTACTCCAAACTTAAATGTATAACTTAATAAGTAATTCTCTCTTCCTCCAGTTTACAATAAATTGTCCAATTCGTTCTAATAATTAAATGTCAATAGTCACACATTTTGTCCTCTATATATTCAAATTTCATTCATCATAATCATTTACTTATTTTTTGCCACATATCAAATATTTTAATCTCACCTTAAACAAAAAATTACTTTATACATATATATTGTAACCTTCCCAATGGCATGGTGCTGCCCAGAACAAAGATCTCACTGGCAGTCACAACATTACTATGGACTTTTTACAGAGTGTGAATCTTTCCATAGATAAATATCAACTAACTACAAATGCTAAAATACAAGATTCTTCATATATTTAAAATTTATCACACATTCTTATTATTTAAACTCTGGTTCTTTTTAAATTGTAAATCTTGTTTCAGGGTTTATATTATATCTGTATTTCAGGGTTTGAACATGTACTTGGTAAACAAAAAAATGATTATTGTATTATACACTTCAGCACTCTTAAATGCAATAACTATTTAAGTTATGCATTAAATATTCTGTCTTCTTAT
The DNA here is from genome assembly GCA_028023455.1 of Epiperipatus broadwayi. NCBI lineage: Eukaryota > Metazoa > Onychophora > Udeonychophora > Euonychophora > Peripatidae > Epiperipatus > Epiperipatus broadwayi. The sequence goes on from JAQFVV010012929.1 coordinate 70,630, forward strand.
GATTCTATCAGGGAAACAAAAATGCAAATATACGAAAACAAGTATGTTAACATTTTAAATAACACATGGCTGGCATATAAAACACTTCTTAAATATTTTGAAATTTTTTCTTATTAAAATTTCTAATTTATACTACTTATAAACATATTTAATTCTATTATCTTCAGATATGAACTTATACAAAGTACTAAAAATAAAATATTGGTAGAAAGACTAATTTTATGCTGCCAACTAGTACATTTAAAATAAAGGCAAATTAACATACTACGTATCTTATTACAATGCAGGTGAAATAAGTAATAAACAAAATAGATAAAAAATGTATGTGACAAAAGAAATTTACGTTTTTTATAAAATAATGAATAATTAAAACTTTATTATTAAAGATTTAGTGAATAAATGAATGTAAATATTTAATTTATATAGTGCGATGTTTTTATAAATTATAATAACTGTAGTTTACTACGCTGCACATATGCTTTACAGATCGAATGCTTTTTAATCAATACTCTCCTTTCCAAACACAAGATAAAGTTTTTTTAGAAGATAGAATGAATCAATCTATCCTTTTTACCTAAACTATATGTATAAGCAAATCTGAAGCATTTGGAACTGAGAGTGTGAAGATTTTTATTAATCACTTTAAATTACATATAGTATGATTTTTGTCAATGACACTTGTGAAATTTTTCCAATTTACGATACATCATTATCAAATGAAAACTTAAAGATATGTAAATATTTAATTTATATAGTGTGATGTTTTTATAAATTATAATAACTGTAGTTTACTCCGCTGCACATGCGCTTTACAGATTGAACACTAATTATAATGAATACTCTCCTTTCCAAAAATCATAGTATAAGTAATTTAAAGTGATTAATTAAATCTTAAGCTCTCAGTTCCAAAGGCTTCAGATTTGCCTATACATATTGTAACGAACACAGACGTTCGTTACATTGTTGTTGTTTTTTATTTATTAAACATGAAAGTAAATTAAAAAGTTCGCATTTAAAAATTTTCTTTTAGAATTAAAAATTGAAATTAAATATCATCTTAAACTCTTATATATTAAATCGCACAGATATAAAAAATTATTAAAATAAAACTGTATTAAAAATAGAAAAGGTATTTTAAAAACAAAAACTTAAAAAGATTTGGAGATAAAATTATATCTTTAAATTTATCTTTAAATATATCTTTGATTTGGAAAACAGGTTAATTAATCAGAAATGGAAATGATAAATTTAATTAGTCAAATGTAAACCAGCATTGGGCATTTAAATGTAAAAATACCGGTCAGATAGGAAAACAATAGAAACTGTTAGCAAATAAGAAGAAATCCCTATGGAATCGGACCGCAGCGAAAGGACCATCGCATCGGTGACGTAATGTAAATTCAATCCTTCACATTAATATAAAAGGAAAATTTGGAAATTATTAATCGGTGACGAGTTATTGATGATTATTACGATGTAACAGCTAGGTGTTAGTGCTGAGGGGATTGAAAAAGACGCACAGCTTCAATCCCTTCAGTTCTGCTAAGAAAGGAAGAAAAATGAACCATCGTTTCTACATTGAGGACCCACTACACTAAAAAATCTCCGGATGGATAAATAAATCGGCCAACAGGATACCAATCTTCGGACGACGTGGGAATTCACGTTCAAACGGCAAGGAATATATGAAGATGAACTATTTAAATAACCGTAAGAACTTTAAAATTTATGAACAGTAAATTAAAAACTTTCCAGATTTAAATGATTGCAATTTTATTCTATCTGACCAACATTATTTATTAATTAGTTATAATTTTATTTAATGTATTTATTTTGTAAAATCATTTCCATTTATTTATTTTTTGTTCTTTAAGTTTTATTATGATTTTTGTTTTCCGTTAAATTAATTATAAAAATGTTAAACTTAAGTCGGGTGTGAATGGCTGTATAGATTTGTAAAGTTATATTAGGGGAGGGTAATCTTAGGTTATTTATGTCGTTGTTAGATTGGGTCAATGGATTGGATATATTGATGTAGTTAGTAGATGTAATCGGAGATTCGCTACGGGCAGAATCGTTTATATATACGCCGCACTCACCCGTTTGCCTATGGAAGGAATTATAAGACGGAGAACGCAGTTCCTTTCTATGGAGTTTTTTTTTATTGTTCTTCTCGTTAGATAGATGTAATATTCCTATCTGATTGAGAGTCAATGTCTTTTCTTAATTCTTTTGGTGCTGCCGTATTTCGTATTACATTGAATACATCGATGTATCAGATGGATTGATGCCAGTTTGACTGCGAATTTTAGCCTAAGGTTAAATAGGGATAGAATATTTTTAATTTCAATGCAAATCTATGTAGTATTCAGACTCGATTCAAAATAAAAATGCATTAAATTTAAGTTGTTTATAGACGCTTGCATGGATTGTTTATCGGTTAACTATGTTTTGCGTTTTCATATTTGATCAAAATATATAGACATTCGATAAATAATGATACCTCACGGTATCTAAAATGTATTTATTCGGATGTCTTTTAAGTTATTGGTGACAATGCAAGTATCTTATGGTGAATACTATTGGGTTACATATAAATTTCCCTCCGCAATTGTCAGTAATCAATAATTTTATATTTTGATCGCTTATGCTTACTTTGGAATGTTTTTAACCGTGTAATCTATGTAACCGATCTATAGCAACTTATTATAACAAGCTTTTATAATCCCATCTGTGCGAACTTAATTAAAATGTAAAATCAGAATGTAATAGTAATTAAAGGTAAATTAAAGTCAAAAATCAAAGTTAAAAATAATGTTAAATGTTAAAATGTAAAACTAATACTAAAATAATTTTAAATCTTATATATATGTGCATAAATAAATAATTGTATGTTAATTACTGGCAGTGGCTTATTTTATTTATTTTTTAATATTGAAATATAATTAGATAAGATATTATATTATTTAATCTCTGCTATTCCACTGAGCTAGCGACCTGGGCTAACGACCGGAATCAAATTTTAAAAAAAAAAAAAAAAAATTTTTTTTGACTGACGTATCTGCCTAATTTATAAATTTTTCTAGGTTCAAATGCCTAGATGGCGCCCCGTAGTGCAGTTTACGTAAGTCCCTTTCTCCGGATCGTTACAATATAGTTTAGGTGAAAAGGATAGAGTGGATCCATTCTATCTTTTAAAAAGACTTTATCTTGTGTTTGGAAAGGAGAGTATTCAGTTATTATTATGAATAAATGAATGTGAAAATGGCAACGAAAACAGAAATGAATTGAATAAAAAAAATATTTATTTACAATATAATAAAATTAATATTTACAATAAGTATTACTTTTAACTTAACAAAGTGTACAACAGAAATATTAGTATATTTTACCACAAAATATTCTCTTCCAAAGCATTCCTTGAAAAATTATAATAAAAGCATTTATATTGCTCAAGAAGTTCTCATATTTTATTTGATATTATCTTTCTTATGATGATGTGCATAGAGTAAAATAACACACATATACGCCTATACATAGACCACTAATATGATTTTAAATACTTTACAGAGCCACTGATGTCTGAAAATCAATGTGGAAACACACTTCTTATGGATTTTGTAGAGATAGCAAAATAATTAAACAATACGACTATATTAATATCTATGAAAGGCAAGGAAATAAATATGTTCACTACTAACAATATACTTAAATTTAAATTGCAGTAGAGCTAATAAAATAATTTCCAAGATGGACATTCCTTAAAATAAATGTTCTAACATATTTAAAATACACACTAATACTCAGTTATAGGCAAAGTAGATGATGGAAAATATATAGGAAGGCACCCAATAATTTTGTGCAGGCAGTGCCAAAAACCCTTGAATCATGTACTCTTTCATGGGGGGGGGGCTTAACATATACAAAAGCAATAAAAATATCCACATAAAAAAGCTTAAATTCATATCTACCTCCAAGCAACATAACCACACAAGGCATGAATTTGATAAAACCAATAAATAATCCACTCACACACATTTTCATAAGTATAATAACACATCTATTCAGTCTAACAACGTGTAAACTGACACACCACGATTGCATAATCATGTTAAACGTTAAAATTTTATATCCTATCTAAATTCACACATCGACTTCCAAAGCATTTTCATTCATAATTATATATAAGCTATAAAAATCATTTTGCCCTGATACAATAACACCTACTATCATAATGGAATAATAATAAGAATTCTTAATAATAACTTCTAAAATAAAGCTTTTATCAACGTTTTCTTATCAAATCCGTTTCACATATGTGTATCATTATAAATATATTTATATCATAAAAACAATAATTCATAAGTTATAATTATCTAATAATAATTTCAAATTTGTAAAACATATAAATATATGCTTTGTTTTGTTTACTCATTTAAATTAAAGGTTAAAATTCTTTCATTTTAAAATGAAATTAATCCTTTTAATTGATGAGTCCTTGTTATTTTCTTTCATGAAATATATCATAATACAGTCTTTAATTATGGAAGAGAAAATAAATATACAAAACAGTTCAGAGGAATAATTCTTTCATAGCATGAGATGAGAGCAAATATAGCAACAAACTATTCCTTTATAAATTTAAACTTTTTGTTAATATTCAAGCATGAAGTGAACTCGACTTTTCTTTAACAAAACTATGCTTTAAATAAATAGGTAGATGAATTCTGGATTAATAAATTGTAATAACAATAAAATATTTTATTTCCATTGGCAGAAAAACAGATGAACAAAGTCTTTTCTAAAGTATTGAGAAAGTTGATCCTTATGACCCTCTCCTTTGTTAGAATTATGTAACAGTTTGAAACTATCATAGTTTATTGTTTTAAAGACTATCAATAAGTTAAGATTATCTTTCATTAATATATTGTCAACATACTTTATTTAAAGTGAGAACATTTTCAAGATAGAACATGTATTTGTGGTAATAAGGTGACAATAATGAATTTAAGTTATGTGTTAAAATATTAAAGGCAATGATTAATAATTAAAAAGTTTGAATTAACTCAGTCTATAAGACAAACATATGCAAATTTATAATTCTCTTTAAAAATATTATTGTAGGATCTTTAGATGATTATATTCCATGAACAGGTGAAACACATAGTAGAGCAGCACTACAAGGATAACATTAATTTCTTAACTGGACATTTAAACAGATAAATATGCAATTTAAAATGAGATGATCTTAAAAACTTTTAAAACTGATTAAATGAAAATAAAGCTTTTTTTAAAAATAAAAGTCTTAATATATTTTTTATTTTTCAAATTTTCTTTTTATAAACATGTTCTTTTTTACTGCAATTTTTGTCATATGGTATAATTCAACAATCCAATTGAAGTTTGAGGATGGAGTCTTTAAACATTAGTTTATTTTAACCTTTCTAATTATCTAGGTTTATTTAGATTTTTGAACTTGAACTTATTAAGACTTTCTAAACACATGTCTAGACTGTAAAATAATTAACTTTTATTAACTATTTAATTATCAAATAAACCATTTACTTGATTTTAATAAAAATTATTTATTTTATTAAATCAAACTTATCTTATTCAAAATAAACTCTTTTACCTTTTAAGAGTTAGTTCTTCAAGATTGTCTCTGATTTAAAGTAGACTTTTTAAAATATTATTTTTAATATAATACTTTTATAAATAATCCCTTTCAAAACATTTTAATCTTTCTTCACACATGCACAACATATGCACACACATGTATATTAAATATAATCAACACTTTAAAACAATGAAACTAATTACAAAATCTTATTTAATTTAAAATCTTTCAGCTTAGCCATCTTTAAGCTTAAGGCTTTTAAATTCTAACTTTAAACTAATAATATATTAACTAATATCTTTTATAATACTATTTAAAATATATTTTATTTTGAAAAACTAACAAAAATACAAACTTTAATATAAATTAATCATACTCTACAAATAACAATAAAACCTTTATTCACTGCACTAATTAAAAACATACACACTTCAAACTAACTTTATCTAGGATAAAACTATTAAATTTGGACTTTTTAAGCAAAGATTGAATAAGTTAATTAATATTCCTTAAGCAATTAATATTCAAATAGGTGTAATAATTTGTTTCATTAATAAATTAGTTAAGATTTTATACCTTAATAACAATGAAGTTTATTTAAGTTTAAGTTTTAAAAAAAATAAGTGTTACATTTAACCAACAGGGCTAAATAGGTTACAGTTGTATGCTCCCCCCCCTTTCCAGCAAAAAAATAATTTAAACTTAATATTTTAACAATATGTTCTTTAAATAATTGATCTTTCAACTAAGTTTTACTCCTTCTAGTAATTGCCCGTTATACTAGTTAATTCTGGCTAAAACCATAATAACATCAACTCTTACTTAAGAGTTTTACACTAGGTCCACTGATGGGATTGGCATTAAGTTTCATACATTGTGCCTTGACTCCCTCAGAGATTAAGATCATAAAAGCAATCTCTTCTACCTGGCTGATAACTTTAAAAGGACCACCATATAGGCTTAATTTTTTTAATTTATTCTATGCATTACTAACATGATGCATGTGGATAAGGACAAAAACATCAATTTTAAAATGGGGCTCAGGTTTAGATCTCTTAGCACCCATCTTCAAATTAAGTTTAGCCTGCTCTAGATCACAATTAACATTTCTTCAGCAATAATGGGCAGGGAAGTTTTTTATAAGTACAGGCTCATTTCCTGTATTGCAACCTAACAGGGGAGAATTTACTTGACTCATTCAATCATGCTGATATAGTTGACTATCTCAGGCAATTTGTTAATTCTCTGTTTATGGTTGCTTTCTATAAAAACTTAGTCTACTTAACTCTCATCCTTTTACATGGGTTGAATTGGATTTCTTATGCAGCTCATGTTTGATATTATGCCTCAGATGTGTTAGCAGTAAGAATAGAGAAGGCTAGGCTTACCTACTAGAGGAAATTGAACTTGGGTAAGGGTAGGCTGAGATATTTTGTAAATATGTTGTATATAACTAAAACTAAGTGAACATATTAAAGTGGGGAAATCGTCCACAGAAATCTAATGATAACAATTGATTGATGGGTTGAAGTAATCCTGTATACGAATTATGAGAATGTTAGAATTTTAAACATATCTCACAACACATAAATCTATTGACAATTATCACATATATTCTTGGCCAATATACTACTTCTTAACACAATATTTTTTGAGAGCCATAATGGCCATATTTACAATAAGTATAGTAAATTAGTTATCATGCTTAGAAATAATTATTCTCCAGGTGTTATCATTATTTGAATTTTGTGCATCACGATGTTTTGAAATAATTTATATCTTTCCCTTACCATCTTAGCATTTTTATTTTAAGAGCAATTAAAAGATCAGATAATCTTACTTAATGTAATATCTGGGGACTATTAGTTAAATTTTTGTGATCTACTGATTCACCAATAATCAAATTAACATTAGTAATAATATTTTGTGTATCAAAATGGCTGATACAGCATATCAGTGAAATTTCTGCTAAGAAAAACAGCTATTATATTATCTTTTTCCTGGTAATACAGAATTTTATAACTGAATTGTTGGAGATAAAGGCTCCATCTTATAAGTCTCATTATTCAAGTAATTCTTATCAAGGAACTAAAGACTTACATGGTCAATCAAAACTATACCTGCTAATCCTAGCAAAAACTAACAAAGCTTTAGAAAAACCCAGACTACAGCTAAGGCTTCTTTTTCAGTAATGAAGTAGTTCAGGTTCAGCCCCTTTTGGGTGACAACTTAAAAAAAATATACCTATGATACTGTTAAAAATCATTCATCTGATACAACACTATTCTCAATCCATAATTACAGCAGTCTCTTTGCAAGTAGTATACTTTACCAAAATCAGAATAGGCCAAAATGACTTTCTCTAAGAATTTAGCCGTGTTCTATTGAATTCCCATGTATGCTTGTCATTCCACTTCTCATTCCTTTTTTAGTAACATTGACCATGATACAGTATAATAGGCAAAGGAAAGTTCTGTAGAGTTACAATCTTTACTGGATGGGGTTTGATCCCTTGGTCATTTATTAAATGGCCGAGAAATGCATTTTTCAAGATTCACCTTGATATTATTTATAAAACATTTCTTAAAAAATAATTTTACATCTACATTCTAATCAACAGAGGCTATTACAATATCATTCACATACATTATGATTTTTTTAAAATGACTGGAGAAATATCATATAAATTTTTGACCAAACCAATAAGTTTGGCCCTCATAGTGGAAAGCAGTAATGTTTGATCATCAATATGCAATGAAATTTGCCAATAACTGGTTGTCAAATCAAATGTAGTAAAGATTACCTTGTTCTTGACTTAATAAACAGTTCATAAACAAGTGGAATATCATAATCTTGAATAGTTTGTTGATTCAAGACATGAGCAGCAAACCCTGACTAACCCATTTTTCTTCCTAATGGATGGACATAGAGTGATGAGCCCTTTTTGGCAATATGCCACTTATTTAGTTAATTTGTTGTTGCACCTTTGCCTGGTATTGATAATGAATAGGGTGCAGGCACTGTTGTGTGTTTTGCTCTTTCTTTTAATCTGATGGGCATATCCTTACCTAGGATCTTTGAGAAAATGCTTCTATACTTGGAACATCAGTTGACACAATTGATCTTTCCGACAAAAATTTAGAATATTACAATTTTCTATCTTAGATTTCATATTCAAATCAATTGAAGTTTTAAGTATATATAATAATTGATTCAAATTATATGCTACATATTGTAACAGACGGGTTCGAATACAAGAGATAAGGCAATAGCGCTAATTGAGTGTTGATATGGAGCGATTATATGCGAAAAGATATATATGTAAATAGTCTTTCGAACCCTGTTACAAGGAGTGCGAAAGTTATGTGTGTATGCATATGTACATATAGTTGTATGTGCGAGTGTATAATATGCGTATGTATTATCGGTGATGGTTACAATCAATTATATATAGAGCTGTATAAATTGTAATTGATTATTCGTATATATTTTATCCGTTAAGTTTTTTTTTAAAGTTTTAATAATATTGTCGGTAACACGTGTTTTTCTTTTGTTAATTAATCTCTTGAACATATGAGGGCAGAAATAGAAATGAATCAATTGCTGTAGGCAGTTTAGTCAATAACTGGCGTCGAGAAGTCTGAAAACTGGTCAAGTGGGTATTTTTGAAGAACAATGGAAGAACTGGTCAGTGGCGTACGGATACACAGAAAATTTTACAAAGTTAAAAGTGAAAAACAAAAGAACTTTTTGTTGTGCTCGAAAGGAGAGATATAGATAGAAAAAAAGGGAGACGCGGCTTGAACTACAGATTGTGTGGACGTGTAATTTTTTTTTTTTTTCTTAAGAAGTCATTAATATTTTCCCACCCAAAATGTCGGGGTAATTCTATAGTGCGAGTTTCGTTAATCGGCCCAGTGGATGTCGTGGAACTCACCTGAAGCGGACTTACGAACTGCGTTATTAAAATAAAGAAATTTTGTTTCATCAAGTGTAATGGTGACGAAAGATCTTTGAAAATTGGACCCTGTCATAAATTTAGCGAGTGAATCACCTACTCCACCTCTGGGATAAGCTATTCGATATACCCTATTGGAACTGTTTGCCATCCGTTATATCTACCAGACCAGTATTCTTGGAGAGTTATAAATGCGGACTTGTCTTTGATCGCGTGAACTAAGGTAAATTGACGTGGCACAAAAATATATGTTCAGTGAATGTGTCTTAATAAAGAAACTAGTGTTACCTCAATATTAATTACTATAATGGGTCTCTTTTAAAATTAAATAAAATAACAACATTAAATAAACAGCTCTGATGTATAATTGCACTATTTTGATGCGTGTATGAATTATATATGTGTGTATCAGAATAAATGGGCTGTGCGCTTGAATATTGATATATTTATATGCGTGTATAAATGGGATTTATTGGTAATGGGTATAGCCGTAAATAGAATAGATTTTATGATAAGATCCGGGTTAGATTAATGGATTTATAACAAATAAACTATCGTACCTAATAATAGACATATAAGACTTAGTTAGGTATTGTTTTAGCTTTGTTCTCTAGTTAGACTATCGTCCCCAAACCCTGAGATTGAGCTGGTTCAGTGCGCTACCATAAATAGATATACATACCAGAACCCTTATTTACGTTTTCGATGAGATAATTCTTATCCACGTGTAAGATTGGCGCGTGAGATGGAATCACACCATGCCCACAAATATCTTCATTCGAAGCTACGGGTTAAAGCCTACAATGGCGGTATAAAATATATCGGGTGGTGTTATAATATATTGTTAATAAAATCACAAATTTCATTTTGACAAGTATTCTATACAAGATAAGTTTAGATTCTTGACATCAGAGCTAATTATTACTTCAGAAATCAGACCAGGCATTATTAAAAATAACATGCCCAAATTCAGTCTCACTAATTTTTACTTTGAGTCAGATTTGCTTATTGCGCAGTTTAATCCTTTTTTCATTTGCTAATGTAATCCGAATGGCTTTAACAAGCAACAAAAGTACAAATGCATTAACACAATACTTTTTCATATGTGATTGAAGACAATATTGGTGCTTGACTTCTGAATCTGCACTGCATCAATATTAATGCCTTCAATAGACATTTTTATGATAGAGCAATTGTACAAAATACATAAGGTTCCAAATAGTCTATTGTCCCTCCTCAAGTAAATAGTGAACACCCACAATGAGGAACTCCTAAATTAGGCCTTTTTTAGTTTAATGCACTATTCTTAGCAGCTACGTTTCCTCTTTTTAATAATATTTTGAAATTCACTAATGGAAGCTTTATGTGTCATTATCTGATTACCTTATAACACTATGCTTATAAGGGGTGAGCCTTCTAATGCTATGACTCCTATTTCTATGGATGGCCTTAACAACTGAGTTTTTCAATGATGTAAAATTAAACAATAGCCACTGGATAATGGTTTCTTTTATATTTTTACATTTAGCATCTAGATTATTTTGTTGTCTCTAGAGCATCTGGGACCTCAGCCACTTCTTCAATTGTGTCTATCAGACCAATTAACGTCTGCTCAATATAACAAGGCAAATTGTGCCATATGATCCTCACGATTTGATGCTCTGACAAAGGAAGAGCTCTCAATAAACTTCCCATCTTCATGCTATACTTTTCCTGGGAGATTTGATAATGGCTGTTACCTTGTCTATTCTCTTCCCAGAAACTAGACAAAAAAAATAACTGCAAGAAAATCTCTATGCAACAGATTACATATCATTTTTCAAAGTCTTTGTTAAACAATTCCTTCTTATTATCACAAATATCATTAAATGACTATTTCTCAAAGATGAGAAAATCCTTTAAACAGATTTAATTTTTTTTTTAAATCTTTTTTTTCGTTGTTTAAAAATTTTCTAATTATGATAATGAAGAAACTATTTTGCTAATAAGGATGAACATTGATCCATGTAACATGTTTTCATTAACAAATTTTATAAAGGTGTTCAAATCAGATGAATGATAATCTCAATAGTAATCACTATCAGTGAAATGATTAGTTTTGGGATTCATGGAAACACTTTTCTCTTTAATCACAAAGCCTGCATTGAAAAGGATTATTTCCTGTATGAGTTCCTTCATGTACTATTAAATTAAATTTGCAGTCGATTTTGAAATGCTACAAATTTTATTAAAGTTCAGAAGTTGGTCGATATAATTTTAAATGAACTTTTTTAGAAACACAAGATGTTTCATGTTTATTCAACCAGTTTTATAGTCACAGATAATCCACTAAAAACACTTTTTCTCTTGTCCGAGTTCTTTTGTATTGTTTAAATTAGATTTATCTGAAAACTTGTAATAACAGATTCTAAATACGATTTTTCTCAAATATGAGTTCTTTCATACAATGTCAAGTTAGATTTTTGTCTTATACTTTCACATACATGCATTTCTATATTACATTTTTTGAAAAGCCTTGTAATCCCAACAACTACAATAAGAATTTTTCTTCTAGATGAATTTTGTCACATGATTTTAAATGAGTACTGTTAAAAAAACTTGTAATCATAGAAGCTACAATTGAAAGTTTTGCATCAGTATAAATTTTTTCATGCAATTTCAAATCAATTCCTTAAAGCTATTGATCTCACCTTAATAGGTATTGGATGATTTCCCCAGTTAATTGGGCAGCAACAATTTGACTGCTTTAAACAATAGTAATTCTATCATTTTTAATCAAAAGTTAATGAAACCATTTTCAAAAATATCTGTCAAATAAATGTGTAAGGCAGATTTTAACAAATGTTGACGATATATATTCCTACAAAACATAATGTGAAAAGCATTCTGATTTCTCTATGATATTCATATTTTGTTTTAAGTGTTAATGTATGTAAAAATATTCACTGATAACAGTTTCTTTATCATAATAACAATACTTATCAACATAATTAATAGTACAGAATTACTTATTTTATTAAGACAATCATATTTCAGTTTAAAAAAAATTGTTAATTATATAATATTAGAATACTAACTAAAAATAGACAGTATTTAATTCGTATATATATTCCATCTTGGATGCAACTATGTTCAGGTCTTTTCTTATGATCAAGCTTGTATACATCTGATGTCAGGTTAATGACCATACATATCACTTCTATTAGTTCTACTTTAATTGTAAAAAACTAATTTACGTTAATTAAAAATGTTAATATTAAGACAATATCATTTGACTCTGAAAGTTACCAGATTAACAAAAACACTTCTCACTCATCTAATGTCAGATTGATATATCAATGATTACAAAATGGAAGAACAACTTAATTCAGATCCAAAAAGTATTTTGAATTTTGTTTTAAACAATGATTAAAATTTCCACTAGTCATGTAGTAAATTACTTCTAAGCACAAAAACTATTTCTGCCAGCTGATAACATGAGGATAAATTAATGATGGTTGGTTGGATTAGTATAATGATAATATTCTCCCATATACTTTTATAATTAGTTTCCTATCAAAATCCATCTTATTTGCTTTACAACATTATACAATGATGTTCTTAATTACATAGATAACTGCAGAAGCTATTCACACATAAAATGCTTATCAAGATTCATTCATACATGCGTGATTTCAGTTATCTATAATTGAAGAAACAATACAACAGAAAAAATAAACCAATTCACTGAACAAACAAGTCTGAATATATTACAAGATAATTTCACAAACTCAACATCATTAGTCCATCATTTCAATTGCATTTGCTGTATCACTACTCAGAAGAAATCCCACTTCCTTTTCAGACATCAAACTTGCCTATATATATTATATTTTCATTCTCTTATCTTATTATAAAAATAATATAAATAACAATTCGTGTCAATTGTTAATACAGAGTTTAATGTAAATAAATAAAAACAAATAATATTTCCAAGCGCTTTCAACTCTTACGAGTCCTTATCAAGGCAGTGTAAACAATTCTATTTTCTCCTAGGTGATGAATCTAACATTTCATTGTATTGGCCAGAAACAACTAATCGGAAAGCTGGTTAATTTTGAATTCATAGCACAAGATGAATTTTGTATAATATATGATTCTTTAATCTTGCATTTTTTATCATGTGTTTCATTCATTAATATTGTAAAATCCTTTGGACTACATATATGGCCTGTATTATTTTGGTGAACATAAAAAGCTGAATAAACTGTATCATCTTCTCTTGCTTTATTATAAGTATATTTATGTTGTTGAAGGCGATATTTAATATTTGTTTTGGTTTCTCCAACATATATTGCACTACAATTTATTTGTGGGCATCTAATAGAGTATACAACACTGCTTTTATCCTCCTTATTTATTATTTCCTTAGAATTATTTATTAACATATTAAGGTTAGGTGGAGTTCTCCATGCCAATCGAAAATCTTGACTTAAAACTTTTATTATATTTTTATTAATATTTTTATTTATCTTATTATATTTTAATAGCATGATTTATATAAAACAACATTTACTATCAAATACAATGATCAAATTTAAACAAGTTAACTTAAAATATGTTAGTGTACAAAAATACAAGGCATTGCGAATAAATATATTCTCATGACACTGTCAATGGTAAAATCAGAAACCTAGAAAAGTATAATTTGCAGAAGACAATACACAACATTTTAAGCCCGATTTACAATATCAAAAGAACAATTCACAATCTAAAAAATTGCATTTCAGTATACGATAAAATTGCATAGCATAGGCTAAATCTTAGTAACAAACACATCTGTAGAGAAAATTTAATTCTTCAGGAATTGTTTTCTCACAGTTAACTGAGTAAGTCATTTTTTAGTTCAGTTTAATTTTAAATATATTTTGTGATAATGGACACTGAATTATTAATAACCAGATTTACAAAGAAATTCAGATCAGTGGAATGAGAATTTCAATAATGACATTAACAGTAAAATGATTAGTTTCATGACTTTCCAATAAATCTTTCTTTGTAACTTCATAATCACAGACACAACATTTAAATACAATAGGTTTTGCATAGTTATCTCTTGCGTTTCTTCTTTCCTCATCACAATTTGACAAGAAGGGAGAAATATGTTTCATGTGAATATTTTTATGTTGTGCCAATTTAATTAAAGAAATGGTTTTATAAGCACAAGCATTGCATTGGAAAAATTCTTTTCTTGCATGATTTTTTTCATGATGTTTTAAATTACCTTTATGAGAACTCTTGTGATCACAAAAACTGCAATAAAAAAGAGTTTTGCCAGTATGAGTCATTTCATGAAGTTTTATATCAGCTTTTGAAGAAAATTTGTAATTACATAAACTACAAGTAAACATCTTTTCTCTAGTATGAATTTTCTCATGTACTTTGATATTAGCCTTTACAGGGGACTTATAGTCACAGAAGCTACAAGAAAAGTGATTTTCCCCGGTATGAGTCATTTCATGAAATTTTAATTTATCTTTGCGGCTACATTTGTAATTACAATAGGCGCAATTTAATGGCTTTTCTCCAGTATGAGTCATTTCATGTTGCTTTAATCTATCTTTCCTTTTACTTTTATAATCACAATATTTACAATTAAAGGGTTTTTCTCCAGTATGAGTTCTTTCATGATGTTTCAATAGAAATTTGTATGAAGATTTATAATCACAATAGATGCAACTAAATGGCTTTTCTCCAGTGTGAGTCATTTCGTGTCGATTTAAACAAGCTTTTACAGAAGTCTTGTATTCACAGAAGTTACAATTAAAGAGATGTTCTCCAGTATGATATCTTTCATGTAATTTTAAACGACTTTTCTTAACACACTTGTAATCACAGAACCTGCAGTTGAAAAGTTTTTCTTTAGTAGGACTCATTTTAACACTTTTAAAGAATATTTGCCAAAATACTTGTAATCACATCCATGTAATTTTCATCTACTAATTATTTTATTTTTTCCATTCTTTTAGTTTTCTATATTATTAAAAAGATACGTATATATGTCTTCAGAATATGAGTTATATTATAAGCATTAATTCAAATTTAAACTTCAGATAAATATATTTTAATTTTCAAAATGCAGAAAAACAAATAAGAAAAAACTGTGATTTATCAGCTTCTTTCTGCAATCTCAGAAGTTTGTAATTAAGAAAAAGAAAACTTGATAGCATATATTACAGTGTGGCCTCTTTTGGGTGGAAATTGTAATTATAGAATCACAATGGTCACATATATTTGTGATTAGTTTGTCAGATGACATTAATACTTTAAATGAATATAAAAATGACTATTCAATCACACATTATATTCAAATAAATTAGAACAGTCTCATATTTAAAAAGAAGTCATTAAAATATTTCAAGAAAACAATCAAGGATGAATCTAATATCATATTGATTTAAATCACCAAAAGAAAATCTTAAGTAGTGACTAAGTATATATTATTTAGTAAAATATATATAACCAATTTGGGATGATTTCTGTTCTTGAATACACTCAAAGCACGAGAAGTTTTAAAACAAAGTTTCTCAGATGAATTTTACGGCCAACCTAAACAAAATAAAATGATTAAGTCAGTAACTAACTATACAAGCAATGTTAAAAGCAGAATAAGTTTTTAATAGTATTTCTCAAATATATTTTCATAATCCAATGAATATTAAAATTTTTGTACATTCCAAAGTATATTATTATTATAATAAAAATTAATTAATTGCAAACTACAAAACATTTTTTCTACATATCTATTGTTTTTAAATAATAAAACTATTTCAATCCTTTGCTATTTATTACTCATTAACCTAAAGAAATAATAAATAATTTTAAAATAGATATGCTTATACAGAATATATATAATACAAACATATTCACAGGATGGTAGTGTAATGATTCACATCAAGGAAATTTCCTTCAGCTAGATGAGGATATTCAATCAACCTTTTTTTTTTCAGACAAGTTCATAAAAGAATGTTATTCTTTCTTAGTTAAATAATAAATAAGAAAGTATAATAATAAAACCAGATATCAAACAATATTATTTGCTTTAATTCTTAACATCTGTGATTCAACGATCCATTTGCAGAAGAAAGCTAAAGAAGTCATTGTTCTACAATGGTTGATTTAAGGCTTTTTCAGCTTTGGGCAAGTATGTAGATATATATTGTAACAATTGGACAATAATTCTCTTTGAATGATAATGGTTTCCACCATGACCACCAGGTGCAAAAAATATTGGAGAATGGAGCCTGGAAAATGATTTATCTTCCTTCAACTTATCAAGTCAAACAATATTTAAGTAGTTACCGCTAAATGCCTTTTTTTACCTTCTCTTCATTTCAGTCCGCAAACATTACACAATAAAATTATTTCCAGAAAACGTCAGATCGTGATTCTTCCTGATCTATGAGTTATATAAAACATCAACAAGAACTCAAGCAGGAGATAATATTAATTCAACAAATATTATAATTTATTTATCAACAGGAATGTTTACAAAAATTATCATTAACTGATGATTTAATATAGTGATATTTATCTTCATATAATCTTCATTTTTATAATTTCTCAATGATTATCTTTTTCTACGCACATTATCTCAATTTAAATATTTCCCTTTTCTAACATTAATTGTATGTTGTCTATAATGCCACATAAATAATGTTGTGATCACCTCACACATACAATTATGATTACCTTATGTGTATGCATGTTCATGAGTTGGAGTAAAATACATTGGAAGTAAACTTTTATACCAAGTTCTCTTAGAATTATCATTTTAATGATATGTCCATACTGTATAACAACTGACATCTATCAAGGTTGGAATATCATTCAATACAATTTGAAAGAAGGAGTAAAATCATGACACCAAACAAAATACATCTCAAACATAATCATATATATATATATATTCCAAAAAAAAAATGTAAGTTCTATAAATTTAGCCATAAGGCCAACAATATAATAAATATTTTTATAAAGATATATATGGAAAGGCAGAAATATTACTATACAACAAACACCTTTGTCCTTAATATATATATATCAGATTCATGGTTGAGGACTTAGATAACTGTCCATGAAAACCTAATACAAAAATTAAGTCAGTGATCATCACTATTTTGATATCATAAAAGTGGTCACGGTTAACAGTAAATAACAATGATTATATCATAATTTACATTGGCTCATAACAGAAACACATGCAATAGTGGATTCAATTCCTTAATATCAGTCTGTAGGTATTCAACAATGTCCAATTTGCACCACATATAGCATTGATAATGAAGTATAAATTATTATTATTAAAATGAATTTTCATTAGTCAATGCCTTCTTTCTCTTTGACTTTATTATATTTAAATAAGGTAAAATTGTAAATAATTACAGACATTCATATAACTTTTTCACAATTAAACAATTCATTTACTTAAAAAAGCATGCATTCCAAGACATCTAAATGGCATTAATATATATTCACACACACACACACTTAAGCACTCACAAACTACTGTTAAATAAATTTTAATTTTAGTAATTTAAAAATCAATTAAATCCTAACTAAATCTTTTTTTACATATATATAAATTCATTTTAACTTTATCATTGATATTTCTCGATATGTAAAACACTAATAGTGACTGGGAAAAGAAATAATGTTCACATGAAAGTTTATCATTTTCAAAAAATGGTATATAAATTACAAGAAATTGATAATTCTTGATATGTAAAACATTAATAGTAATTGTTAAAATAAATAACTTTCACAAGATGCATCATTTTCAAAAAGCTATACAAAGTATAAGAAATATGCTCAGTATTTTTCTATTCCTTTATATTATTCTCTTCAACAATCAAATTATTACGAAGAGCGACATTATTACTTTAATTCATTTCCTATCTCAGTGCATATTCTTAAGGATTTTGCATGTATTTCAATCACAATAAAAAAAAATTTAACAAAAAATAACTCATCAAATTAAAAAAAATAAAATTTTTTAATTAATTAAAATCAAAATAAAATAAATTTACATTTGGGAATCTCTTACTATATTTTTAAATGATAGATTCCCTTTTTCTTTTCTAAAATTGTTTACCATGATTGTGTACAAAAATCTATGTATAAACAACTTACAATTTAGATTCGTTAACATTTTTTAGTGATTTCCAGCCGATATGTGAGTACTCTACGAGTCATCCCTGTATACAAAGAAATGAATGTTTTGTTAATAAATTTTATTAATTTTGCAAGGAAATGCACATTCTATAAATGTTACAATTGGATATATATTCCTAAGCCAATTATCTTCATAGTTTGGGGATGATTCATGATAGACCAGCATAAAAGGTAATATTACTTTGGCTAATACAACAAGCATAAAAGGTAATATTACTTTGGCTAATACAGAATATGTCAACTTTATTCAGTTTTTATCTATTCATTCATGGTTTAACTTTCCATATAGCAGGAATTTTGATTAGATTTAGAATTATGCTATTTCATAAAGTTTATTCCAAGTTGGAGAGAGAAAAATCTCAAAAATAATATAGTTAGTCTACTTCTACTGTACCGGTCAATACACCCAACCTCCAACATGACCTTAGATCATGGAAGAACTTCGAGCCATCTTGATCTTGATTTGATTCGAAATCCACCCCATCCCAAAATCCCAGATCAAACACCCAAAGTATGACCTATAATGACCGTACAATGATAATATGCGCCACGATCTAGCTCAACGGATATGATTACTAATGAGACTACTTAATTGATTCTAAAATAATGCAGGATAGAACTGTTTACGGATATCTCTGAATAAATCAATACATATATATTTGGGTTGCCAAAACAACAGTAAACATTAATACTTAATCTAATTAATAAATAATGATTGGTCAGACACAAAGTATAATATATATTTAATACAAGCAATGATTATATAGATAATGATTTGTATAAATTATCTCTAGTCTTAAAACATGAAATTACAATATACAAAGCTAATGGCGGTTTTTCTTTTATGTATGCCAATAATTTGATGCATAAATACCTAAGGCATAGGTATATATATATATATAACCTATGCTCCAACAAAACAGACATGTATGATTAAAATATGTATAGCATATATGTCAAATGAGTTATGTATGTTGACAATTAATTTGATATTTATCTAGAAAAAAAATATGTTTTTAATTTATTAATAAGAAAGTGAAATTTGTCTTCCACTCCTCTATAAATCGGTTTATTGAAAGCATGAGAAATACAAAAGTATGATTTCAATTAATTAAGCACTTGGCAAAGTGCGATTATTTAGACCTACATAGAAATGTAAAATAAGTTGATTTTAAAAAGAATCAATTCGTAATGAATTACAAAGCAAAATGTGGGTCATTATTTAAATTCAACAATGAAAACGGTATTAACACGTTATGAACATTTGAACAAGTATGAAGTGAATGGTTTTGTCGAAGATTCAGGAAGATCAATGTCTACTTGTTTCAACAAGTACCTTTTTGGCCATGCAAATAGTTGTGGAACACGGGGAAAGCCAGGTAGGGACTTAGCCACAAACCTTAGGTGTTCCAACCAAGCAACGAACAAATAAAAAAAAAACATTTGTTTTATGTTCCAATCAATTATAAAATAATACCACAGGAATGACAAAACCTAAGAAATCAAGAGGATCGCTCATGCTAGCAACATTAGGAAAAGAAATAATATAATTGTCATATTAAATTTAAAGCCCAAATTATATAATATAAATATTGACGTGACAACTTGATCACATAAGATAAAAAATCAAGCTTACAATAAGCAAACACCTAAACCCAATTACATAATAATACCCACTTATATCATTCTCCCCTCAAACATAAATGCTAGAATACCAGGCTTAACTTAGAAAATATATATATATTTCTCTCCCTTACAAAATTTCATCAAACTTTTAATGAATTCAAATTAACACATGTGAATAATCTTTTAGAAATTAAATAAACCTAGTCAAGAGCATAGTAGCTATAAGTTAAGCTAATAAAATTTATATATCACCTCTTGGTGAACTGATATAAAGTAATTAATAAATCTTTCAACCCGATAATTAGTAGAACTATTAATAATTTAGTTCTTATGGGCAAGAGATATGCTATAAAACTTTATACGGTAAATATTTTCTTAGGATAAATTTAAATGAAAACATTATCGAGTTAAAAGTATTATTGCCATATCATATCACAAGTAAATGATATTAATAATCATTAAAACAAATAAAGAGTTAGTCAAAATAAATCGCCATAAAAAGAAAAAGAAAATTAATAAAATATTAAGTTAGAACTAGAAATGTACCAACATAGAGAATTGTTGTGCAACAATTTTAAGCATAATTAAATTAATAAACAAGATTTAAGGCAGTAATTACTTTTAACATAATTAGCAAGATAGTTCATGAATAGATTGGAAAGTTGCAGTTTAATCAAAATTACCAGTCCTTCATGACTTGTTTGTTGATTTAGGAACACAGAGTCTGGTTAGGTTTAGAAGAAATGTAGGTGCACACTTAACTCAAATAAAATTCATTTTGTAGATTAGTTTCATTATGGATTTTAGGCAGCTTACAATTTGGTATTTGAGAGTTCTATTTTAGCAGCAACATTTACAGATTTATTGGGGAACTTCGGGATCCAGCAATCAGATCCCAGAAATTAGCCACACTGCGAATATGATTAAGGTTCAATATTAAAACGGACACAATTTCTGGTGGCATTCTTATTAAAAATTGAAAGTAATGGCTGGTTTTAGGTAATTTTTCAAGGTGTTTATCTCCTCTTCGTGATTTTCCCACCCATTCTGATCTCTATGCCTTACAGCTAAAGCTTTTGTCTTGTTACTAAAAGTAATTTCTCTAATTGAAAATCGATCCATTACTTCGATAAGACTTTCAAATCCATTATTTTGAATTCATTTTCTACTTAGAAAATGAATTCGTAAAATCTAAACAAACGATTTTAAATTACAACCACTCTCAAATTAAACTTGTCATTTTGAATTAACTTATGAAAGATTCCCCATTGTCTTTGAAAAAGAACGATTTAAAACTTATCGAAGGTATGTAACTTTGATCATAAAAATTTGACAAAATTGCAAAACATAAAATAAACATTTCAGTGTAATGAAATCTTATACTAACACGTATTTAACCATTTATAAGCAATACATGCCTGATCAAATAACTAAATACTCTTTAAAGAGCATTATTTATTATTATTTTACCATAATATAATTGGTAGTATAAATAGAATTAGATATAACATAATTAGTTTTAATAAATATTTAAATAACAGAGAAGTTTTTTAACTAAAGTCAGACGTATATGGAAAAGGGTATAAAATCTCATTACAATGATCTGGAAATATTTACAATTAGTAACAGGGTTTAAATAAGGTAAATGGGTAGAATATCATAAAGCTCGGATCGAACTTAGATTCGACCGCTTCACTATGAGCTTATAGTATTGTGAATAAGAATAACAGAACTAACTTTTTGGCCTTTATATAAATTTTATAATAATTATCTTGCTTCATCTTAGATGAAATTCAACAAACAAGACTTGGTCATTTATCAAATACACATACCATTTAAAATTAAACATAATTACATCATTAAAGCACCATTAATAAAATAATTTATATTAAAAACATCTCTAATCAAAATTGTTTAAGAAAAAACAAAATTTTGATTTTGAACGTAAAAACGTGATTTTTAGAAACATATCAAATTATTAATTCAAATCCTGATTTTCAATCTTCCTCAATTAAATCTGTTTAACAGAATTAAAAATCAGACTTAATTACAAGAAAAGTAATCTATTTGAAATTTTATTTATAATTTAGAATTGACTTCATTTTTTATATTTAAATTAATATTATTACTTTTTAATTTTCACACACAAATAATTTAATGTGTCTCTAAGTGCGTAAATGTGTATTAAAATAATACATTGAATTGTAAATTATCCTAAAGTTTAATTAAAGTAGTACTTATGATCAAAATAAACTATAACATCTACATCTCTAACGAATTCTATCTGCCTCACTTTGGCATCTGAGTATTAATACCAATGAAGTATCCACTTCAACATATATTAGACATTAGGCTTCACATCCACATCATTTGATTCCAAATTTCACATAGATGCCACAATTCAAAAGTGATGTATATGCATAAACTCTATTACATTAAGATATCTGTCAAAATAATTACAAAAAAAAAAAAATTGATCATTTTATATGTTTTTATCACATTCATTTAAAATGTATATAAAATATGAAGACTCATTCAATTTAAAAAATGAATTTAATAAATCCTCACTCTTTCTCAAAAAAAAAGAATCTCACTCTTTATTCTTCTTCTTCATTCCTCTTGCGAAGAAAATAGATGGAATGAAAAACACAATGCCTCAGTCATGGTAAAAAATATTAAAATTTAAATGAATGTTTGGGTCAAAAAATTATAACAGCAGCCATTTGATTGGAGCCCTAGTGACTGTATTTCAAATTAAAAAGACTTGCTTTTAATAACTTTTTTTTTTTCCAATTTTATTCAAACTGCTGTTGTTATGGATATGAGGGCACCTGCATATGCACACATAAATGACAAATATTAAGAGAAATAAGTAACTGAATAAATAAAAGAATTATTCAATTTTTTTGAATTCATATTAATGTATCATACAAATAAACAAGAAAATATAAAGATAACATTTTTACGTATTATACAATGTTAGTTATTCTTCACATATAAATCGTGATAAACAGAGCAGCCAAAAATTCAAAAAAATATTAATCACAATGAACAATTTTCTAAGCGCTTTCAGTACAGTATACCAGAATCATTGCGACATTGAATTTTTGGCTGCTCTGTTTATCACAATTCATACTGAAGAAAACAAATGCATAAACAACCAACAGACCCACAACCAGCAGTCAAATTTGACGTTTAATGTTAAAGTTATTAAATTACTTTACTTCTATCATTTGTCTGTTTAGCAATAAAACTATCCTATACATATTATTATTGTTTAATCACTATGGGTTCAGTACTTTTGGCAATGATAGAAACTGAGACTTAGAAAATTAATGTTGCCATAAATAAATAAAAAAATCCAAACCAAATGCAACAAAAGTGGCAATGAGTAAAAATACTACAAGAAAAGAATATTTTATTAAAAAAAACATTTCTGCAAGGTAATCAGATATAGTGAATTTGAAAGCTGTTTTACTCTGGAAAACAATTTCCAAGTAAGAAAGCAACACTAAAGTAACTTTTTTCTTACTGTTTCCTTTTCTTTTATACGATTTTATTTCTCATGATAAATACAGAAAATGAAATAGAATGCGGTATCAAGCTAAAAAGAATTTCCAAAAGAAAAAATGTAAAACTCTTAACTAATGAAACACAACTGATTGAAATAGGATGCAAATGGGCTTTTTGAAATGCTGATTAACACCATCCCAAAAAAAATCAAACAATTAATCATAACTTAAATAATCATTTTTGTTTTTGCTCTTCAAAGAGTTTTACTATGAAGCAAAAACAATTAGAATGCAGCATCACAAAAAAAAAATTTTCAATGAAAAGGCTGTAAAAGTATCAACTAATGATAATATGGTCAACAGCATTGACTGAGATAGGATGCAGGGGTCCCAAAATATATCAGGACCTTTGTGAAACATTTATTAACTCAAAGAGAAATGAAACACGTAAGAAGATGTGATTTAAATAAGCATTTATATTTTTACTTTTAGATGATTTTAACTGGGGCACAAAAGACAATCAGAATATCATTTCAAGGAAAAAATACTTTTCAAATGAAAAAACTGTTAACTCATAAATTAATGAAAATGCCTTTGGGTGATAAAGAAGCGCATATGTGAAAACTTTTGAGGATTTTTTTTAAAAAACTGATTAACACAGTCAAAAAAAAAACAAACAAGTAAGCTGAAATGACGCATATCTTTGTTTTTGTTTTTAAAAAATTGATTTTAATTTTTATTACGTGAAAAAATAAATATTTATAATGTTAGCATTAAGAAAAAATATTTCCATGTGAGAAAGTGAATTTTCAGCAATTATTTTATGTAACTGTTTTGTGAAATTTTACTTCAGTTTTCATTAAAATCAAACTATCCCATATAAATGATAAGTAATTACATACATACATTTACATTTATACTTTTGATCTTGTAGTCCTATACCCCACTTAGTACCAGACTTTTATGTGAGGATTCACCATAGCAATTATCATTAATTTGTAACCAACATTTTAATTTACAATCAATTATTTGCTACAATGGTCTTATTTTTGCTGCCATTTTCTAAAACTAATGACATCCTAGGATAATATATTTCATTAAAGCTACATCATCCAAAAGTAAAATAGTGGTGTTCACGCAGAAAATGTAGAGTACAGATTCATTCTTTATACACAATACAGTACATAATATTTTGATTATAAACTACAAGACAATCAATACTTCAATAATGACACATCCAAAGTAGTTTTTCATCATTAATGTCCACAAAAACAAGATAAATTTCATTCAGTATAATAAATAAACAAAATCATATTTTGATGATGTATAACAATCAAATACATTATTGGATTTTAAAATGTGATTAGCTTAAAAACTTCGTCAAAAATTATGATAATCATAATTATAAAATTTGGTTATCATAATTATCATTGTGAAAAAAAAAATTGATTTTATAGGTTATGCAATTAACAATCAATTTTACATGACCATATATATCATTTATTTGCTTAATTTTTAATCAGAATATTATTTGTTTCAACCTTAGCCAAACAAATGGGGAAGGAATGCATACCATTACAGTACTGAAAGCAAAATTCATTCAGCATAAAATTAAAAATAAATTTTAGTATTATATTCTAAAGAACTTTTAAAATCACACAGAATAATTAACTAATGAAAAATTAATACAACTGGATGAAGAAAAAAAAAGACAATGAAAAGATAATTGACAAGCTTGTAAAGAAGGAAGCTGGATACATTTTATTATAAATGACTCTATTGTATATATAAATATATCACTGCCAGACGTAATTGTTTTGTGAAATGAAGGTAATATTTCAAAATATATAACGATACATAAGAGCTTAAAAAATAACTGTTATAATCCTAATACAACATCGGAAAATAATTGTAAACTGGAATTATCATATGTATAATAATATAAAGTAAGTCATTTGTTCTTTTCTAGACTTTATTCAAAATTAATAAGAATTATTCATCATTTCAACTGAATTATATGAAAATCTCCAGCATTTTTGACGATTAGAATGAGTTGCTTCATGATTTTTTGAAATATTTTCTTTCTAATGAACACTTAAATACTTCATTTGTTAACAATTTTCTTAATATAGAATATTCTCTATGTCTGTTATTATTCATCATTTTCTATACCAGTTTTATCATCAAACTGTAAGGGAAGGATTTCTCTTCCATAGGACAGAATTCATCTGCTTTTAATGAGTTCATTGCAGAAATATTATAAATGTACCACTCAGTGGAAAAATTGTACCCATTTATATTTCATGTTTCTTTTAAACTATATTTTGCAATAATCTTGTTTAAGTACACATACTACAGTGAAAAAGTTTTTCACGTAAATTATAGAATAAAATGTAGGCTCATCAAAGTCTAGCTTCTACTAAATTTTCCTATTTCTTCTTTTCCTTACTATTTCAGCTACTTAGTATATCACTAAACATCATGAGCTGCTCACACTATTGATCATTTCGCTATATAGCTGTTACAGTGGGTCTAAGTGTTTATAAAATCATATTTCCAATTTTAACTACAGACAACAATTCTTACTTATACACTATTTTTTATGTATTAAGTCAAGTCTTCGAGAATTAAGAAATGAATGACAAAAACAAATTACAGTAGCAGTTATTAATGACTTGAATTGGAATAGGAATTTGCATTGGGTATTTCAGCTAAGCAAACATTATATTTAGATAGACCAATTTAAGAATCCCCTGCCTACCAAAGAACAGGCTTAGTAATGTCTTGTCTTATAGTAGCTGACTAGATTGTTGTGGTAGTTGGTTTACTCATTAAAATAATTAAAGTAATTATATTATTACAGTAATGATAAAGCAAAATATTATAATTCTAAACGGAGATATTATAAATCTAATTTTTTTCTGCATATATCCACATACAATGTATAAATTGCATGCAAATTCTTCAAGACCTGAATTGAAGACAAAATTGGTAGCTAAGAAGCAGTTAAAAGAAACACAATTGCTCTTACAGAACAGAACTATAAGTATTACAACGGAAAATAAAGTAGTGAAAAAAGCTGGAATGGTATTGACTTAAAATCAAGTCTTCTATTCCTAAGATTCCTTAAATTGTCAATAAGAATACATGTTATTAAAACTTTGCTTGCTCATAGTATCTGTTCTCGATTTGCTTTGCACTTATTTCAAAATTGATCAAAATCTTTTATTTTTTGTTATTTAATTCTTCTTGGAGATTTTTAATGTATGTGTTGACACAAACAGTTGACTTTGGCCAAAAGTTATCAGAAATATGATAAATTTTAATGTTTTGATGCTATGAATCTTTGGACAATACATAGAATTAAAAATCATAAACAGCATTTTACTTATGACTGAAAAATTGTTAAAAAAAAATATAGATGTATCCATCATGATCAAAGTCATAGCATTTAATACATTACATTACTAGTTACGAGTCGACAAGTTCATACTACATGCACACTTGTAAATGCGATTGGTTAGATGAGTACGTTATATTATAACCAAGTGAAAATGCAAATGAAATTCATATTAACAAAAAAAAATTAGTCAAATCATAAATTAGTTCACTCAATGATTAAATGAAAATCTAAATCTTATTTCAATCATATTTGCAAAAAAAGGCAATGTTCACTTTTTAGAAATAACTACTATTTATGCTAAACTTACTAAAATTGCTAATTTGGATCTACAGGATTATTATATTATTGAGATATGGAATTCTTTTAAGGAGTGTTTTATGGATATAAGAAAATCTATTCTTGAGATTATTGCAAAGGAGAATTAGAATTGATTCTCTAATTAAGACTTCCTGCATGACAGGATAATAAATTGAATGTGTAGCTTCATAACAAATAAAAAACCTGGTGGCAAAACTAAAACAATTGACTACAAGCATTCAAAATTATTGGTGGATTAAATTTGCAAAGAAGATGCAGATATTCAGAGGTACTTTACTGAAAGCAATCTATGAACCTAAAAAATGATATGAGTCAATTGCTTCCAGCAACAGCTTTTATATAATGGCAATGATACTTTGAATAGGTGGATGAGATATTTTGAATATCCTTTGAAATAACTTTTAATGATATACTCATTTTATATCCTCATTTAGATTTGGATAAAATTATCTCCTTAATAAAATTAAAACAGCTCTCTGAAATCTAAAAATGGAAAGACTGCAGAAAAGATATCCAGAAGATTTATAAAATGCACATACATTACCTTCCAAAATATTAGAACTTTTTAAAAATATATTTGTTCATGAAATTATGCCACTGGTCTCAAGAACATTATTACTGTTCCAATTTTTAGAAATAAAAGGGATAAGTAAGATTGCAGTAATTATTTAAATTATTATCCACTCCAGCAAAAATATTTTTAAAGTATTTTATTGACTATGTAACTTCAGGTAATGGTAATTTGAGACTTAATGTAGTTTTAGAGAATGAAATGCCAGAAGCAAAGAAGTAATTCATCGATTACTTTTACTAATTTAATGGAACAGATCTGTGGCAATGTTTGAAATTAACTGTCTACCAACAACAGAATGAGAGGAAGTATTATTGGGATAGTTGGAAAGCTGAGCAGTTGAAATCAAAATTAGAATCAATCAAAAATTAGTATTAGTTCCAATGCTGCTTGTGGTTTTCACAAATCTTTGAAATTGTATATATGTGGTTTCATTTAAAAGTGATCATGATGAATATAGATTTGATGGTAGATTTTTTATTAACCTCAAATCAATAAATCAAGAATTTCGTCTGTTTGTCTTCTGAATTTAAACTATGCTCATGATTGTGCTGCCAGTTCAAAAGGTCATTTATAAAATATACTTAATGTTTTGAATGCAACATATAAGAAATGAGATTAATAAATCAGTTTTCAATAAACTAGTCTTTTATCAACCAGAAATAATTTTCATCCTGGACTTTTACTAACATCTGTAATTTTAATATAATATTCCTATCAATCCTGACTTATCTTTCAATACTTCTCCTGCTTTTCCTACTTTATCAAGACATTATCTATTTAATTCCGTATCTATCACTACCCATCATATGAATTATAGCATCTAATGAATCACATTCTCTTATCAACTTAATTGATATAACCATTTTTTTACAATTCTGTAAGTATATCATAAAACTTCTTTTCTATCTTGATATTCCCTACCTCTAAAACTAATAATATATCTTTCCATTTTCCAGATAATTTATTGGTAAGTTCATATATTAAATCCAATCTATTTTTGTTTGTCTTAAATAGCTATCCTATTTCTAAACATCCTCTTTTCCCATTTCTTTCTTAATAGTCTCTTTATACTCCCCTATATGAAGTTTTTGTTGTTGTTTTTTACAGTTTTTAAAATATGTTTCCTTAATTTTTCTTTAAAAAACAAATTAATGCTATCATAATTCTTTCCAAGATATAAATAAACCAAATCAATATATCTAATCATTTATTTACCATTCATCCTTATCAAATTTTCTATCAGTTTTAGTACAAGAATGTTTCAGATAATCTTAATTCTATTAATATTCAATAATTACTATTCCTTTTTTTCTTCTCTAAATGCTTTAATTCATTTTTTCCTTCCTATTTTTTAAATCACCAGCACACAATAAACAATGAACTTCAAAGCCTGTCCCGACTATTTTAACTCCATCATGCCCTTTATTTAAATTTCCAAATTTTCATTCCTCTTTTTTAATGACTTATTCATATTCTTGATACAATCGATTTCATTAATACAAATATGAATATCATCTGTGATTAAAATTTTATAATTCCTCTTCGTAAACTGATCTCTATTTGCACATATTTCTAAACGTTCCATTCTTTTACATCCATCCCATTTACAGTATTTAAGTTTACTGTCACATATTAATTTCTCTTTGCCCTGTTCCAATGTAATTAACACCTTTACAATTTCTTTCTAAAACATCCTCTTTGCTGATAACTGCTATACATTCTCTACTTTATTATCCTATTTACAACTTTCCATTCTCATTTTTGTTTATATGGTATTTTATTCCCATTCTACAACTCTCTCAAACTATCCACTTACTCATTAATCTATTACCTTGTATATCTAAAATAATAAGTTTTATCTTAAAACCTTTGCAGCTTTTAAATCATGTTTTATTATGATTCCCAATTATTATCAGAAAAATTTTTTACACTCTCACATCCTCTATCATATTTTTATTCACATTCTCTTTATTTTAGCTCTAAATATAAAATATAACCTTCTTTCTCATGCCTACCTTCAACATTTTACTCTTAACTATGTCTATGTATATTCCATCGCTATTCTTTCCTATAAGGAGAATAAATTATTATACTTCACACATTTAAAAAAAAAATCTGTATTCTCATATAACTATTTTAATATTATCTCCACAAATGTTTAAATATTATTAATCCTTGTGAATAATCCTACCTTCTCCATCTTGTCCTTTAAGTACCTAATCATATCTTATCATATAAAGGAATTATGTCTGCAAAATCATTACTTACATCATACACTATTACTTCCATTTTGCCTTTTTTTTTAACACTATAACAATATTTAAATCCGAGCAGTTTGGTAAGCACATCTTTATATTATTTTGCTCTATTCTATTTCCATTATCACATTGTAATATATAATTATTAAAACATTCAAAACTATTCTCTATACTTCTAATTTACACCAATTCCCTGCTTTAAAAAAAAGGACAATAATGTATGAATACTGACTGGGTTCAAATGTGTGTGTTTATACAGGCAAATTACATTGCATTGAAAATATTATTGTGTTTTCAATGTGGGCTCACTGCTTTATAATTGATTAAATTGATAAAATGTAGTTGCTGGAGAGATGCATTAGATCTTAATGTCTAGATGTATTGTTCTCAGATCCAAGGCTCCTCACTCATGACAGCAGTAAACTAGCAAGTATATTGGATAAGAAGGCATTAGATGGGGATTTAAATGCACAAACCTTCTGATATCTATTGATTACTACAGTTTGCATTCAATGATATTACTATATGGAGAGTTGCCATCATTAACTTCTTTCCTGCAGCATATCACTTTGTAAATCAAGTTTCTAATAAACAGGTCTCAAATTTGATTTTCCAAAGTTATTCTATACATGACAATAATAGAAAATTTATAGCAAATTAACAAATTCTATGTTCAAGACTACTGAATCAAGGCCTATCTCATCATTTGTGATACTCAAACTTAATGATTTCTTGTGGATCTTTGGTTGTTTGTTTTATTCTGCCTGCAACAAATCTTCACAGGTGGAAATAAAAGATAGAACATTTGGTGTATCATACAAACATTAGCCTAATTTTAATAAATAATACCTATTGGATTTCAGATGACGAAAGTGAACTTTAAAATAGAGTAAAACTGCTAGAAGAAAGATGGCATTTAAGAGGCGTTCCCTGCTTGATTTTCTAAAAGCTAAATAAGGTAATGTTTAAGTAGGAAAGACCAAATAATTTTTAAATATACAGCTAGAATGTTTAACCTTACTGAATTTTAATGGCATTGCAATACGTAACTGGTTTAAAAGGAGTATTACATACATCTTAAGTATATGATTAATTCATTTTACTATTCCGGTTACAAAACATTCATTTTCGACATTCAAGAATACTACGTCAAAGCATACGGAATTAAAGTAGGATCGTAAAGATACTGGATAGTTTGTTTGTTTGTTTTTTTATAAAAAGTACTATAAAGATCGATATTTGACTTTTTTTTTAATTAATATTAAAAAAACGGAAATATCTTCCATTTTCCAGTAAAGACCCGTTTAGTAATCTTTAATAAAAGCAGTAAACGACAATAGTAAAATAACTAGTTAAAAAATACAAATAAAAAATCATTTCTAAAATTACAACTTTTCATAAGGCCATTTAATATAAATGGATTCTAAAAAATACAAAAAAACATCAACTTTTTTGAGAAACAAATAGAACTTTAAATGTTATAACTCTACATTTTGCTTGCTACACTTGGGGAACATCTTATACTCTACTAGTCGCCATGTTGTTTTGACCAACTCGTAGAACTAATGGCAGAAATTTCAAATCCTCACCTCCCCTCCCCATTAAAAACAATTTCACTAAAGATAATTCAGAACAAACAAGAATCTCGCGCAAAATGCATTACTTACTTAAATATAAATTCAGGTATGATATGTTTAAAATGTAACAAGCAACTAACATTATTGATATACACTTTAAATGAGAGCACTTAGGCGACCTCTATTAATGCAATGTGAATATAAGTTAAGCAATTTATTACATAATTAACAAAATAAAACCAAAACATTTCATATAGTAACAAATATTGTAAATAAATTAAATTAATCACAAACAAATACAGTCTTCTATTTTAAAAATAACCTATTAGTTTTAATATATAAAATAAGTCACATGCAACTTTTTTATAAATCTTGATTTACAATAGTTCATATATAATATTTAAATGCAAGTATATTGTCTATACTGAACTTAATGCAACTAGAATGGATTTGAACTCAGACTCTCAAGCTCCGTAAATATATTCACTCCATTTTTTATAACTGATACACATGACCCACATACATGCGAAAAAAATAAATGATCTCTAATATACGTGCTAAATCAGCACTCATCAGTTGGTCAAGATTATCATCTCCCACACATTTATATAATCAATGCTCACTTTATATTAAGATGGCAGTCTTCAATCTTTAATGGACAGGATTTAATCTTCACTACCCTCCAACTCTTCAGCCATCCATATCATTGAAAACCTGATGATGAAATCCTCAAAGAATTTGTTAATTCCAATATTATTGTCATACTCATGTTGACTTTAAGTCACTCTGACTCTTATAAAGAAATTTATTACAGTACATGGCAAATGTTAACTATACCTACTCTCTTTATTTGTAGTGCAGCTACAAAACTGGTACATTCCAAATTCCCTTCACTGTGCTCAATTTGTTACAAGTCCCCTTCACTTTCATATATACATTTTATTAATTAAAATAACAAATGTATTGTTTATTGAATAAGATGCATATAGATATAACAGATGCTTTTTGTATGTAAACCAGATATGTAACCAGTTTACATAAGGGCTACTATTTTTGTAATACTTTAACATTTCTAAAAAAAAATATTAAAAGGTTGGTTTAACACATTTTTTTCAGAAATGTTACAAAAATGTAAGTATTACGAAAACTAAAGCCTTATATGCTAATCAAAACTAAATGTAAATATGGAACTATAGCATGTATTTTTCCCCATGACTAAATATCACATATATACTGTAATCATATTTTGGTTATCGTCGATTAGCCCCCACACGCTGCTTGATGGCTCTGTTGCTAGTCAAAAACCAATTGATATAACGTTACCGGGCTGATTTACAATTTACTTTTTTTTACACTACTCTGATACAATACTATATATGTCAGTGCGTAGTGCTGGAATTTGCAGGGAAGGAAATCCGATGGTATCCAAAGGATCATCCGTCACATGCGCGACAATTTTGAAAACATTATCCGTCACAACATACGCAACATTTTGAAAACAAAATTAATTTATAAAATATAATATTTCCTTTTTTCAATTAAAGTCTGATCAAAAAAAAAAACTTTCAACACTATTTTAAAACAATTTACGAAACACAATTCGATTTTAAAATTCCCCTCTGATCAAGCAAAGCTTATGCTTTGAAAGTCTTGTAACTGTATATTTTTTTCATGATTTAAATACTATGCCTATTCAGTTCTATACAGTAGTTAAGCACATGTATTATTTTTTACCAAGTATTTTTCCTTTAAAAAGTTTTATTCCGTATATCTTTTGTAAAATACAATTTGCATAATTATTTGTTTTGAATGAAATGCTTGAAATTAAATTAAGCCTCTTAAATATGCGGAAGAAATTACTTCCTTCATTAAAATACTTAATAAAATTATAATAGCTGCACAAATAATACTTTTTTTTCTTGAAAAATACACTCTCTAACAAAGAAACGTTTAACTTGAATATCACATGACAGTGTTATGGGCATTTAGGGATTTTACATATAAGATTATGCCTATTTAAAATGTAACAAACTTTTCTTATACCACAGTAATTTATAAATATCTGTACTTAAGCATTATCCTAAGAGAAGCTATTCTTAGGATAGTGTCAATATTTATATATGATGCATATATATATAAACTAAAAATTTTAAAAATATGTAATTACTAATAATATTGTTACATTAATAGTCAACCAAATCATAGCAACCCTGTTAGATAAAAATCAGATATAACCATAGGATAGCTAGCTTTTATGCAGTTCAAAAAATAAGACAACCAAGAGTTCGAATAATCTCTGAGTTATCTTATAAAGCAGATTATATAAAATCAGGTTACCATAAAAGATGATCAATGAAAATAAATCTTTTAATGAAATCAGATCTCAGTGTTCTTACTAAAATGTTCTCTAATAAACAAAGATAATTATATTCTTCATTTCATGATATTGTCTAAATAATAAATATTATCCTAGTAAATAATAATAATAATCACCATCATCAACCATTATCAATCCACTGCAGGATGACAGTCTCTCTAAGTTCAATCCATCTTCTCCGATCTTTAACTTCTCTTCTCCACATCATCCCTGCACACTTTGTTATTTCATCCATCCATCTCACATGTGGTCTCTTTCTGGGTCTTTTAAAATCTCTTAGACTCCAGTTTAAGATTTCAATTGTCTATCTATTATCATCTCTTCTAACAATATGTCCAGCCCAACTCCACTTCAATCTTTTAATTTTTTTAATGAGGTCAGTAACACCTGTTTGTTCTTTTACCCATATATTGCATTTTCAATCTCTTCTTGTTACTCCCAACATGCATCTTTCCATAGTTCTTTGAGTGGTCTGAAGTCTCTGTATTGCTCTTCTATTAAGTGTCCAAGTCTCAGTTCCATAAGTAAGAACTGGTAAAACACATTTGTTAAAAATCGTCCTTTTTAAACACATAGGCATATTTCTTTTTAGTATCAAGTTATTTCTATCAAAAGCAATCCAACCAAGTTTAATTGTATGATTAATTTCATCCATTATGTTTCCATCTGTATTAATAAGCTGACCAAGATATTTATAACTGTTAACTTCTTCTAATTCATCATAATCAATCATTATTTTCATATTTTGAGCAAATCAGTTAAACATTACTTTAGTCTTTTTAACATTTATCTTTAGTCCTACTTTCATCTGAGAACTCCTGCAACATTTCCTGAAGCTCTAAAGCATTGTTTGCAAAAACAACTACATCATCTGCAAAGTCTAAATGACTTAAGTAATCTTACCCCATTTACTTTCACTCCTTTAGTTTCCCATTTTAATCCACAAAATACTTCTTGTAGCACTGCTATAAAAAGTTTTGGATTAAATAATAGGATATGATATATACTTTGGATAATATCCTAAGAAAACAAATAAATTCTATTTTAAAATTAATCATGAAACTCTGATATAAAATAATTATAAAGTAATTTAGGATGACATTTGTGGTAAAATAAATAGGAAAAGGATCCATATACCACACAAAAAATTCTTATACAATTTTAATCAAAATAAAATATAATATTGTTGTACAACAATATTAATTAAAATATCAACAGTATAAATTTTAATAAAATGACTTTTGTAATCTTATACCCCTATACTTTAATATTAAAATATATGTGTGATTTTTGCTTTCTTATAATATGAATGATGATACAGATACAAATTAAGAAGTTATAATTAAATCAATATTTTATTAATATTAATAAATATGACAAAGATAAGTTATTAATATCTCAATTAGATCCACATTATATAATTATCACAAAGCTTAAATATAATACAGAAAGCTGTCATATTTATTTATTAATCCAGCTTTCATTCCTATATGTGACAGTATAAAATATATTTAATACTATTAACAAATAAATCTTACCAGCAATATAATAATGATGAATTTTGAAAATGTATAATTTCATAATCATATAAAAATAGTTATAAATTTAAGCACAACATATTTTATCAAAGTTTTTAAACACATCAGATATACAGACTAGGCATAACCAAAATCTCAACATTCTTACACTTTACTGATTGTATCAAGAGTAGAAACAAATGCAGCGTTGACTTATGCATGACTTTAAAAAAATTTTCATTAAGATAAACATCAAGGAATATAACAAAAGGCATTAGGATGGAATAGACTCAGAATAAAACATCCAAAAAAGCACATAAAGAATTAAAACCATCTCTAACCTTAACAAATATATCAAAAATAAACCATCACATAATATTGCCTAAAAACATTTCACAAACATTATAAAAATAATATATGACTGTAGCATTAATCCTACTACCTCATATAATAATAACAAACATGAAAAACTGATAATATAAAATAGTTAGACAAAAATATAACTAGCCATATAAATTGTGGCTTAACAAATTTAATAATATATATATATATCTTTCCATTTATTTATACACTCTAAACAATTCCATATAGGACATATATATCATTTGTTAAAACAACAGTTATACACAAGCATAAGAGGTGGTGGTCATGCGATGTTTATTGACATATATATCATCTTTGATTATATTTCAAGACAGTAATAGTCTGAGAACTCTCATAATAAATATAATTCACAACATACATAAATAATAAATATGTAATATAAATATAATACACATATAAATAAAATACTTTAACTTTTTACCATTTAATAGTTAATATGTTCTGAAATCATTGATTTCAATGCCATCTTCTGTTAGGACAAATGCTTACACAATGATTGCTTGGATATATTAAAAATTTTATATTCAAGTATCTGGATAATATGAATATTAAATATTGGTGAAACAATTTGTTAAAAAAAAATCTGTGGCACATAAAACTAAGCGCTGTCATAATTTGAAAAGCCATTCAAGGGAAATAATGAAGTATTTAAAACAGGCAAAACTCACTATACGTATGCCACACACAGCAAGTTTTGCCTGTTTTAACAACAGTTATACACAAGCATAAGAGAAGGTGGTCAAGTGATGTTCATTGGCTTAATAAAGTATTTGATTAAACAATACAATAATGAGAAAATATAATTTCATTTGAGGCAATTCAACATTTAAAGTAATGAAAATTAATATGCATAATATATATTTTAAAGCAGTATGGAGATAATAATAATATCATTTCCTTTGGAAAGCAATTAGTAGATTCACATAATAAAAAATATATAAAAGCATAAAAATTCTCCATTAAAGTAATGCAAAGTTTTAAACAGCAATAAATAATTTATTGGGAGCATAGCAATCCTTTAAAAACAATACACATAAAATAATAAGTAAAGTGTAGAAAGTACAGAATATGTAATATTTTACATTTCATTACCAATAAAATATTTAAAAACACATTTTATGCAATATTTCCTTTTGAAATAATGCAAAGATTAAATCAATAAAAATATTTATAAGGAAAAAAATATAAGTTCCTTTGAAATAATGCAAAGCTTCAAAAAGCAATGAAGTTTATTGAGAGCATAATATTTATTTCCATCTATTTAAAATATATAATAAAAAGTACAATATTCATTTAATAACAACACATAGATTGTAATAAGCACAGAGATTATTTTATATTCTATTTTATCTTTCATGAATGGATAAAATATTTAATAGCAAAATATTTTCTTCATATGCAATATTTCATGTATACTTTATTTGAAAGCAAAATCCATGCAAATTAAATTAGTTCATTTATAACATATATAAAAATAAGATACAATCCATAATAAATGTATTCATTCTGCAATTTTATAAATGTAATATATAATAAGGCTACAACCTTAAAACTATGCACCTGAAAAAACGACAGTAGGGATCTCTGGAAATCTTTAACACAAGATATAAGCATTTAGTTTATTTTAAAATAGCACAATTTTTGTAAAAGTCATTTTAAATTATGAAGAAATAATAATTTGCTTTCCTAACAAGACAAATGCATTTATACTTTTGTAAATTATTATTCCACATCAGCTTTTATCATTTTCAACATTCTTCAAATTTAGAAAAGTTCTAATTTGAGTATGACTTCAAATCAAGATCAACAGGAATCTTTTGTAAATAGTAACAAAAGTGAGAATTGCAAATATAAATAATCAACAATTCATTGTAAAATAGAATATAAACTTAATTTAAATTTGTACAGTTTTAGTATTCAGTATTTTAAAAGTATACGTTTTTATACTTATAATTTTTTTTAAATATATTTTTATAATTTTAGCATGACTAAACAAACAATTGAAGCAATATTTAATTATATATATTCTAATCATACAAACAGAACACTATTTGATCTTAAAGTTTATTATATTGACAAAAGTATTTCTACTAACGGCCTCTAGTATCAGCTAGCTTAAGTTGTTTGTTGTTTTCAATGATAATTTACTGCCCACATTGGCTTCAGGATTTTATCTTCAATTCTGGATGCAATGTATTTATGTCTCTAACAATTATGTACAAGTCATTTCATATTATTAAATTGTTAGCTTAAGCAAAGAGAAAAAACAAGTTTTTAAATATTGGGTTAATAACTATACATATCACTTTTTTTCATTTCTATTCTGTCAATTTATCCTGATTATAAATGTTAATATCAAGACATCACTTGACTCTGAAAGTTACCACATTAACAAAAGCACTTTTCACTATATTGCAAGTACTTTCTAATGTTAAACCACTAAACATCACATGATCACTATCTCATACTAGCACATTAATTGTTATTAAACAATCCAAAACAATGCAAAACTCTCCATATAGTAGTGCCATCTTGTGCTAACAAGAGCAATCAATGGATGCCAGAAGGCTTGTGCATAAAATCCCTATCTAGTGCCTACTCATCCAATATCCCCAGATTAGTTTCTGGCTTGTGGCCTTCATCAGTGAGGAGCCTTGGATCTGAGAGCACTGCATTGGTTGCATTAGATCCTAAGATCTAGGTGCAGTGCTCTCAGATCCAAGGCTCCTCACTGATGAAGGCCACAAGCCAGAAACTAGTCTGGGGATATTGGATGAGTAGGCACTAGATAGGGATTTTATGCACAAGCCTTCTGGCATCCATTGATTGTTCTTGTTAGCACAAGATGTCACTACTATATGGAGAGTTTTGCATTGTTTTGGATTGTTTACTTTCTAATGTCAGATTTATATTTACAGAATGGAAATGCAATTTAATTCATATCTGTAAATTGTTTTCAGACTACACTCATGACTAATTGATAAAAATCATT
This sequence comes from Epiperipatus broadwayi, assembly GCA_028023455.1. Lineage (NCBI taxonomy): Eukaryota > Metazoa > Onychophora > Udeonychophora > Euonychophora > Peripatidae > Epiperipatus > Epiperipatus broadwayi. The sequence goes on from JAQFVV010012929.1 coordinate 109,956, forward strand.
TTCATTGATAATATTCCACTGGCCATGTAATAATTTCTATAAATTTATCATCTTAAGATTAAAGTATAAATTTTAGTCGGCTCTTTTTTGAATCAGTATGATAAATGAAAAAAGGTTCATTTATAAAGCAATCAACTAAAAACAAGATCATATTTACAAAATAACTGTTAAAAAAGAGAATTTTGAAAATAATAGCTAATTAATTATTACATTGCCTGTAAATGTTACAACATAAAACTGGAATCTTGAGTGAATCCAGAAATTTTGTATAAATACAAAAACCTTTGCTGTCAACCAGTTAATAACATGAGTATGAATTTACAATTTCAACTCATAAAAGAATGCTCACTAATAAACACTTAATATAATTCCTGGAAAGAATAATTTATGGGGTACAAATAAATTTTTATAAAATTATATACATTTTGTTTTCCTTTGAAAGAATTGCTTGAATAAACACACTTTATGTTTTGCAAAAAATGTATATAGTCAATTAAAACAAACTAACAAAATGATGGTTGTTTGGATTATTATAAAGACAATATACTTCCATCCTTTTATAACTAATTTTCTATCAAAATCTAACTTATTTTCTTTATTGCATTACACAATTATGTCCTTAATTACAGAGATACTGCAGAAGTTTTCCACATCCAAAATGCTGAATAATATTCATTCATATCCAAAATATCTATCTACATGCTTTATCTTAGTTATCTAAGATTGACAAAAAAATATTAATAAAATTTTTCTATTCTAGTTCCCAATACATATACAAATACATTATGTACATAAATATATCTAAATGTAAAATTGTGTGTTACAATATTTGCTATTATCCATGATAACCTTGAAACATGTTCGAGATAGATAAAACTAGTGTACCATTCATTGTAAACTATGACTTTCAGCAAATAAGATGTTTCATTATTATTGTTACCAATAAATGTATACAACTAGCGATCTATACTATGATACAAGAAAAATCTATAGACAAAAAGCATAAAAACTTAAAATATATTAACAGTATAATTTACATAACACTAAGAATATAAATTTATTCCCTGAACAAACAAGTCTGAATATGTTATAATTCACAAAGTAGATTCTCTTTACCATATTAGTTTACATCATTTCAAAGATATTTCTTATAACGCTACACTGAAGAATTACAAGTTTCTTCCAACATCAGCTTCCCTATACATATTATAAATACATTCTCACCCTCTTAAAAATGCCTAAAAAAACATGTAGTATTAAATATTATGATTAAATTAAAACAACTTAAATTTAAACATATTAGTATACAAAATTACAAGATATTGTGGATAAATGCATTCTTTGACTATACCAATTATAAAATCATTTATAAGTTTCAGGAAATATGACACTATAATAGTACACAACATTTAAAGTCAGCTATTCACCAGACTTGAAAGATTTCGACATCAAATGTAAAACAGAGAACCAATTATCAAACTAAAAATTTGTACTCAGAATAAAATGCATAGAATAAAGCTAAATCTTAATAACAAACAGACTTGCAAAAAAACTATATCTGATTACATATTATTTTGCTTCATTCAGTAATTATTTTGTATAGTAATAAGGAATACCACAGAATAAACATTTTTTTTCTCACAGTTGATAAATAAGTACATATTTATTTTAGTATAACTTTGATAATGAACATTGCTGTATTTATTTGAATTTTTGATAAACAGATTTACAAAGAAGTTCAGATCAAACGAATAAGAATTTCAACAGAGTAATTAACAGCAAAATGATTACTTTCATGGCAATCCAATAAACCTTTCTCTGTATCTTCATAATTGCATAAGCAACACTTAAATACAGTAGTCTTTACAAAGTCTTTTCTTTTCTTTCTTCCTTTCATATTACAACTTGTCAGTAATGAAGTATATTTCATATGAATGTTATTTTTATGATGCACCAATTTATTTTGAGAAGGGGCTTTATAATCACAGAGATTGCATTGAAAAGATTCTTCTCCTATATTTTTCTCATGTTTTAAATTACCTTTATAAGAAGTCTTGGAATCATAAAAGCAACAATAAAAGGAATTTTTGCCAGTATGAGTCATTTCATGCAGTTTAAAATTAGCTTTTGAAGAACACTTGTAATTACAGAAGTGACAATTAAACAGTCTTTCTCTAGCATGAATTTTCTCATGCCGTTTTAAAATAAATTTTACAGGAGTCTTAAACTCACAGAAAATACAAGCCAAGTGATTTTCTCCAGTATGAGTCATTTCATGAAATTTTAACCTATCTTTGCGCCTACATTTATAATCACAATAGGAACAATTAAACGGCTTTTCTCCAGTATGAATCATTTGATGCAGTTTTAATTTATATTTCCTATTACTTTTGTAACCACAGAAGCTGCAGTTGAAGGGTTTTTCTCCAGTATGAGTCATTTTATGCACCTTTAAGGCACTTTTGTCAGAACACTTGTAGTCACAGAAATTACAATTAAATGGTTTCTCCCCATTGTGAATTCGTTCATGTGTTTTTACAGCAGTTGTTTGAAAACTTTTGTAATTACAGAAGCTACATTTAAAGGATTTATCCCCAGTATGAATTTTTTCATGCACTTTTAAACAAGATTGAAAAGAAGTCTTGTAATCACAGAAGATGCAATTGAAGGGCTTCTCTCCAGTATGGATTCTTTCGTGTAGGGTTACATGAACTTTTTGTGAACTCTTATAATTGCAGAAACTACAATTAAAAGGCTTTTCTCCAGTATGTGTTCTTTCATGCAAATTTAATTGACCTTTCCGTAAAGCTTTGTATTTGCAGTAACTACAATTAAAGGACTTTACTTTATTATAAGTCATTTCATGCAATTATCATCAAAGTTTTAAAAGATTTATAATCACAAATGTTACAATTAAAAAACTTTTCTCCAATATAACTTGCCCTGTTTAGAACTAAATTTACTAGAATTATTGGATCACAAAATCTACAATTAGAAACTTTTTCCTATTATGATGTTTTGTCCTTTAAAATCACTTTTTTTATATAATTTTGTAGTCACATAGAAAACAATTAAAAAAACTTCTCTCCACTATGACTTGCTTTATATACTTTTAAATTATTTTTTTACAGAAGTCTTGTAATCCCATATGACAATAAAAAAGTGGGAGATCTTTCATAATTTTAAATAAGCTTTTATATAGGTCACATAAATACAGTAACTGCTTTGAAAAGAATTTTTCCTATATAAAATTCTTTCATCTTTTCAAAATATACTTTTCTCACCTACTTTGCAGTGACTCAAGATGTACTGAAACAATTTATCTCCAGTGTGATTTCTCATTAATTTCTTATAACAACTATTTTAAAAACCCACAAAATAATTTTAAAATATATCTTTTCATGATTTTTTTATAAATCTCTTATCATTTTATAATCATTTAAATGGTGTTGAAAAAGATTTTTATTTTAGGAGTTCTTTGATGTAGGTTTACACTATTTCTATCAAGTCTTGTAATTTTATTATTTCATGTAGCTTTGTAATAAAGTCATTTCTAGAATAAAATATTCTTTTTGAACGGCTTGCTTCATGGAACTTTAGTTTTGCTTCTGTTTATAATATTATGCATTTTTTAATTCAATGCTAATAAATAAAAAATAGTCAAATTATTTTAGTAATAATCTTCTTTTTCATAAATATTTACGTTCTCAAGATAACTGCATTTCAACTTCCCAAAATGCTAAACTAACATCCTGTTTCTTTACTCAATGGAAATTATATTTTATAGTAGTGATAGTTTTTTCGTGAATTTTGATATGTAAAAAGAAACATTTTTTTTGAAAAGATATAAATGGTATTCAATACAAGTACTTCCGAATGAATCGTTTTAAATCTAGCTATTAAAACTATTTATTTCTTTCAATCCAAATGCTTGATACATTATACGATATTTATGAAGTTGGCATTTTTAAATGCAAACTTGGAAAACAATGTTACAATTTGAAATTCAAAAATATTTATATTGTATCATTTTTAAATTATAATTTTAAAATAAAATAAAAACCTTAAAAACGACTATGTTTTCTGAAATTCTCAAATTTTTTTACGCTTTTGATGCTTATCAGACAAGAAACAGCAATTAACTTTTCTATATAATTTTTAAACAATCACGTATTAATCACAATGAACACAGATCCAACAAATACAATTATTATCATCTACTGTACAAAATATCCATTATACTGCAATTTTTGTTATGAAGACAATTAGTCATGTCATATTATTTCCTTTTTTCATTCTGATTTAGTGATTTTCAGTTTTCTATAATTATTATTAAAAACACACATATATTTTCAGAATATTCATTTCATTATATGTGTTCATTCAAATTTAAACTTCAGATAAATATAATTTTAAAATGCAGAAAAGCAAAAATAATAATAATAAGATTTATCAGTTTCTGGAATCTTAGAAATTTTCTAAGTAAGATTATGAAAACTCGATGGCATATTTTACAAATTATAATCATAAATTCACAATGATCAAATATATTTGTAATTAGTCTGTCAGGTGGTACTAATAGTTAATTTAAATTATATCAATTAATAAAAATACCTATCCAATACTACATTACATTTATAATATACTTGTTTAAAAGAATCAGAATAGTCTTGTATTTAAAGGTAATTCATTAAAACATTTCAACAACAACCGATGATAAATCTGGAATTCCATTTTATTTAAATCACCAAAGCAAATTTCAACTAGTGAATAACTATATATTATTTAATAAAATAATATAATTCAGATATATATGACCATTTTGGAGTAGTTTCTTTTCTGGAAAGCAGATGATTTAAAACAGAAGTTTTTCAGATGAGATATACTGCCAGCCTAAACAAAATAAAATAATTATGTCAGTAACTAATTATGCAGAATACATTTTTTAAATACTATTTCTCAATTATATTCATAATCCCAATGAATATTAAAATTTCATAATGTAAGGGTAACTTACAGTCTCATTAAGCACACTTGTTTATGTGCAATATCTAAACATAAACTTAAAAAAGTATAATCGTAAGTTTGTAAATAGTAAATATGTTATCCTTTTACATTAATATATATATACATACACACATATATAACTTAAATGTTAAACTTTAAAATTTTATTAACAAAAGTCAAATAAATGGTTGTTTTTATAAAATCAAATATCAAAATGATTATTTTTTTATCATTCATATATTTATGTTGACTAATATCACTAATCAAGATGTAAAACATAGAGATAACCTTAAGTCAAGTCATATCTTAGCAATTAAATGTGAAGGAAATAAAATTATAACTCAATTATACAATTATTAATTATAATGCTTTCAACAATAATTCAATACAAAATCGTGAAATGAAATAGCTACCAAAAGTCAATTCTACTATAAAAGCTAAATCAAACAATTTCCAAATTCTATCTTTTACAAATGTACTAATTACTACGCATAGTTACTTTGTTGTGTTTGAATTCCGAACACATTAAAATGATCGATCAATAGTTTGAATGAATTTTCCTTATTTATAAAACTTTCGTTAATAGACAACTCTAATATCACTCAAGAAAAGAGTAAATAAATTACACTTTAGTATGATTAATAATAATTTCAAAAACGAAATTACTTTTTATACATTAATTAGAGAAATTCTTAATATCATTCTAAACTTGAATTTTAAACAAGATAAATATCATAAAACATTTATATATTTAAACAAATTAATTTAAGAAGATTTCAAGATATATAAAATGCATCGTGAGTAAAGACAATTTGCCATAGGTTCCAATGCTTTTATCTTGACCTAAAGTAATGTAATTACCTATTCCTACTAAAATGCCTCAAGTATATACATATTTCATCTATATGATTAAAAATGCAATTTCAATTTATATCGAAATAATTTATGGAAGATGTCAACATCATGCAAGAGGAACGTTTAGGAGCAATGGAGTACACTGAGTGCCTCCCTGATGATTGATGAGCAGGAAATAAAGAACTTTATTCTTAATGAACATTATTTTGCAAATTATGAAAATAAATAGGACAATACCATAAACTTTTAATACATCATATCATCTTTGTGTATTATCGTAACATCACACAACCATTCTGAAAATAAATTGTCATACCTCATATATATATACATTCCTAAATATTTCCCTCTTTCATATACACTTTATTTATGGTAGTTGGTTTTGCTATGCCACACCTCAATTTTTTTCCCCTACTTTTAATCTAATCGATATGTAATTTACAATTTTTTTATAAAATCTTTTTTGCTGATAACTGCTATGTATCATCTATTTTATTATTTTACCAATTTATCACTTCTCATTCTCATTTCTGTTGATATGGTACTTCATCTCTCTAATATATCATTACTAAATGTTAGTAATTAATTTCTTTTATAACTCCCTCAAACTATCTTTCCACTTATCCATGATTCTATTGCCTTGTATATTAAAAAAAACAAGCTTTTTTTAAAATCTTTGAAACTTTTAAATTATCTTTTATTATGACAGGCAAAACTCTTCATTAGCATGATTTTTTATATCCCTATATCCTCAACTATTTTTATCTTTATCAATACTCTTTATTTTATCCCTATCATTTATAACTTTCTCATGACTACTTTCAATACTTTATTCTTAACGATATATGCCAAGGTATGACAGTTTAATTCCTGAAATACATCTTATTAAATATACATATGGAAGTGTATACTCAGTCGCTACTGTCACCTTTAAAGTAGTCCCCTTGTGCACCTATACATTGTTTAAAATGACATTCCCATTTCTGGAAGTACACCTGGAACTCATTTTCAGGAAAATTGTTGAGCAGCTCTCTCACATTCCTTTATCAGTTATAGCAGTGATCTTGAAATCACATGAGGTATTGAATATTTGTGTTGAACATGTTTAAACTAATACTTGTGAAATTTTAAGCTGATAGAAATAGTTAGTAGTAGCTATTGGGAAGATGATAAATATTTGGGCGTTGCTTCGGTGTAAAGATGAGTCTCATAGTGCATTGATTATGAGAAACTTTTGGGCCAAAAATCAATTACACAACTAGACTATCCTGCCTATTAACATAACTTAGCTTAGTGTTATTTTTGATTATTTCAAAAAAGTAAAACTATGCTAAAAGGAGGATAATCAAAAAAGGAAGTCATATATAACATACTTTTATAAGCTTGTATTTACAAAAATATAGTACAAAAGTCATTTTATTAAAATTTATACTTTTCATTTTCTACAGATAATTTTTTATTAAGTTCATGTATTAAATTGATCCCATTTCTTTGAGTCTTAAATAGTTATTCTATCTAATCTTGACATCCTCTTCTCCCATTTGCCTCTAAATAGCCTTTTTATACTCTCCTATATATAATACAGAGAGCGTACCGAAAGTTCAAACAAGCTCTTAATTGATAAGTGCGGTATGAGAAAATATTTAAAATCTCTATCCAGAATCTTTCCATCTCCAGACCAACTGGTTTCAGCTTATGGTTCACCTCAGTGAAGAGCTAGAATATTCGGACACTAGATCTAAAATATCAACTCAAAACCCATCACTTATTTCATATGTAATATTTAAGTAGAAACTAAAATTTTTGGACATGAAAATGTCTTTAAATCCAGCTATCTAACTTAAATAGCTATATAGGACTGAACAAAAGCTTATAAAAGTAATGTCACATTATATATGACTTGCTTTTTTGATTATTATAATTTTATCTTTAAGGCTTTGGCTATGCTGAGGCTATTAAAATATGGTAGATCCGAATTTAGTTCAGTCCTGTATAGCTATTTACGTTAGATAGCTGGATTTAGAAACATTTTCAATGTCCGAAAATTTCAGAGTTTCTACTTAAATATTACGTAAGAAATAAGTGCTGGATTTTGAGTTGATATTTTAGATCTAGTGTCCGAATATTCTAGCTCTTCACTGAAGTGAGCCATAAGCTCGAAACCAGTTAGTCTGGAGATAGGAATGTTCTGGATAGAGATTTTAAATATTTTCTCATACCGCACTTAGCTTGTTTGAGCTATTGGTATGCTTTCTGTATTACATTTTTGTAAATACAAGCGTATAAAAGTATGTTATATATGACTTGCTTTTTTGATTATCCTCCTATATGTTTTTTCATTTACAATTTTTAAATTGTTTCCTTTATTTTTTCCTTGAGAAACAAATGAGTGCTATCATAATTTTTTCCAAGATATAAATAAACAATCCTCAATATAATTTAATCACTTCCTTGCCATCCATCCTTTGCAAGTTTTCTATGAGTTTCAGTATGAAAACCTTTCAGATAATCTTAATTCTATTAATATTCAATTATAACTACTGCTTCATTGTTTTTCTTCAACAAATGCTTTTAATTCATTTTTTCTTTCCTATTTTTTATCTACCAATACAAAATTAACAATAAACTTCAGTCTGTTTTATCTATTTAAATTCCCCTCATGCTCTTTATTTTAAATTTCCAAATTTTCTTTCCACCTTTTTAATTCTGATTTATCATTATTTACCATAGTATCAATTTCATTAATAAAAATATGCATATTGTCTACAATCAAAATTTTACAATTATTCTTCCTCTCTGCCCATATATATGAGATGTGAGTTTAACTCCCAGAATGCACCTTCATAAAATATACATGTGCAAGTGTACCTACTGACATTCCCTTTTTTGGAAGCAGATCTGGAACTCATTTTCAGGAATACTGTTAAGCAGCTCTCACATTTTTTTACATATTAGTTATTAGTAGAAAATTTTCATCCTTTTAGCATAGTTTTTCATTTTGAAATAACTAATAAAAATAACACTAAGCTAAGTTATGTTAATAGGCAGGATAGTCTAGTTGTGTAATTGATTTTTGGCCCAAAAGTTTCTCATAATCAGTGCCCTATGAGACCCATCTTTACACCGAAGCAACACCCAAATAATTATCATCTTCCCAATTGCTACTACTAACTATTTCTATCGGCTTAAAATTTACACAAGTATTAGTTTAAACATGTTCAACACAAATATTCAATATCTCATGTGATTTCAACACAATTAGATCATGGGTAACATCACACAACCATTCTGGAAATAAAATTGCCATACCTCATATATATACATTCCTAAAAATTCCATTCTTTCATATACACTCTATTTACAGTAATTGGTTTTGCTACGCCACATCTCAATTTTTTTCCCCTACTTTCAATCTAATCAATATGTACTTTACAATTTCTTTATAAAATCTTTTTTGCTGATAACTGCTATGTATCATCTATTTTATTATTTTACCAATTTATCACTTCTCATCCTCATTTCTGTTGATATGGTACTTCATCTCTCAAATATATCGTTACTAAATGTTAGTAATTAATTTTTGTTTTATAACTCCCTCAAACTATCTTTCCACTTATCCATGATTCCATTGCCTTGTATATTAAAAAAAAAACAAGCTTTTTTTATTAAAATCTTTGCAACTTTTAAATTATCTTTTATTATAACAGGCAAAACTCTTCATTAGCATGATTTTTTATATCCCTATATCCTCAACTATTTTTATCTTTATCAATATTGTCTTTATTTTATCCCTATCATTTATAACTTTCTCATATCTACTTTCAATACTTTATTCTCAACTATATATACCAAGGTATGACAGTTTAATTCCTGAAATGCATCTTTATAAAATATACATATGAAAGTGTATACTATTCATTATTGTCACCTTTAAAGTAGTCCCCTTGTGCATCTATACATTGATTAAAATGACATTCCCATTTCTGGAAGTACACCTGGAGCTCAGTTTCAGGAAAATTGTTGAACAGCTCTCTCACATTCCTTTATCAGTTATAGTACAAAATCTTTATCCCTTCAGTGCAACTTTTAATTTTTGAAAATAATCAAAAATAATAGGAGGTTAAGTCAGGAGAATAGGCAGAATAGTCTAGTTGTGTAATTGATTTTTTGGCCAAAAAGTCTGTTTATTCATCAAGATCTAAGGCAAATTTAACAGAAATCTTTCTCATATCCAATTCTTTATTTAAATTTAGCCTGTTTCTCAATAAATCTGCAATTCTTCAGCTCTCACACTTACTCATCTAACGGACTGTATTGTATCTTGCTTATTGTTAATATTATCATCATTGTGTTTTTTGATTGTCCGCTTCTAGGATCATCCGTCACATCTTCTCGCCCATCTTTGAATCTCTTATGCTGTTCAAACACTCAATTTCTTATGCCACTCACAACATTTGTCATTTCAGTAGCATTTGTGATTTTCACACAATTTTTGATATTAATATGTTGCTCAAAATTTTGATCACCCATTTTTATGCCAAATCTTACGCACACATATTTATTATCTTCTTGATAGTTAAATAACAACTAGCTGTATCAGTTTAAAATTTATGTGTGCTGTGCCCACACATATATGTACAGTTTATTTTATTAAAGAATAAATAAACATGGGTATGTGTGTGCAAGCTGTTAATATCAATATGCTAAAGTACCCAGAATTAAAAATTAATTATGCAAAAAAATAAAACTCACTGAAAATAGCAACAGGCTAATCTGCATGTAAGGAAAAGTTTACTTTATGCAAATTAGCAAAACAATAAAATCTGCAGAAGAATTAAGTAGGAGAGAAAAGAAATAAAGTTGTGTGTAAAAATTAGTGAAAAGATAAACTAGTGAAGGCGAAGTGCTCTGCAAAATAGATACAGAAAAGCTCTACTCAATAATCTAATTGGACTATCTCTAAATTAATGTGTATGAGCAGTAAATTGCTTCCAGAATTATAGTTATAAAATATTGAAATGTTAATCTCTAAGGAGATATAAATTTGGAATAAAGAGACTATAGATATTAAATCTCTAATGAGATATGAACTTTAAAGAGATCTGAATGATCTTAGTCTCAACTGGCAAATTAGCAAATTGAATTATTAATATTATAATTATTATTCAGAGTAAATAAACTCTTAAACTTCGGTTGCTTTCCTTACTTTTAAAAATATAATTATTCAGCTTGGCCCTGGATATCTTAATGTGTTAGCTTACACGTGTTCAAACATGAATACTCCTATGATTTTGATACAATTAGTAAATGGGTGACAACACATGACCATTCCGGGAATTAAATTGGTATACTTCATATATTCCATTCCTATTCTTTTAGTATAATAAATAAGAAATAGATTATACTGCAAGCATCTAAAAAAAACCAACTCTATTCTTTAAAATTACCTCCACAAATGTTTTTTACACTGTCAATCGTGACTTATCCTACCTGTCTATTCATATGCTTCAAATAGCTAATTGTATTTCCTCAATCAAGTAATAATTTCAATATCCATATCTACATCTCTATCTTGATATTATATTACTTCCTTTTTGCTTTTTTTTTTTAAACATAGTATTTAAAATACCAGCACCTAGCAAACACATACTTCCATTTTCTTTCTCTATTCTACCTAGTCATCACATTGTAGTATCTTAGAACTTGAAAAATTCAACAGTATTCACCATACCTTTAATGTCCACCCCATTCACTTCTTTCTTGTAGCCTATCATCCTGTAAATCAACTTTTCAATAAACAACTCTCTAAAATTTGATTTTCATGTTATTCTATGCATGATAATAATGATATAGCAAAATAGAAAATTCACTGTTAAAGACTGACTACTGAATCAAAAACTATTTTGTAACTTGTGAAGCTAAAATATCACGACTTCCGATGAAACTTATTTTTATTCTAGTGTTACGAATCTTCACGTGCAAATAAAGATTAAAACATTTGGCGTTTCATATAAACATTAGTCTTATTTTAATAACTAACACTTTTTAGATTTCGAATGTCGAGTATGAACTTTGCAATGCAATAAAATTTCTAGAATAAAGATGCTATTTCAATAGGTATTCCCTTTATGATTAAGTAGCAAAGACCAAATAATTTTTAATTATATAGCAAGAAAGTTTAACATTATTAACTTCTATTACGATTATAATGCATGAATTTTAAAACGAGTATTACATAATCGTCAAATCATTTTCCTGCTACAAAACATTCATTTTGGACATTCAACCATAATTACGTTAATGCATATGGAATCAAAATAGGACCATAAAGTTACTGGATAAAAAAAAGTACTAAAAAACTGTTTTTTTTTATTATTAATTAAAAAATGGAAATATCTACCATTTTCCAGTAAAACTCCTATTTAGTAATCTTTTATAAAGCAGTGAAAGACAATATCCAGTTAAAGATAAAAATAAATTTCTAAAATTTACTTCGTTTGCAGTTTTTATAAGGCCAAAGTTTGTGGTATTTAATAATATAAAAGGATTGGAAAACCTGATTTTTATTACAGGAACAAATATAATTTTACATATTAAATTTATATTGCATCAACCCTTAAATTGCATGAAACTCCACATTAAACTTTCTACACGGATCACACGATACTGTGCATTAAACGTCATGTTGTTTCTAATTGACACATTGAACCAAATGAGGATTTTCAATTTCATAATTATTTTCTTTTCAATAAAAACAATTTCATCAAAAGAAAATATATCACTTTTTATTTCAAATACATTACTTACTTAAATATAAATTCTGATATAATATAAGTAAAGAAAGTAATAAGTAACCATTATCGTTAAATGCCAGGATTTAGGCGCCCTCTATCAATGCAATGTAGAATAAATTAATCAATTTATTACATATTTCAATAAAACCAAAATATTTTATATAGTAACAAATATTGTATTATTTAATACCAAAAGTAACGTTTTGTTGAATTCCTCAGTGTAGTATATTATTATTGTGAATGTGAAAACACCTAGATATTATTATCCAATATTTATAAAATGTTAAAAAGAATAACCTGTATACTATTTTTTAAATAACTACCACTTTTTGTTGATTATTTATAGTTTCTTAAATCACATGACATACATAAATAGTACAAAAAAAAAAAAAACTCGCATGCTAAAAGTAGTTATTTTTTTTTGGTTCTGTTTATAATTTTGCCAACATAACTATATAACAAATATAAAAAATGTACATATAAACAATGTTCTTTTCCCAAAAACAGGTTTAAACTTCATTGACAGAGAAGTCTTAGAAAATAAATATATAATTTTGCACTGACTTATCACCACAATTGAGTAATAAATATATAACCTGTCTAATAAATTAAAAACAAAATTATTGCTAAAATATTTTATAAAGTTAGAAACAATAAAATATATTATACTACAAAGGAAGAAATGAAAATTGTTTCAAGATCAAAAAGAATTTTAATTACATAGTTTATAAAAATTTGATGTAATGCCTTTTTTGTCAACTGAAACACACAGGCTTATTATATAGCTGTGTCTATATATGTAATATATAGGGAATATGAGCACAGACCTTCACACGACCCACCACTCTCTACACTATCTCATAACACTGATATACTTGAACACATATATATCGAAAAGATAAATAATCACCAATATATGTATTTCATGTTAAACCAGTAATCATCAGTTGGTCCAGATTACCATCTCTACACATATATGCTATAAGTGCTCAGAAATATATTAAGATAGCCAATCCTCACACTTTAATGGACAGGCTTCAATCTACTACACACTCCAACTTTTCATCCATCCAATTGAAAATCTGGTGATGGAATGCTCAAAGGCCACCCTGAGGCTGAGATTCTTGTCACACCCATGTTGACTTAAGGTCAATTTGACCCCTCATGTACAGGACATAATCCATTTAATACATATGGACAGACATCTATGTGTAGAGATGGTAATCTGGACCAATTGATGATTGCTGGATTAGCATGAAATACATATATTAGTGAGTATTTATCTTTTTGACATATATGTGTTCAAGGTATCAGTGTTATGAGATAGTGTGAAGAGTGGTGGGTCATGTGAAAGTCTGTGGTCATTTACTCTATATATTACATATATAGACACAGGTATATAATAAGCCTGTGGGTTTCAGTTATTACATAATAGAGATGTCTGCCCATCCCTTGTATATTTATTAAATGGATTATGTCCTGTACATGAGGGGTCAGATTTACCTTAGGTCAACATGGGTGCGACAAGAATCTCAGCCTCAGGGTGGCCTTTGAGCATTCCATCATCAGATTTTCAATTGAATGGACAGTTGAAGAGTTTGAGTGTGGAGTAGATTGAAGCCTGTCAATTTAAAGTGTGAGCATTGGCTATCTTAATATATATCTGAGCACTTACAGCATATATGTGTAAAGATTATAATCTGGATCGACTGATGATTGCTGGTTTAGCATGAAATATGTATATTGATTATTTATCTTTTCAACATATGTGTGTTCAAGTGTATCAGTGTTATGAGATAGTGTGGAGAGTGGTGGGTCGTGAGTTAAGTTTTAATAAAATCTCCCATATTTTTATAGTAAATAGGATGGCAAAACTATAAATGTTATTTGAAATTATGGTTTAATAAAAATAGGTAAACTATCAAGCTATATTTAAAATTCTATGACAATTTCTTTCTTCCTACCACTAACTAATGGAAAAAAAGGGGAAAAAAACTTTTTTTTCTTTTATTCATTTATCAAATTATGACATAATTTTAAAATATCTGTAAATTTGTTTCCACAACATGTTGTGACTGGAGTAAAAATGACAAATCTTGCCACGAGCTGTGATGAATTCATTGTTTGAAAAATATGTTGTTGAATAACATCAAATAGGAATAAATAGATCTGAAACAAGCAACTGGAAAATCCAGCAGTGCATTTGACTTCAGTACAGGCAGTCCAGTTTATTTGAAGATTTAACATAAGAAGCAGTATTCAAGTGATCCAATGCAGTGGTGAGAAACTGTTAGTTAAAACTGTTTTTCACAATAACTTGGATAGGTGTATCTTGCAGATTATTTTAAAATATTTTTAAATACTCCAGTTATAAAACAAGTATGATGACTTCATTTAACAGAAGATTATCTACCATGTGGAGCTAGACAACAAAAATAGAACACACCAGCCAAAACTCCTTGAAAATGTGATTCTGTCCAGAAACAAATGAGAGTTGTCAAAAACTACCATGCTTTAATAATGCTATAAAGGATAAAGACAGTATTGTAAGGATTACCCAAGACCTACTGATTCTATATCCCATATAATGCCATCAGTGTTCTTTATTGCTTTTCTAACATCATCAATATTCAAGGAGGATAACTATCATCTGAAGACAATTGTAAATATATGAAAAAAGATATTTACAAAAACCATGATTTGGAACTGTTTAAATATTTCTCAGAGTAAGGTCCTATCATTATAGATAGTATAAAGCCTTAAACTTCAACATAAAGATATAATAGTTGCAAATATATACACAACAGTTTTATATATTCATTGTTAAAAAATTGTTATTGTTTTAATTAACATGTTTAGTTTGTGTTTGATTAGTGAACTCAATAGAATATTATGCTTTTAACAATCATTATGCTAGTAATATTCACAACCCTGAAATATTGTTGAATCCACTAGGTGGCATGCAGGGATGGGAGTAATAATTTGTAAATGATGATGATCTTGGGTTAATAAATTTTTCAAAAGTAAACATTCTATTCAGAAAGTTTGATGCCTTAGAGTTTCATTTTTTTCTTATTGAAACTAAAAAAAAAAAAAATTAAAAATATTTTGGGAGGTAGAATGCTTAGGTTATAGATCATTATCAGCACTACCACATTGGTTAATATTATAATATACATTTGAATTGATTTATTTTATTTGAATTTTATTAACCTTTTCACGTTCACCTAATATAAATATTTATTTGAATCAAAACTTGCAAAACATATTTGTATATCTTTGGTTTAGTCCCGAATGTCATTACAAGTAAGATTTTCTTGTATTTCTCAATGTAACATATTATTATTGTGAATGTGAAAATGCCTAGCTATTATTAACCAATGTTTATAAAATATTAAAAAGAATGAGTTTATATTTATTCTTTAAATAATTATTAATATTTTCTTACCTATCTCTTTTCTTAGATCACATCACATACATTATACAAAAATAGTAAAAAATGTAACTACCAACACACTAAAAGTAGTAACACTTTTTGTTCTATTTAAAATTTTGTCAGCATAATTATATAACAAATATAATGAATATATATATATACATCTAAGCAAAGTTCTCTTCCCAAAAACAGGTGGATATATAAAGATATTAAACAATAATATTTGAAATTCGAGAGAAAATTCTTAGGAAATAAATATTACCTAATCTTGCATTCATCTTCAATGAAGCATCTTAAAGAGGATTGTGGGAATATTTCATATGTTAGGTATAAACCATTTCTAAAAGATAAACTTAATAGCATCATTTTTTAAAAACAAAACATTATTAATGGAAAATAAAACGCCCCAAGAGATATTTTAGATATGAATTAACAAACCAATCAGTTTGCACTTCCATATATACAATTAGCACTATCATCAGTTACTGTATAGTTTTATAAATCATTGGAAGATATAATGTTAAAAAAAGAGCCAAAAAAGAAAATGGAATCAAGAAAAACACAAAGGAGATTGTATAATATTTGAGGAAAAGGAAATCCTTAACTTTGAATTTATAATTTTACTAAACAGCATCGTCAAAATAATTAAAGGGAATAAAATATACTCAAAATAATACAAATTATAATAAGTTTCTTAGGTTCATAAAAATAATGAACTTTTGGATCAGTCTAGTAAAACATGCATCACTTTTTAAAAACTATGTCAGTGGAAATCATTATCCATTAATCAAATATTACTGCAATTCTAATCATATTAGGCTAACAGAAAAACATCTCCAGTAATATGTGTACAAATTCTCCATTGTAGATTAGTATACATTTTTCAGACAATTTGATGTGAGCTGAGATTTTTAAGTTTCTTATCTAACTATATACCCACTTATTAACAACTAATTTGATATTTTTTCAGGTTAGCCAATATGATGACTATCTGGAAAAACTCCCAAAATTCCTTGTAATATGAAGAAATTTTCACCTGTCTATAAGCATATAAAATAGATCTAACCACTGCACCATGACTTTCATCTATTTCCCCAACTATTCATAAACTATAATTGTCAATAATACTTGAAAGTTCAAGATTTAAATTGAATGTTATCAAGAATCTAGTATCCATCTTACTGTAAATAACACATTAAGCCTATTGATGGATCTTTAAAACATGGTGAAATTGAAATTTTAAACAAAACTAAACAGCAAGTCAACATTCAACTGCCCAAAAACAAAATAAAATAATCTATACTCAACTAACCATATTATATCCTAATAGCATCTCTCTAGGTTATGTCAGTAGATGTAATCTACCATTATGAAAAGTTTCTTAAAAACTGAATTCATTTGAATGTGAAAAATTGGAAGATGTTTGAGCAAAACTGAATAATAAAAAACATCAATCTGGAAAAGCTACTTAACCCAAATTTCTCAATGATATAATTTCAGATTACATAAAATTGCCTCAGGTCTTATGATACAGCCAGTAATATTTAAGCTTTCTAAACTTTCGAACAAACCCTAAACTGCAGTTAATAACTTTTTAATATAGGCATTTTATCAGATCTAGACGTTTTTATGCATATGCTACATTTTCAGAGATAATAACTTGCAAAACAAAATCAACTTAAATAAAATTTTATTATAATTTAACTCTAGTGATATCCTTTCCATTATGTGTTAGATAGTATTTTTAACTAAGTAAAGTTAATAATCCTAATGAGTTTTTGAAATAGCCATTTCAATAAAATTGTATTTGTATAGACATCAAGAAGTTTATTGATCAATCAAATATATATATTTGCTATAAAATAAGAATTGAAGAACTGTTTTATTAAGCAAAAAAGATCCTAGGGAAAAATATCAATTCTTTGAATGATTTAAACAACAGAGGTAAAGATTGTATGATGGAATCAATTTTCAGGCAAGACAATGAAAAGAATCTGTTACTTGATATTCTGTTCTTTGAACAACTTAGCATAAGACAGAAAGAAGAAACAATATTGAAGATTGTAAATATTTTGAGACAAAACACATTATGTTTGGTGATATTTCTAAGCTTTATTTCCAAGCTAAGACTGAGGAGTGATATATTCTACTTCAAAATGTTGAAGGATATAATTCTAAAATTTATTACTAAGTATAATATAATACCAAAAATTATGTGTTATACGCTTGTTAGAGAAGCTATATTTATTAATATTTATTTACGCTTAGTGCTTTCAAAGCTCCATGGCTTCATATTCATAGCATAATTTACAAATTTTAATTAACATCTTAAAATAATTAAGTTACAGGAAATCATAAATGCTTAGTCAGCTATAAATAAAAACTGTATGAACACTAATCCTTTATTTTATTCAATTCTGAACTTTCACACTATTTCATTCAGTTTCTTGTCTCCATCTCCATTACAATTTTTAAAATAAATTTGCAATGTAAATATATAATACAATTAACTATTTTATTTTTGTTTGTTGCTGTTGATTTGTCTAATTTTTCAGTACTTATCATTTCTTCACATTTTCAGAAAAAATTATTAATAGGATATTGCTTAATTCTGATGACTCATGGCTGATGAGATGTACTTCAATGGTAAAATTATGGAATCAAAGCTAAATGTTTCAGGATCTAATTCTCATATCAATGTAGTAAATAACATCTTGGTTTTAATAATTACTAGTCACAGATGCATTATGAGTGCTTGGAAGTCATATGACTTCTGTATTATGTGCCCCAGTAGTTGAAGAATGGAATCAAAATTGAGAGGTTCCAGGATATATTTTATTTGAATAAAGTAACTAATTCCTTGAAGGAGCAGATTGATGGTGTGAGCAAAAGCATGGCTGGTTAGAGGTTACATTAATCAGTGAACAATTACTCATGACTCTACTTTTATATGTTTTTCACTGTTATCAGAAGCTTCATTAGTTTATCAAACAATTTAATCCATACCCAAAAATTTTAAATTAAATAAGTGTAAATGGATAGTGCTAAAATAAATTGTGCTATAGTGTGAGAGAGCATTTAGTGGAATCCATTATAGATTTCATGCAATTTACGTCTTTAAACTTGCTGCCCAGAACATTGTGCAATGAATATGAAGTATTGTGTGTAAAAATGAAATATTCTAAGACAAATAGTAACTCATCATAATCTATTCCCACTCACTAATTATTATCATATTGTATTGTCTAGAGAATTGTGGTCTATTTGTTTTAGGGTGGATCACAAAGAGAGGTAACATTATCCTACTGTGACTATAGCTATCAATTATCAGCTTCTGCTTAAATTGTGCCATATGTTCTAGAGATTAGTCATACAAATGATTTGTGATTTTCTAATGTTAGCTTTAAAAAATAAATACAAATCGTTATATCTTAACTCAAATTAATTCAGACCATCCAAGTGGCAAGATTCGAAAAATAAATACTAATACTGCAAAATGGTATATTATGTATTTATAATTTTTTTTTTAACCATAATACAAATCCTCAAAAAAGATCTGTATGTCAATACATATAGAAATTAGGTTCAGCAACTTGGGAAGATGCATTGTTTTGAAAATGAAATAATCCAAGTGAATTCTTGCATCGTTATTTACAAATACTTAAACTACTACATCCGCTAGTTAAAATATTATTATTGATATACACAATGTTTATACAATGATTTAATAATCATTGTTCAAATTTTTATGTTATTTCAAGCTGTCCTTTCACTTATTCATTTGTTGCACTCCATATTCACTTTGTTGGGTCAAGCAGAAAGCATGTTTCTTTTTAAACAGAGCAAAACTCTCCATACAGTATTGCCACCTGTGCTAAACAGAGTAATCAATGGATGCCAGAAGGCTTTTGCATAAAATCCCTATCTAATGCCTACTCATCCAATATCCCCAGACTAGTTTCTGGCTTGTGGCCTTCATCAGTGAGGAGCTTTGGATCTGAGAGCACTGCATCTAGATCTTAGGATCTAATGCAACCCTCTAGCAACCACCTTTTAACTCTACATAACTACTAAACTATGAGAATAAAATTGAAAACACACAGATATTTTCAATCTAAGCTCAATAGCTTAAATAGTCATATGGGTCTGAACTCAGTTCAGCACCCATACATTTTGGTGTCTTTGGCTCTTTTACAACCATAGCCACCTCTATCCTATTAGGCAGGATTGATGTTAAACCATTAAGCATCACATGATCACATTTCCTATACTAGCACATTAATTGTTGATAAACAGAGCAAAACTTTCCATACAGTATTGCCACCTGTGCTAAACAGAGTAATCAATGGATGCCAGAAGACACCAAAATGTATGGGTGCTGAACTGAGTTCAGACCCATATGACTATATAAGCTATTGAGCTTAGATTGAAAATATTTTGTTTTCAATTTCATTCTCATAGTTTTGTAGTTAAGTAGAGATAAAAGGTGGTTGCTAGAGGGTTGCATTAGATCCTAAGATCTAGATGCAGTGCTCTCAGATCCAAAGCTCATCACTGACGAAGGCCACAAGCCAGAAACTAGTCTGTGGATATTGGATGAGTATGCATTAGATAGGGATTTTATGCACAAGCCTTCTGGCATCCATTGATTACTCTGTTTAGCACAGGTGGCAATACAGTATGAAGAGTTTTGCTCTGTTTATCAACAATTAATGTGCTAGTATAGGAAATGTGATCATGTGATGCTTAATGTTTCTTTTTATTAAAGTCACTAATGAAAGAGTTATTGTAAAGAACAAATTAGGATGTTTTGTAAATTAAAGAACAGATTTCCCTCCATTAAAATACTTTTCATAAAAAAATTCCAAGAGTCAGTAATCTGATATGCTTAAAACTCAAAATTATCTCAATGTTAGTGATAAACTGTATGTGTGGAAGTAGAGAGTAAATAAAAAAAATTACAAACTTGTCTTCTATGAACAGTATATATTTACAAAGATCACCCACAAGACAATTTTAAGACAAAGAAATATGCTGAATTTAAATAACTATAGCATTGCAGATTATGTTCAAGTATAATTACAAGAAAATATAGGCAGAATCAATGAGTATTACACGATTATTATACAATAGCATATGAAGGGCATTGACCTCTCTAATTATTTCTGCTGTGATTAAAGATTTGGAATATTATAATTCAGTGTACTTTCAAATTCTAAATAATATTTATCATAATACAGAATCAGTAATTGAATTTAGCAGCTAAAATAAGTGCATTAATGTTAAGTAAGCTTTTTAGCATAAAATGATTTTATTTCAAACTTTCTAAAATAGTCTAAAGAGAAGTATTTTTTTATAATAATAATAATAATAATAATAATAATAATAATAATAATAATAATAATAATAATAATAATAATAATAATAATAATAATAATAATAATAATAATAATAATAATAATAATAATAATAATAATAATAATAATAATAATAATAATAATAATAATAATAATAATAATAATAATAATAATAATAATAATAATAATAATAATAATAATAATAATAATAATAATAATAATAATAATAATAATAATAATAATAATAATAATAATAATAATAATAATAATAATAATAATAATAATAATAATAATAATAATAATAATTTCTAATAAGAAGTATTTTTTTATAATAATAATAATAATAATATAACAAAAGAGGTAAAGATAATATCATCATGGTGAAATATTATAATAGATGAAATTAATTCTAGAATTAAACTTGCATCAGCAAAAGAAACCTCATATTAAAAGAAATGCATTTGCATGTGAAAAGGAATATGCTTACCTATGGATGTGAACATTTGGATACTTTAAAAAAATTATGAAGACTGGGGGCAGAAAGTTAATGTTGGAAGAACTGAGAAGTCAATAGAAAAATCCATGAGTGGAAAAACAGATATGATAGACATTGATGTGTTTTAATAACCTAAACTGGACATGTTCCTAGAAAAAAGATGTTAATCTGATGCCCTACTGAGAAATTTTTAGATACATTGAACCATGGCTGAAAAAGTACTAGAAGTGATAGTAATTGAAAATGACTATGATGTAATTTAAAAATAGACTTCATAAGAGTAATTATATTTTAATATAAAATATTTTATTAATTTAATTTATAATAAATATCAAAAAATATGGTTTTTATTTAACTAAATTTATGATTATAAAAATGGTAATCTTTGAAATATAAAAAGATTCAGTACCATAATAAGTTTCCGTTGCAAGCCTTTCGTGTCCATTCGTCCAATAAGGTTGTCCGTGTTGCAGCCTTTCGATGTCCTCGTCCAATAAGAGTATGTTCCGCTGTTAAGTTATTAGAATTTTAGTATAATAAGAGTATTTCGTGTTAAATATTAATTATTAGTATATAAGAGTATGTGTGTTTTATTAGAATTTTATAATAAGAGTATTTTGTTGAATTATTAGAATAATTAGTACATAATAGAGTATGTTCCATGTTGACAAGCCTTATTCAGAATGTCACATTCAAAAATGAAGCCGTATTATCTGTATGTTTTACAAATGAATTTCTCACAGTATTTTATTTTGAAAAATATTAATTAACCTTCAAGAATTCTTGTTAAATTTTATGGCATGTTTATAAAGAAGAATGACCTTTATCACATGGTCAAGAATAAATGTAATTAATATTATCAATACCAGATGATTTGGCAAAGAATGTTTTGTTTATGCTTTCAGACCACTATGTAAGTATGGGATATATAAAAATATTAATACATGGGAAATGACAGAGTTGTCTGGAGTCTATATTTAAATTAGGGATCAACTTTGTCTTTCAAAAGGTTCAATCATTTCAGTATGTAATGTTTCCTTATTAGTAATAATTGAATCAAGAGAATACTATAATAAGATTGGTCACATCATGCCACTTTCACACAGAAGAATATGGATGACAGAATTCTATTTAGGCATAATAAAACTGCTTTCAAATTAAAAGAGGCTGGATTTTGAAATGTTAATCAAAATATTTTGGGAATACATAGAAACATTAAGATATTTGTGAATGCCTGCCATGATTGTTTGTATTATTTTTATTAAATCTCTCATAATAATCATGAATAAATTATAATTTCTGAATGCAGTTAATTTTAGCAAGTTCTGTTCTAGTTTCAGTGAATGCAATCATTAGCCTTAATGCTATTGATATCACATATACCACTATTGGATGCTAATCTTCCAAAAAATTGTATATTAACTATTTAATCTTTTCAACTGAGATAATTCAATCTTTTTTGTAGACTCATGAATCTGATTTCAAAAATTGCTATGAGATCGATATATTAAAATTCTAACAGATTAAGAAAAAATATTATGTTGGTATATATTTGTTTCATGAACTACAGAATATTTTCAATTAATGATAATAAGTCAATTATTTTATATAGCACAATGTTTATTTTATAAACTATAATTTTAAACAGCATTAAACTGTTGCACATGCACTTTAGATTTTTAAATATAAAATGAATGAATACTAACACATCAGCAACCACATGATAAAGTCTTTGGAAAAGATAGAATGGCCGAAAACGTACAGCCGAAAATTTTTAATAGTAAGTTATATTTTCTCTAATTAATATACAATTAAGTATTTTTTGTTTTTACATATAAGGAGAAATTAAAACCATATTTAAAAATCTAAAGAGCATGTGCAACAGTTTAATGCTGTTTAAAATTATAGTTTAATTAATGATAATGAAAAACGCAATCTGATTATCGCAAATTATGGATATATGCATATGGCACCACTCTCCAGACAGTCATTCTAATATATTAATATCTCTAATCAAAGGCTAGCAGAATAAATGGATATTAGGTAGATGTTCTAACCCTACCCACCATAGTACTGCTGAAGTGTACTGACAAATAATAAAGTTTACTCTAACATGTAAAACATATGACTAAGAATGTTGATTAAAGGCCAGCATAATAACTTGACCTTAGATGGTATTCAGACACTAATTTGCGAGTTTTTTGGTAAGTTGCTAATAAGATTCATTGTAGATTAAAAAACATAAAATAACATTTTTAATTCAAAGAAAGCAGCATAATAAGACATTGAACGGATATGACACCATTATTTCAAAAGGGTTTTGAGTGTAAAAAATGTTTGGGATCATCATTTATAATAATTTATATTTAGAAAAATTTTATATAAAAAAAACTTACTCCGGTTTCAATTAGCCTGTGCTCTAATTGAAGATATTTATTTCTTTATACTTGTTTTTTCCAGATAGTGATTGCAATGGAAAATGCTTTACATGTTTTTATTATCAAAGTTTAAATTTATTATTATTTTTATAAATCTTTATATATATATCAGTTTGCTTTTTTACATTAGCGATAAACCTCTGAATAATTTTTCTTTAAATTATAAAAATACAATGATGTATGTAAATGGCTTTCAGTTAAATTAAGTTTCTATATGTATACCCAAAAATCCTGTTAGTCAATTCAAACATTTCTTTTAGTTGAAATTGGTAAATACTTCAGTAAACTCATGTACTTTTCATTTTGCTTTGGCAAATCATTCTAGTTTTGATTTATTACTTTTCCTTCTATCCCATTCTAATAAACATTGCTATACTAGTAAGACTATCCTGCTTCTATGACATTTATTCAAGACCTTTTACCGTCTTCACTCCAAGACATTTCATTTCCTAAACTTTTCTTTATGTCTAAACTTTTTAGACAATATTTTAATATAAAAACATATATCTAATTTTTAAAAAATTTACATTTAACTTTTTATCACATTTAATAAGTCATTTTTCTTTTTGTAATTAATAAAAAAAAATTTTGCTTGTCAATAATCTAAATTGAATCTATGTGTAAGCAGGACCTTTCAGAGAAAATGAGAGGCCTAGAGCAACTAATATTTTAGAGGTTCTTCAAAATTTAAAATAAGAATGTGGGGAGAAAAGAGAGAAGAAATGAGAGTTTTTACTTACAGCTCAAAAATATGACTGTAGGAGTAGTTAGGAGTCACAGAAACAATCGAGCAGATCAGATTCAGATTGCACTTGGATAGGCTAGATTCCCTCCAGCACTGTTAGTATCATAAAACAGTTAGCACAGAACTAACTGACAGGGGACTAAGACTATTACTTCTTTTGGTCACCAAATGTTGCAGTCACTTTCATCACATAGTCATCAAATTGGCACCTTGTCCCTAAAATGGCTTATGTTTTCGACTCATGGTATGCCTGCTTGGAAATGTTTTTCTCAAATATTTTTGGAATTTAACTGTAAATTAAGGACATTCTGTGAGCTGTGACATAGCTTAGCCTTCTATATTTTTCTTTAATCTATTGAATTACTAAGTTGAGGCCCATAATATTGTAAGGCATGGGGCAGCTCCCCCCCCCCCCGATTGGCCCTGCATGTAAGTAATAATTTTTCTTGTATTTTATATGATTACAGAAAAGAAATAAAAATTGTTTCTTTATAATACTTAAATGAATTACATATCATATAATCATATTCAAGAATTACACTAAATTTTATTAAACCCAAGAAATGCTGAAAATATATATGTCAAAAACCATTATGTTCCTTTGGCCTGCCAAGAGAAAAAAATTTTAAAAAAAAAAAAAAATAATTTTTAATATGAAAAGAATTCAACCTTTATTTATATTTCATAAACTTTATTTTAACTGATGTTCAGAATTCTATTGCATGTCCTCATATTTTGGGATAATTTAAAGCAAATGCATTATGTTTAAAAGTATAACAAAAACTAAATGAAAATAACAATAATTAATATATAACAATAAATTATTATGCATTGATAAACATTTCAATGACAATTCCAAATATTTAATCATGCTCATTTAAAATGAAATATATGATAGTGATAAGAAAAAATTAAAGGAATTATTTCAATAAAAATATAGAATTTAAAAAAATTTTAATTAGTAATTATTATTTTGGCTTTCTATTATTTAACATTTAAACATATATTTTATATTGTTATATATATATATTTGGGAGAACATTTCTTATTTAAAGAAAAATTGTTTTGAAACTTTCTGTTTAAAATTAATATTTAGGAATATTTTTTTAACTATTGTATTAATCTTTAAAATATTTTCCATCTCCATGGCAATGAAATGGTTTTATAGTGCATTGTCATGTAGTAAAGAAAAGCATCTATGACTTTATTGTTGCCCACATAAGCATTGTGATGTGACATATGCTTTATAAAATTATGTATCAAAACTGGGATATGTTGGACTATTTCCATCATCTATCATTAAATGTTTAATGTCCAGAAAATCGTAAAATTTAGTTAAACTTTTCACATGCAAACAACTTTCTGGTAATGACAAACAAACAAGACAGATGAGTAATTACCTCTTTCAAATATTATTATTTTCCATTATGTTAGGTGTTGCTGACCTGACCCGTGGCTATATTAACATATTAAGCCAAACTTAAATTTTTAGATTGATCATCAGCACTAACCAACTGAGCTATTCTGACAAAGACAACCATCAATAGAAAATTTGTATTTTTTATCTATGAGGGTTGGTTCATATCCTTTTAATTCTGTCAATTTTTAATACTTTTTTAAGAGCAAGGTTAATTAAAGGCTTCCATGCATTATGCGTTGCCACACTGAGTTGACATAGAATAATTTGTCATTATCATATGAACAGATTTTTTGAATTTTCTTCTTTGCACCTTTTCCTTTCTGTCCAATATTTTTGTATTTACTCAATTGAACATATGTTAATTAGTACATACATGGTTGGGTATTATAGATACTTTTAACCATTAGTAGTTTATGTTCTTTCATTTGCTGTTCAACAGGGTACCAAACCTACCAATATACTTCCTTCCACATTAAAGCGTGGAATTTCATAGGTGTGATTTTGGTTTTTCAGCATTTCCAGTTTAGGCTTTGTAGAAGTTTGAATTCCTCAAAGTATGATATGCCTTTAGAAAACTGTTCTAATGTTATATTACCTGCAGATTTTTGTTAATTTGTTTATCATTTTTGGTATGTATGAATACATTACAGTATCAATAATTGTTACCTTCTGTTATCTCCATTTCTTATCTTTTCTGGATAACAGCTGATGGATAACCATTCCTCATAGGACTTTGTTTAATGTAAATCTTTTCATTTTTTAAATCACTGGGTTCCAAACAAACTTCTTTTGTTCTGATCCTTAGTGAAAGTGTGATTCCATATTGTGAGCTTCTGGTATGATTGGATGTATGTTCGTTTTCTATAAATTGTTGTTTTTACTTTGCCCTGAGGGAATCCTGTCATAAGAACATCTCAAAACACCATTTTTTGTTCATTTCGAATGCATTGTAAATTTTAATTGATTGACATATGTCGTTGATGTGTTCCAGAATGATCATAATCAGCTTTCACCATGCAGCCACATCACAAATGTATCATCAACAAAGCAGAGTCACCATTTAAGCAGAAATGGAGTAGTATTTATGGCTGTGGTTTCAAGTTCTTCCATGTAAATGTTGCTCAGCAAGGGTGACAGTGATGATCCCATGGATATCTCAATTTTGTTGGAAGAATTCTGAGTTTTACTGAAAGTATGTTGTTAATATGCAGAAGGTTATTATTTCCGTTATGCTATCAATATATAGTTGTTTTGGTTTGTTGACTATTATATAATCTTTTCTTTACATTAGACATCGCTTCATCACTTGGTACATTTGTAAATAAACTATCCACATCAAAACTTTGCAATGTCAGTTCTTTCTAGTTTGATGTCCCTGATTAATTTTACAAAGTGTTTACAATCCCTGTATGCCAACAGCCAAAAAATTTGGGGAAAAAATCTGGACAAGTTTTGACATGGTGAATTTCAAGAACTAATGAAAGGGCTCAATGTTTCTTTAATCTATTATTATTTTAACAATATAGTTCATTATCTTTCACAATTATATTTCATCAAAATAAAATAATTAATAATCAAGTGTTCACAATATGCCTTTTATATATAATGCCATGTAACAATAAAGGAACTATTATTTTATCCTATATAATCAACTCTACATATAATTAATTACTTATATAATAACAGTGTATTATGTTCAAGTAATATCAATGCATTTGATTGTAAAAACTATTGGATATTAAGAAAGCATTTCTCCTATACGTATTATAGTGTAAAAGTGTTTTCATTATTTACCACAAGGCAGTGCACAATGACTTGGGAATGAAAAATGGCACCAATGCACTTACGCTATGGGCATCTAGTTTTATCTTTATTTATACTATTAAATTTTACCTTGAAATTCAAAAAACTCTTTAAGTTTTTGAATCATTTGTAAAGTTGAATATATGTGGAGGATATATTTTTTTCTTGCCTAAGAATATCAAAACCAACAAATTACTTGACTGCTTTAATAATACTTCTTAGTGTACCATAATTCAGTCTAAAATGGCTGCCAAATAATAGTAATTTCATACTCATCTGCAGAACATTTCTAGTATTTGTCATAAATAGCAAAAACTGAATAATAAAAGCCACAACCCATTCGTAGTTTCCATTGGTCACAGTTTAATTTATTTACAATTACCTTAACATGGTGGTTTAATCCTTATTACCATATAGCAAAATATTGATCAAAGTTCATTCATCAAACAATAAATTAAATATGAGATAATATTCAGAAAATAACAGTCTTTATAAAAGTGTTTAATGAATAAATAACTAAGATACTTCTTAAATGAATCTACAAATTTTTTAAATAACCATTTCTTGCAAACTATTTAGTCACTAAAAGATAAGTCAACACTTCTAAATTGTAGAAAAAATCATGAAGAGATCATAAGCCTGATTGAAAAAGACAGTTTATGGAGGATAACAAATTTTAATGTTATATAATTTTCTTCAATTCAGAAAATAAATTTCATGGATAAAATAAACGGAAAATTACATTGCCAATTAAGAAATAAATTTTCAAAATGGTGGCTGACTGGTTTATTATAAAAAAATCAATAGCTACATACTTTTTTTAGGTGGCTTTTAAAACATCTTATTTTTTACTACTTTCCATGATGTCCTTAATTATATACTTTTAGCAATAAAATTAGTCAGTCTTTTGTATCCACAATTTCAGTTAGTTATGATTTTAAAAAAATATATAACAAAAAATTTAAAAAAATTAAAAATATAAAGAAAATTTCAATTTTTAATTCACAATGCATATACAATGTACATCTGATTCTAAAATAACAATTAAATAATTGGTCTGTTTTCTAGATATACATTCAATAATTTATGTAATATGAGTATGATCACCGAACATAGCTATCTCTTAATTTGACAGGAATCATTATTAACGTTAGTGAGAAACGTGAATTTTAAATCAATAGTTAATTCATTTTTTATTTAAAGTAATATTCTTTATTAAACACAAATAATATTTACATAAATACAAAGGCTATATTAAGTTTGTCTAACAACATTTCTTCAAAACTGTCATGATACTGAAGGCACTTTTTTCATTACCTAATACTTTTTTTTTTATCTTACTAATACATTCTTAGACTGGAAATGGGTTTTCCTACCACATTTCACATGTGGATGGAGCAGTTCCTCCCCACACTGAATCAATAGTATTCCTAGGCCAATATTTTAAACATAAATTAAAGTAATCATTTCAATCTCTATCTAGCTTTCTGAGCCAATTGAATTTTTTATTGTCAAAAACCAAAGAGCATCTAATTACCCATATTGTTTTCAATGAATGGATTATAACATTTGCATTATGCAGATTGAAACTAATCACATATTTTTTACAGGTCTTTTAGATTAATTCTTGGCCTATGAAACACTTTTGATCTTAGATCCCAGAATGCATGGCATTCCTCTAGCAGGTGCGTAAATGTTTCACTGCTCTTCTTGCAAAACATACACATTTCATCCAAACCCATTCCCAGCCTTTTATTAAGGTAGGAGGTAGTTGGAAAAATTCCATTTATCAGCTTAAAAATAAATTTCATGGATGATTGAGGCATATATATCGAGTGGAATTTTTTAAGAACACCTTTCATTGAACACCCCAACCAAGAATTTTCATTGTTATAATCTCCTTTTGTTAAATCTTTATATTTTATTCCATCTAGACTTTGGACATTTAGATCATCTTGTAAAAATCTTTGTATGTTATAAACATGTCAGCAAGATGTGATCTTCTCTCAGCTCCCATTTCATTGTAAATTCTTATGTCACCAGTAGGGGGACTAAAGGACTGATCCTTCATTATGTTCAAATAAGCCCTGGCAATCAATAGTCAATTAATGACAATTAGATTAAATTGATTAAAACTTCTGCATTGCAAAACAGAACTATTTGTTCTCATTATGCTGAATATATTATGTAATTAAGAAAAATACTCTTCCAAAGCAATTCTTGTTCAATAATGCATCTGCCCTCTGACAAAAATAATCTTCACATTTATAATTATACTCAATCTTGTAAATGTTAATCATAACATATACAGTATTTAAACACACTCATATTAATATGTAATAAAATCCATAATACATTCACTCTCATTTATATGGTTTGGAACCAAATATTACAGAAACAGAATGATTACAATATATATGTAATTCATGATTTTCAACAAATAATATAATTGTTTTTAATTGCAAATAATGCATATTGAAGTCATATTTATATATGCTTCATGTATATAAGTTGAAAAATTCAAAAGAATTTAAATTTTTTTAACAATTTTAATAAGTAGAAATTAAATATGTGTGCACAAATAAATGTATACAGCATTATTAATTTTAAGTTTATTTTAATAGTAATTTAAAACTAAATATTTCTTTTATTAACATTTGCAAAGGTATTTTATAATTAAGTGGGCAAAAATGATACTATTGTATAAAATGTAAGTAAATTTTTATAAACAGATCAAGTAGTTAAGGACATAAATATCTGATGTAATTTAGTCAAAACATTTCCTGTTATTTTCATAATCCCTTTCAAAGTTAAAATTGTATAAATGTTGTAATTGGACAAATAAGCTGCAGACTGTAATGAAGTTTAAAGATTATTTACCACCAATAGATAAATGGCTTGAAATGACTGATGATGGAAATTGATTTTGCAGCTAAGATCTCAAAGGACTATAAATAGAGATTATAATTCATGGTTCTTATTATGCGTTAATCTTTGACTGCACATTCATTATACTTATTGGGCGTTGTGTTAAAATACCATGGCAGAGTAGAGAATCCACCATCTGATCCACTCTTGCTAAGCTGGCAGAGTGCACGTCGCAAGACCATTGTGAAGTATGGAGAAGCCATCAAATAAAGTAGAACCATTTTAAAAAGTATTGTATCCAGTTTATATGTGAACTATATTCTGCCTAAACTTCTAAAGTATCTATTGCTTTGAGAACCGGCCCTCGATCAACAAAAAAATAGTATCTAATGCTGCCATTAAATAAGCTTCACACCAGACCACCAGACATAGGTATGTTTGTACAGAAATGTCTACGAATACCTGAATTCAGAACTGGAATTCTTACTAATAAAAATGTAATGTGTATGAACTTTGAATATATATTATTACAACTGTCTATTACTAACATTAGATATTTAATCTCCCACATTTAATTTATACTGAAAATATTTTTATAAATTAATATTAATGATTTAAATGTTGATAAATTAGTATGGCAAAAGACTGCGATTGTGTATTAGTGATGCCACAATTCAGTTGGCAGTACAATTTTATTCCCATCTACAGAACATTTGTCATTAACAATGAAGACTCAGTAATAATCATTCATAGTTTCCATTGGCGCATTTCAATTTATTTATAATTATCTTAACATGGTAGGCTCAATCCTTGCTATTAAATAACAAAATAGTGGACAAAGTTCAATCATAAAACAATAAATTGAATATGAGATGATATTCAGAAAATAACTAAGTCTTTATAAAAATGTTATCAAATAAGGAATATGATTAGATACTTCTTAAGTGAATCTACAAATTTTTTAAATAACCAATCTACTGCCAACCATTTAATCACTAAAAGATAAATCGATACTTCTAAATAATAAAAAAAACATTAACAACAAACAGATTATAAGTCTAGCAGAAAAAGATAATTTATACAGTATAACAAATTTTAATAAAATTAAATATTTTTTAAATTCAGCAAATAAACTTCATAGGTAAAATAAATGAAAAAATATTTTTCCGATTACAAAATATATTTGCAAAATGGTGGCTGATTGGTGTATTATAAAAAAACATCAATGCCGACTCCTTTTTTTTTAGATGCCTCTAATTAATGAAAGATTTTTTAAATTCATATCTGCAATTTCAGACATCTGTGATTCCAAAAAAAATATTACATAAATTAAAAATATAAAACAAATTTTAACACATATACACTGTCTATGGAGAGTACACACTTAAAGCTATGTATTCAATAATTTATATAATATGAATATAAACACCTCATACAGCTGTTATTATAATTATAATCATTAACAACTTTAGCCGGAGGGGTGAATTTTAAATCAATAGTTAATTATTGGCAATTAAATTAAATGGAGTAAAATTTCTAAATTGCAAAACAGACCTATTTGTTCTCATTGGGCTGAATATATATGTAATTATGAGAATATTCTCCCAAAGCAACTGTTGTTTAGCTGAAAATACTCTCCATATTTATAAATATACTCAGTACTATAAATGATTGTCATAACATATGCAGTACTTAAACACACTCACATAAATATATATTAATATCTCATAATATATTCATTCTTATAAATGTTGCAAATGCAGTGATATTATAATTCATGATTTTCAATAAATAATATAAAAATATCAATCTATAGCTGAGATTTGTGAAAAATGATTGGAGAAATAGCATAGAAATTAAATATAATAAAACACTGCAGCATTGTGAAGAAATATATTTTCACAATATTCTTATTTATCAAATTCATGACTTCTAGGGATATATTATATACAAGAAAATCTAAATCTAACTACTTAAAAATATTTGCAAAAAATTCTCTGTGCAATGGCTTCTGCATTTTTATTCCTATCTAAAATCTTTTCTGATTATGGTTAATAAAGAAATTATTTTGCTGATAAGTATGAATATTCATATAATGAATAGGGATATAAATGTTTTGTGATAAAAGAACATTATATGAATTTTTGATAATTAGATTTATAATAAATTTAGATCAATTGAATGAGAATTTCAATAGTGTCATTAAAAGCAAAATGATTACTTTCATGACTTTCCAATACACTTTTCTTTGTATCTTCATAATCACACAAGCAACACTTAAATACAGCAGTCTTTACACATTTCTCTCTTGTCTCTCCGTCTTCCTTACTACAATTTGACAATAAAGAAGAAATATGTTTTATATGAGTGTTATTTTTATGAAACACCAATTTACTTTGAGAAGGGGCTTTATAATCACAGAAGTTGCATTGAAAAAGTTCTTCTCCCATATGATGTTTTTCATGTTGTTTCAAATAACCTTTATAAAAAGTCTTGAAATCACAAAAGTGACAAGAGAAAAAGTTTTTGCCAGTATGAGTCATTCCATGCATTTTTAAATTAGCCTTTGAAGAACACTTGTAATTACAAAAGCTACAAATAAACAGCTTTTCTCTAGTATGAATTTTTTCATGCCTTTTTAAAATAAATTTTACAGGAGTCTTAAATTCACAGAAGGCACAAGTCAAGTGATTTTCTCCCGTATGAGTCATTTCATGAAGTTTTAATATGTATTTTCTCCTACATTTGTAATCACAATAGGAACATCTGAATGGCTTTTCTCCAGTATGACACATTTCATGCAGTTTTAATTTATCTTTCCTATTACTCTTGTACACACAGTACTTGCAATTAAAAGCTATTTCCACAGAATGATTCACTTTGTGCAGTTTTAAATGATCTCTTCTGCGGTAATTACAATTAAAGGGTTTGTGTTCAGTATGAGTTTCTTCATGTAGTTTTAAGTGATATTTATATGAAGATTTGTAATCACAATACATACACTTGAAGGGCTTTTCTCCAGTATGAATCATTTCATGTCGTTTTAAATAATATTTTATAGAAGATTTATATCCACACAAGTTACAATTAAAGGGCAGGTCTCCAGAGTGAATCTTTTCATGTAATTTTAAACCAGTTTTTTGAGCACATTTGTAATCACAATAGGTACAATTGAAAGGTTTTTCTCCAGTATGACGCATTTCATGCAGCTTTAAATTATCTTTCCTATTACTTTTGTAGTCACAGTACTTGCAATTAAAAGTTATTTCTCCAGTTTTAGTTGTTTCATGCTGTTTCAAATTACCTCTTTCATTAATATTATTAAAATCTTTTTGTCCAGTATGAGTTTCTTCATGTAGTTTTACATGATACTTGTATGAAGATTTGTAATCACAATAGGTACATTTATAAGGCTTTTCTCCCGTATGAATCATCTCATGTCGCTTTAAACAATATTTTATAGAAGACTTGTATCCACACAAGTTACAATTAAAGGGCATGTCTCCAGTGTGAATTTTTTCATGTAATTTTAAACGAGTTTTTTGAGCACATTTGTAATCACAGAAGCTGCAGTTGAACGGTTTTTTTCCAGTGTGAGTCACTTTATGCACTTTTAATGCACTTTGGTCAGAACACTTGTAGTCACAGAAGGTGCAACTAAATGTTTTCTCTCCACTATGAATTCGTTCATGTTTTTTTTTTTTCAGCAGCTGTTTGGAAACTCATATAATTACAGAAGCTACATTTAAAGGCCTTATCATCAGTATGAATTTTTTCATGCACATTTAAACAAGATTTAAATGAAGTCTCAGAAGATGCAATTAAAGGGCTTCTCTCCAGTATGGGTTCTTTCGTGTAGGGTTACGTTAACTTTCCGTAAACTTTTATAATTGCAAAAACTACAGTTGAAAGTTTTTTCTCTCATATGCATTCTCTCATGAAATTTTAATTTAACCTTGTGCAAAGTTTTGAAATTACAGTAGTTACAAATAAACGACTTTCCATCATTATGAGCCATTTAATTGCCATCTAGGTTTTAAAAAAAGACTTAAAATCGCAATGTTACAATTAAAAAGCTTTTTTCCAGTACAACTTCTTTCCTGTTTTAAACTAAATTTACTAAAATGATTGATATCACAAAATCTACATTTGAAAACTTTTCAAGTATGTTGTAAACTTTTAAATCATTTTTTCTCATAATTTTATAATCATATAAAATGCAATTAAATTTATCTACACTATGATTTGTGCACATTTAGTTTAGCTTTTTAAGGAAATCTTGTAATCACGGATGACAATAAAAGGCAGGAGATCTTTCAGTTTTAAATAAGCTTTTGTACAGATCATCCTTTTCTAAATATACTTTTCTCATATATCTTGCATTGAAACGATTTATCTCCAGTGTGATTTCTCATTCATTTTTCAATTTCATGTAACTGTTAAAATCCCACAAAATAATTTTGAAGTATTTTTTTCAAGACTTTTTTTATCAATTTTATAGCAACATTCTGTAAGCATTTAAATGTTATTGAAAAGATTTTTATTTTAAAAGTTCTTTATTGTATTTTTACATAACTTCTGTCCAAAGCCTTGGGATTTTATTATTTTAAGTGGTTTTGTAATCACTGATGATTTGTAAAATAAAACATTTTTTTCTGAATGACTTATTTCATGGAATTTTATTTACTTTGCATTGCTTTGAAATCTCTCAAAAAAGTATTTCAATAGTTTCGATTCCATTTAAAATGTAACCATTTTTTAATGTAACATTAATAAGTAAAAAAATAGATCAATTATTTCAATAGTGATTTTTTTCCATAAATATTTACATTATCAAGATAATTTCATGAAAACATTTCAAAATGCTGAACTAGACAGCTTGTGTGATTTCTCAGATGAAATTATTTATACACTGCAACAAAGTTTCTAAAGAAATTCACAAGAAATAATCAGTGCTTTTTTTGTGTGTGTGTGAATTCAATTGCTATAAGTAAAAAAAAAATTTTTTTTTCTTGAAAAATATAAATGGTATTCAAACAAAAGTATGTTCCGAATAAATTCTTTTAAATCTATATTTATTAAAACTCATTTTTTGAATCTAAATACTTGACAGCTGCTTTACAAGCAGTTGTCCCGGGTTAGCGGGTTTGCTTCCCGGCTGATGCTATGACACATCAGAAAAAAAAATACTTGAAAACTTCATTATGTGATATTGATGAAGTTAGCATCAAACAATAATCAAAATTTGAAATTCAAAAATATTTATACTGCATCATTTTTAAACAATATTTTCAAATTAAAATAAAAAATAACTATGATTTGCGAAAATATCAAAAATTTTTATACTTTTGATACTTAATCAGCTAACAAATAGCAATTAATTTCTTATATATAATTTTTAAGCAATTTTGTGTATTAATCACAATGAACTCAGATCAAACAAGTAGAATTATCCCATGAAGACAATTAGTCATGTCATATTATTTTCTTTTTTTCATTCTGATTTAGTGATTTTCAGTTTTCTATAATCATTATTAAAAACACACACATATATATATATATCTTCAGAATATTAGTTTCATTACATGCATTAATTCAAATTTAAACTTCAGTAATAACAATAATATGATTTCTCAGTTTCTGCAACCTCAGAAGTTTTGTAACTAAGATTATGAAAACCCAATGGCATATTTTACACAGTGTGGCATTTTATATTATAAATTACAATCATAAAATCACAATGATCACTTTTATTTGTAATTAGTTTGTCAGATGATACTAATAGTCAATTTAAATGATTATATCAATTAAAACTGACTATTCAATCGCGTATTACATTTATAATATACTTGTTCAAAAATATCAAAACAGTCTTCATTTAGAAATAGTTCATTAGAGCATTTCTACAAAAACCGATGATGGATCTGTTATTAAATCACCAAACACAAATGTCTACTAGTGACTAAGAATATATTATTTAATTAGATAATACAATGCAGATGTATATGACCATTTTGGGGTATTTTCTTTTCTGGAAAGCAGATGTTTTAAAACAGTTTTTCAGATGAGATTTATTGCCAGCCTAAACAAAATAAAATAATTACATCAGTAACTAATTATGCAAGCAATACTTAATGCAGAATACATTTTTTTAAAATAGTATTTCTTAAATATATTCATAATCCTAATGAATATTAAAATTAGATAATAATGCATCTTTATTTCTATATATTTGAAAGTATATTATTAATATAATCATAAATTAATTAATTGCAAACTACAAAACATTTTTACTATATAAACAGTGAGGATTGCCAATTCCTCAACAAGCTTTGTGAACCTACTCTGGCACCTCTCTGAGGCATGCCAAAGCACGAAACCATGGTCAGGAGGTGGGGGGGTCCTGACAGAGATATTAAAAATGCTTTCTCTGGCTAAGCATTTAACACAAAGCTTGTTGAGGAATTGGCAATCCTCAATGTTTATAACTTACAAGCTTAAGAGAATAGGTCATGTGATCTATGACTGTTATTTTGACTATTTATAGTCTCTGCCTTTAAGTCTTATGTGATTTTATATTGCTAAGACTACTAATATATGGTATGGCTGAAGATCTATCAGCCCCATATAGCTATTTGAGTTGGATAGCTGGGTTTGAAGACGTGTAGGGGTCTGAAAATTTCAGATTTTCCATTTAATAGATAACTTTTAGATAAATGCTGGCTTTGGGTTGGTATTTTTACATCTAGTGTCTGAACCTACCCTGGCACCTCTCTGAGGAGTGCCAAAGCATGAAATCATGGTCAGGGGTTTGGGGTGGGGGGGTTCCTGACAGAGATACTTTAAATGCTTTCGCTGGCTAAGCATTTATCACAAAGCTTGTTGAGGAATTGGCAATCCTCAATGTTTATAACTTACAAGCTTAAGAGAATAGGGTCAGGTGATTTATGACTCTTATTTTGACTATTTTTACTATATGTCTATTGTTTTTAATTTATAAAACTCTTTCAACTATTCTAAAGAAAAACTAAATTTTAAAATAAATATGCTTACATAAAATGCATATAATACAAACATATATATAGGATGGCAGTATAGTGGTTCATATAACCACACATCTTAACTGAAAAATCTGGAATGATTAAAATTATCTTCAGCTAGTTGGGGATGAGGATATTCAATCAA
Organism: Epiperipatus broadwayi; assembly: GCA_028023455.1. Taxonomy (NCBI): domain Eukaryota; kingdom Metazoa; phylum Onychophora; class Udeonychophora; order Euonychophora; family Peripatidae; genus Epiperipatus; species Epiperipatus broadwayi. Next base: position 148,360 of record JAQFVV010012929.1, read on the forward strand.
CCAACAATGTTATTTCAGCTAAGTCATCAAATTATTGGTCAGTAAAAGAATATTATTCTTTTTTAGCTAAACAATAAACAAGAAAGTAAAACCATAAAAACAACTCATCAAACGATAATCATTTTAATTCTTAACATCTGTCATTCAACCATTTATTTGCAGAGGAATGCTATTAAAGACATTGCTTTACTATGGTTGATTTAAACTTTTTTGAGCTTTGGAAAATGTGTGGTTAAGTATTTTAATGGTCAAACATTCTCTTTTGAATGGTGCTAATTTCCAATATAGCCCATTAGATACAGGAAATATGTTGGAGCAGAGAGAGGCTACAGGCTTTAATGTTTATCTTGTTTTTATGGCAACTCTTGTTAACTCAGTTGGAAGCCACCCCGTTTTACAAAAATCTATCTTCACTCAATATTATTAAATCAATAAAACTTAAATAGTTAAACTTTGAAAGCCTCTTTTTACCTTTTCTTCAATTCAGCCCACAACCAAATTATTTCCAGCAAAGGTCAGGAGATCGTGATTTTCTCTGATTTACATATTGAATAAAACAAATTAATAAGGAAAACAATAGTTTATATAAATACAATTTGTACACCTTATATATATATATACACACACACAACCTGATATTTTAATTGTTCTATAGTATTCCGCAAAGCTATGTTATAATGATAAATAAAATATATAAATATTATAAACATAATTCTCAAAAAAAATAATAAGTAGCACAAAATTTAGTAAAATAAATGTGAATTAAAACCAATAAAATAAACACTAAATTGAAATATAAAACAAATATATAAATTATACATGTATTCACATACAACCATACTATTTTTTAATAGTCACTAATTATTACTATTCCTTATGGGAAAAAAAATCAATATAAAATTGTAATTTTATTATCCGCAAATTAATAAAATACTTGTGATCGTATTTTTATATATTTCCTTGTTCAACAATGATCCATTTACTAAAGATATATTTTTATTTTTAAATCATATATATTTAATTATTCACTTATTAAATTTTCTGATATTAATAATTTTCCTTTACATTTACTTTTTATTTTAAAACTATAAATTAACCTAATACTATTTCAGTTTTTTTAAAATTTCCAAAAAAAATATCTTTTTTTTTTTAAATTTTAAATATTCTAGTTGCAACTCATATATTTTTTATATACTTTAACTTGTTAATACATATCTCTTATAACCTTATTATTGACCTATTAATATTTAATAAATTGCTAAATTATTAGTTTTCCTTATAAAATCATTTTATATTATACTATTTTAAAATTTAATATTGTGTTTAGTTTCTAATTTATAAATATATATCATCTACAAATATATTCATATTTAAAAATTTCTAGACTTTCAGATGACCCATCACTCTCCACATATATGCTGAAAAGATAAATAATCACCAATACACGTATTTCATGCTAAACCAGCAATCATCAGTTGGTCCAGATTATCATCTCCCACACGTATATACTATAAGTGCTCGGATATATGTGTGGGAGATGATAATCTGGACTAACTGATGATTGCTGGTTTAGCATGAAATACGTATATTGGTGATTATTTATCTTTTCAGCATATATGTGCTTGAGTATATCAGTGATATTAGATAGAGTGGAGAGTGATGGGTCATCTGAAAGTCTGTGCTCATATACCTTATATTACATATATAGACACAGGTATATAATAAGCCTGTGTTTCAGTTATTAGTATTATTCATATAAGTATTTTTATCTTTACCATTCTCTTTATATATTTCTTTTTTAATAACTTGAAGATAATATTATTCTAATTCCTGAATCTCTTTCCAATATTTTACCTTTTTTATTAATAATATTGCTTCTTTTTCTCCTTCTGGAAAATTCCTTCATATGTATATATATTGGTGATTTATTATCAAACATATAATTTTGTTTCTATAGAATTATAGTTACTCCCTCTTCAATATCATTATCTAAATATTATTTACATTTTACTATGTATACAGTTATTTCTTTATCATCTTTATTATATTCTACGTATTTATTATCCATTAGATTTAAAATTTTGTTCTTTATACAAGTATTTTTTATTACGGTTGTTTATTTTATTAAATTTATTCTCTATTGTTTTTATTCCTATATAAATCTGTCTTCACATTCCTTCTTTCTTTCAATTTCATTTATTTTATACTCTATCGTTTTAATATTTCTCTTATTATGAGTACTGGAAAATTACTTTTTTTCTTCAATTATTAAATCTTTTTGTTTATTAGTCTGTTTTTAAACAATACATTATAGTCATCTATATATCCTTAAATATATGTAACTAAGTTTGCATTTTCTAGTAACATTCGAGAACTAATTTTTTATATATTTTGTTTCAATATACCATTTTTTTATCTATCAATTTCTTTTGAAACATTATATCCAAATATGCAATTCTATTATTGTCTTCTTTTTGATTGTAAATTTTATATTTCCTTCCACCTTATTAATATCACTAATAAACTAATTTATTTCTCTTTGGCATTTATTAAAAATCATTAAACATTCATCAATATATCTATCGAAAAATAAAAAAACATTTTTATTTTATATATTTATCAAATTCGTTTATATAAATATTACATAAAATTGCATTTAAATTTCCTCTTGTTAATAATCCATCTTTTTGTTTAAAGAATACCTTATTATATTCAAAAGTTATATCTTTACAACATAATTCTACAAAATCCACCAATATAAGAATAGGTAACTTAATATTTTTATCATGTATTTCTCTAAAGCTAAATTTATTGCTTTTTCTATATTTAAATTTGTATACATTGATATTATATACATTTTTTAAAATGTTAAGTGTCTACACTCAAATTTTTAAAATGTTATGAATTTCTTTTATTAAACCACTAAACATCACATGATCATCATCTCTTATACTAGTACATAACCGTTATTAAACAGGCAAAACTCTCCATACAGTAGTGCCACCCTGTGTAATCAATGGATGCCAGAAGACTTGTGCATAAAATCCCTATTTAGTGCCTATTCATCCAATATCCCCAGACTAATTTCTGGCTTGTGGCCTTCGTCAGTAAGGAGCCTTGGATCTGAGAGCACTGCACCTAGATCTTAGATAGGGATTTTATGCACAAACCTTTTGGCATCCATTGGTTACTCTGGTTGGCATAGAGTAGCACTACTGTATGGAGAGTTTTGCCTGTTTAATTTCTTTTATTAAGACGTTATTTTTCATTTTTGAATTTTCATTCTCTTTAATGTTTTTAAAAATTTCTTTCAATAACCATTTTTATATGTTTTCTAAACAAGATCCCTTATAACTAGTTTTAATGGATGTTTTCTTTGTTAATTTTTAGAGCCCCATATATTCTAGCAGTTCTAGTTCTTTATTTTTCAAATGTTGACCTATCTATTAAACCCTTTTTATAAATCTGTTTAATTCATTAATGTATATATTATTTTTTTAGCTGTCATCTTTCTTAACTTTTTCAAATACCTCATCATCCAGCACAATCATCATTTTTTCTAAATAATCTTTTCTATCCAATATCACTAATTTATTTCCTTTAGCCAATTTTAAGAAAACTACATTTTCTTCTTGTCTTATCTCTTGATATTCTCGTCTTTTATTCTCAAATTTCTAGATCAATTTATACATTTCTTTCTTAAATTTTTCAAACCATGTTTTTTTTCTTCATTACTGATTAGTTTTGTAGCATCTTCATCATCGCAATAATGAACTCCATATTGTTTTTCTACATAATCTTGTGCTCATTTGTCTCTTGCTGCTTCTATCTCAATCACATCTTTCTTAATGTCATTTCCAATTGGCACAAATTGAATTCATTTATTCAATATCTTTTTTCCTTCCGTCATAAATTCTTTTTGAAATATTACATATATTCATTTTATAATGTTATATTGCATTGCTCTTTTTTTATTCTATCAATATTTTAAATTTTTTAACATGTCTTTCAATTGCTTTTTTATTTCTATTACTCCTTTTTTATTACACAAATTTATCCCTCTATATGACTTCTATATTACTTATTTTTTATATAAATTTCTTTTCTTTTTATAATAACTTTCAAAGTATTTCCTAAAAATATTCTTTCCCATAAACTTTATAAATATTTCATTATTAGTTAATATTTTAAATTTTCATTTTAATAAATGTTGATATTGCATTAAGTTCATCACAATTTTTGAGATAATTTATATTATTATTTAATTTCATTGTATTATTCGACCGCATGTAGATTTTATTCCTTCTGTTAAATAATCCATCAAATTCTTAATACTTTTAATATATTCCATTGCTATCTATCAATTTAAATACAGTATATAAGTCCAAATATACATGCTTATATGCTTCCTATTCACTCCAATTCTTTTCTTATGCAAATTCTTCAAGATCTGAATCGAAGACAGGACTGATAGCTAAGAAGCCATTACACATAGAAAATATATTTGCTCTTACAGAACAGAGCTACAAGTTTTACAACTAAAGAAAAAATAATGAAAAAAGGGGACAGATGTTAACTTAAAATCAGATTAACTATCTTGTATTCTAAATTCCTTAAGTGTCAATGAAAATAAATTAATATTATTATAACTTAGCTTTCTTATTGTATCTATACTCAATTTATTACTTTTATTTAAATATTTGAAAAAAATAGAAAGCTTTTATTTTTTGTTTAAGTAACAATGTTGTATTGATTCTTCTTGGATATTTTTACTGCATGTGTTGTTACAAACAATAGACTTTGGCCAAAATTGGAAATATAATACCGATATTAACAGATGCAAAAACTTCCCTTAGACAAACAGTAATATATCTAAATGTGCTAACACACAGTTAAAGCTGAAGCTAACAGAAAAATTATAATATTATAGTGGTTTAGTGCTTTCGGTGAATTTCTATATCCTCATAATCATAGCCAAAGTTATCTAGGAAACAGATGGAATATATACACATATAATTAAAAAAAAGCAAATTGTGGAAGCATGATTCCTTTCAGTTTATAGTGTGCTATGTTATTAGCTATATGCTAGGCCTCCTTGATCTTACATTGGGCATCATGTCGTTCTATATAAGCAATGATAGCTGAGGAAGGTTCAAAATTATGGCCAGTGGACTTCCCCCTGAAAAATGTTTGCTAATGCCAAACTGTACAAGCCTAATATTCCACTCAGACTTGTGATGGATTTTGGAGGCAGCATTATTTCAGCGCTGCCAAAATGGTCAACAATGGCTAACAGACAAATTTGGTTATGGAGTTTATACCATTAAGTCATCCTTCAATGTTATCAACCGCATTAAAAGCTCAAACTTAAAACTCAAATATAAAATTAGCTTCATTAAATATCATGGAATTATACGGCTCTACTAATCGAAAACTTTCTATTACTATTATTAAAACTGAACTCTCAAAAAGCTGTTGTTCTTAGATGCAGATCAATTTCATTTCTGATTTCCTTACCTGGCTGGATGACATCATCATCGTCACATTTAATGGACCACATTATCACAACTGATAGTTGGCCCATAGGGTTACCTGCCAACGGAATTCTGTCCACTATATTATTTAAATCATTTTGAGGACAAGCTCCTTCCTTGATATTTTAATATTATCCCAATCTCATCTCCATTGCCATGTTGATGTTTTTATTGCCGGAGCTAAATCAGTTATCAATAACATTAAATCTGAACTTCAGGTACATTCCATTTTGATGTTGACTATTGTCTGAAAAGATGCACATAGAGATGAAATATTTAATATTTTACAAAGAGATACTTTTCATTTAAATTACACTATATGCATTAAGCCTCTGGAAATTCAATGTTTTACACATCCCAAATCAATTTCACAGCGCTATCATAATCTGCCTTCATTTCTCTTCCGAAACCTCTTGTATAGGTAACATTAAACAATATTTAAAAACCCTTACCAATATAGGATTTAAATATAGCCACTTCATAACTCATAAGATGAGTAAAACAATTTATCGTAAACTAAATTTCAATCCACTCAAAGATGGCAGGTTCTAGCTTCTCCTTCCACACTTTCATTCATTAATCAAAACTTTCATTAAAATCTTTTGTTCATCTTTTCGGCTAAGCTTTCATACCCCCTCCCCCTTCAACAAACAGATTGATAATAACTCCAAAGATAGACTAGACTCTAATACTGTATATAAAATCCTATGGCCTCAAACTGGCTGCCAAGCCTTATACTATGACAAATCTCGTGCAACCCTCTTCATGAGAATCTCTCAACATAGTTATCTATACAGAAGAGCTTTTAATAAACCAGAACAGTTCCATTTTTCTTAAGCATTAGAAATACCATTGACCATAATTTTGAACTTTCCTCAGCTACCATTGCCTCTATATAACAACATGATGCCAAACGTAAGATAAGAGAGATCTGGCTATAAATCAAAAGGAATCATGCTTCCCCCTTTCCACGAAATGAACTCTTTAATTCACAATTTGCATAATTTTGAATATCTGCTGCTTATATATTCCATGTTTTTCCTAGATAACTCTTTGGCTATGATTATGAGGATATAGAAATTCCTCGAAAGCATTAAGCCACCTTAATATTATAATTCTCCTTTTAGCTTCACCTTTAACTGAATGTCAATACATATATATATATATTACTGATGCTCTACATTTTAATGATCTGCTACATTAACACAACCCATGAAATAAAAATCCCAATCATTTTGCTTAAACTGAAAAATTGCCATTAAAAATATAGATGTGTACTTAATAAATTACATTATAGTTTAGTCAGATAGAAGACAAGTACCTATTGCATGCGCACTTGTAAATGCAGATTATTGGTCACATGAGTTAGTACAGGGGTCCCCAACCCTATGCCGCGGGCACCATGGTGCCCACAGACCATTTTATGTGTGCCCGCCGCTATGCGAAACGATAAAAAATTATTTATCTGATACAAATAAATTTAATTTTTAAAATTTCTTATAAATTATTGTATTATATTGTAATCAAATTGTAGAGCATACTATACTTTTACAGCGTAAAAATATAAACGTTAATTATGTTAAAATTTTATTTTTGAAATAAATATTTTTTTGTACATTATGTGTATTATTAACAATATCCAACTATAAATTTACATTGAAAAAATAAATGATGCCCGCCATCTGGTTGAAAAAACTAAATGGTGCCCACCACCTGGCCGGTATTATAAAATGTGCTCTTAAGTGCAAAAAGGTTGGGGACCGCTGAGTTAGTATGTTACATTATAGCCAAGAATGAACATACAAGGAAAATTCATATTATAAGAACAAGACTTCATCAAATCATAAATTAGTTCACTCAATAAATAAATGAAAAGCTAAAACTTATTTCAATCATATTTGCAAGAAAACTCAATGTTCATTTTTTAAAAACATTTACTATTTATGCTAAACTTACTAAAATTGATTATTTGGACCTTCAGCATTGTTATATTACTGAGGCATGGAATCCTCTCAAGGAGTATTCTATAGATATAAGAAAATCTATTCTTAAACAAGGCAAAACTCTCCATATAGTAATGCCACCCTGTGCCAACCAGAATAATCAGTAGATGCCAGAAGGCACAGGGTGGTACTACTGTATGGAGTTTTGCCTTGTTTAATAACAATTATGTGCTAGTATAAAAGATGGTGATCACGTGATGTTTAGTGCTTTAAAATCTGTTCTTAAAATCATTGCAAAGGAGAATTATTAACTGATTCTTTAATAATTTTCAGCATGATAACTTCATAACAAATATAAACATCAGCTAATCAAATAAAAACAATTGACAATAAGACTTGAAAATGATTGGTGGATTAAAATTGCAAAGGAGATAGTTATTCAGTGGTGGAAATGATTGTATTTTCTTTTCATATGTTGAAAACAACATATGAAACTGAAAAAGAAAACAATACCATTAATTGCAGCAATCAGCATCCTCTTATATGATGACAGGCAAATGGAATACTTTGAACATCTTTAGAATAATGGTATAATGAGTGAGATAACTTTTAATGATATATTCATTTTATATCCTCGTTTAGATTTGGATAAAATAATCCAATTTAGTAAAACTAAAACACTCTCTAAAATGTAAAAATGGAAATGTTGCAGAAAAAATATTCGGAAAAGTTATAAAATGGAAATAGATAAGATTGTAATAATTATTATGGAATATCCTTATTATCCACTACAGCAAAAATATTCCTAAGGATTTCTATTGAAAATGTTGCTTCAAGTATTGGTTGCTGTTGAGATTCGATATATCAAAAAGCACAAAAGAATGCCACAAACAAAGGAATAATTCATCAATTAGTTAAACAGGTCTAAATTAATTATCTATCAAAATACATTTATGTAAAGCAGCTTCCACATGACAGAATGAGAGAAAGTATTGCGACTATAGTTGGAATGCTGAGCATTTGAAATCATTCAATTAATGTGCATTAACTTTAACTCTGCTTTTGGTTTTCACAAGTTTTTGAAACTGTATATATGTGGTTTCATTTAAAAGTAATCATGATGAATACAGATTTGATGGTAAATTTTTTTTAACCTCAATCACTAAAACACGAATTTCATTTGTTTGCCTTCTGGATTTAAACTATGCTCATGATTGTATGACCAATTCAAAAGGTGACATACAGAATATACTTAATGTTTTGAATGCAACATATAAAGGTTTCGGTTAACTAATTAATGTTGAAGTCTTTTATCAACCAGAGATGGGAACAAAACATTCAATAATTTTTAACTTGGAATCTTACTATTATCTGATCAATCCTTGCAAATTTTTCAATAATTATTATCATTTCAGCGGCCTTACTACATAGTCCGCATGCTTTTTCTTTTTTCCCTAGATATTGTTCCATTCCATTCTACATCTATCACTGTCCATCTCATAAATTATACCCTCTAATAAATCCTCTTAGAAATTTATGAAACAATTTTGTTATAAACTCAGTAAGGATGTATTCAAGTTCTTTCCTATTCTGATATTCTCTTCATCTGAATTTAACAATATAAGACTTTTCGGTTCACATTATATACATCATTTTTTACAATCCTATCTTTATTAGACTGTTCATTTTCTCCAGATAATTTATTAAGTTCATGTATTAAATCTATTCTATTTCTTTTGATTTTAAATAGCTACCCTATTAGTGCTATTATAATTCTTTCCAAGATATAATTAAATTTGTCAATATAATCTAATCATTTTACTACTCATCCTTATTCAATTTTCTAAGTTTCTATACAAAAATCTTTCAAATAATCTTAATTTTATTAATATTCAATTATAACTACTATATTCCCCCAAAAATAAGACTTAAACAGAAAATAAGCCCTACCATGATTTTTCAGGATGCTTGTAATATAAGCCCTAGTTAAGATCCTCAGCCACATAGATGATCGATGGACATATTAAATTATAAAGTAATAAATATATAAATAAACAATATTGACATTAATGCTTTAAATTAATGGTAATATAAATTAAGATTATGTATTTTACCATTGACAATTTTCAATAAAAGTAATTCTACCTGTATAGAGAAACAATTTATCGACCATAAATCATTTCTCATGACAGGTTTTAAATATTCAAGATAAAAAAAAAAATTAGTTGACTTCTTAAACATTTTTTTTTTCCTTCTAAAAAATTTTATTAAAATAATGGAAGTGATTTTAATAATCAAAATTTAGTTCAAGTTAAATCTCAATCTTTCTTCTAAAAAAAGCAGGACTAATACAAATAATTTGGAAAATGTTTATAAAGTGTGTACTTGATAATGGATGAATGTAGTTGTAGCATATTATGAATTGTCGTAATTTAATACGCTGTGTTATAATGAAAGTACTTAATGTGCACATGTAAAATACAGAAATTTTTTATGCTTGCATTTTTTTGTTGCTTTTGTGTCGACAAACCATTCTTAACTGTAATCATTTTGTTACCATTCTTGTCTCTCAACTCTTTAATTAACAATTGATTTAACAGTAAATTTAAACGAATATTCTGATTGCCATATGAGTGCAAAAACAGCTATTTCAGCAAGTACAAGAAAGGATGTGTGAAGGGCTCCAGGGTAGGAATCTTACAGCTTTCTGTAAAGAGAAGTACTTGAATAAATGTACACTTTTGTACAAGAAAAATAAGACCTTCCCTGAAAATAAGCCCTACAGTATCTTTTGTAGAAAAAATTAATATAAGACCCAGATTTATTTTCAGAGGAACATTGTACTACTCTATTGTTTTTCCACAACAAATGCTTTTAATTCATTTTTACTTTCATAATTTTCATTTACCAATACATAATTAATTAATGAACTTCAAAACCTGTCTTACCTATTTAAACTGCCCTCATGTTCTTTATTTAAATTTCCAAATTTTCTTTCCATTTTTTTAATAATGATTTATCCTTATTTTCCATACTATCAATTTCATTAATAATAGTACACATATTACCTCCAATCAAAATTTTACAATTTTTCTTTTTCTCTGCCCATATATATATATACACACACATTCCTAAATATTCCACTCTTTCATATTCACTCCATTTATAGTAGTTAATTTTACTATAAACATCACATGATCACCATTTCCTATGCTTGCTCATAACTGTTATTAAAACAGGCAAAACTCTATACGTATTGCCACTCTGTGCAAGAGTGGCAATACATAGAGAGTTTTGCCTGTTTTAATTTTACTATACCATATATCTTTTTTTTTACCCACTTTCAATCTAATTAACATGTTCTTGCATTGCAATTTTGTTGATAGCTGCTATGCATTGTCTATTTTATTATCTTACCAATTTACCACTTTCCATTCTCATTTCTCTTGATATGATACTTCAATTCTCAAATACATCATTGCTACTGTTAGCAAACTAATTTTTCTTAACTATCTTTTCACTTACTCATTATTCTATAGTTTTGTACATTAAAAAAAAACAAGCTGTCTTAAACCTTTTGCAGCTTTTAAACAATCTTTTATTATGATTCCCAATTATCATCAGATCTTTTTATATCCCTATATCCTCCATCATTTTTATCTTTATTCATATTCTTTATTTTATCCGTCACTTAAACAAAAAGCACAACTTTCTCATGTCTACATTCAGCACATATCTAAAAAAAATCATCTCTATTCTCACACAATTATTTTAAAATATTGTCAATCATGAATAATCCCTACCCCTGCCTGTCTATTCATATGCTTCAAATACTCAATCATATTCTTTCAAACCATGCAATTATCTCTTCATTATTCATAACAACATCTCTATCTCGATCGTATTATATTTCTTGCATTTTGCCTTTTTTTTAAACATAATAACAATATTTAAAATGCCAGCACACGGCAAACACATCCTTGCTTTTTTGTCTCTATTCTACCTAATGATCACATTTTAACATCTTATAACTATTGAAAAACTCAAGAATACTCAACATAATCTTCATTTCTACCCATTCACTTTTCCCTTGTAGCATATCATACTGTAAATCAACTTTCCAATAAACATCTCTCTCAAGTTATTCTATGTATGATAATAATGACAATATATAGCAAAGTAAGAAATTCAATGTTAAAGACTACTGAATCAAAAACTATTCTGTACTTGTGATGTTGAAATATCACGACTTCCTGTGGAACTTTTCTTTTTTTTTATTCTACTGCTACCAATCTTCATGTGGAAATAAGTTAAAACATTTGACGTTTCATACAGACACTTGCCTTATTTTAATAAGCAACACTTTTTAGATTTCAGATGTCGATTATAAACTTTGTAATACAGTAAGATTTCTTTAATAAAGATGTCATTTCAATGGCATTCTCTTCATGACTTTCTATATGCTTCGTAAGATGTTTAAGTAATAAAGACTAAATAATTTTTAAATATATAGAAAGTTTAATATCGAGTTCTAAAACGATTGTAATGCACGAATTTTAAAATGAGTATTCACACACATTGTCAATTTATTTTCATATTTCTGCTACAAAACCCTTCACTTTAGACATTAAAATATTACATCAATGCATACGGAATCAAGGTAGGATCATAAAGTTACTGGATAAAAAATTAAAAAACATAGATACTTGACCTTTTTTTTTTCTTTTGTTAATTAAAAAAAAGAAATATCTTCCATTTCCCAGTAAAGCTCCGCTTTAGTAATCTTTTATAAAGCAGTGAAAGACAATATCCAGTTAAAGATAAAAATAAATACATCTCTAAAATTTACTTCGTTTGCAGTTTTTATAAGGCCAGTTTGTAGGGTATTTAATAATATAAAGGGATTGTAAAAGTGAAAAAAAAAAACTGATTTTTTATTACAGAAAGAAATAGAATTTTACATATTTTTCATGTCAAATTTATATTGCATAAACTCTTAAATTTTAAGAATCTCCACATTACACTTCCGATTACATGATTCAGTTCTTTAACCGCCATGTTGTTTTGAACTGACATATTGAACCAAATGACGATTTTCAATTTCATAATTATTTTTTTTACAATAAAAACAATTTCATCAAAAGAAATTCAGAAAAAATATCAGCCTCAAGCAAAATTTCAATTTTTATTTCAAATACACTACTTACTTAAATATAAATTCAGGTATAAGTATGAAAGCAATAAGCAACTAACATTTCGGGTATATACGTTAAAATAGAGAACTTAGACGCCCTCTATTAACGCAACGTTAATATAAGTTAATTAATTTATTACATAATGAAATAAAACCAAAATATTTTATATACTAACAAATATTGCATAAAAGAATTCCAAGAATCATTAATCTGATATGCTTGAAACTAGAAATTATCTAAATGTTACTGATAAACTATATGTGTGGAAGCATTCAGTAAATAAAAAGAATTACAAACTTGTCTTCTATGAATAATATATATTTAAAAAGATTACCCACAAGACATGTTTTTAAGCCAATCAAAGAAATACGTTGGATTTAAATAATGGTAGCATTGCAGATCATATTCAAATATTATTTCAAGGGAATGTAGACAGAATCAATGAATATTAATCATTGTTATGCATTAGTTTATGTAAAGCATTGAATTAGTTTCTATTAACATTTATGCTGTGATTATAGCCTCAGAACATTACGATTCAGTGTATTGTCGAAATCTAAAGAATATTTATCATAATATAATATCAGTAATTAAACTTTGTAGTAAAAATAAGACCATTAATATTAGTAAGTGGTTAAGATTAGATGATTTTGTTTTAATCTTTCTATTATAGTTTCATGGGAATTGTAAGAATTTATAACAAATGAGATAAAAGTAATATTACCATGGTAAAATAATATAATGTTCGAGATTAATCATAGGATTAAACTTACATCAGTAAAAGAAACCTCATTAAAAGGATGTATGCATCTGCATGTAAAAACGAATATCTACTATTCCTCACTTACAGATGTGGAAATTTGGATACTTAAAAGACAATTATGGAGACTGAAACAGAAAGTGAATGTTAAGAATAGGAAGAAATTAATGCTAAAACTCATGGATGAAAGAACAAATAGATATGATTGATATTATTATGTAAATTAATAAGCTAGACATGTTGCTAGAAAAAAAATATTCATCTGTTACCATACTAAGAAATTTTCAGAGATAGTCTTTCAAAATGTCCAATTATTTTCAAGTTGTGATGTCTCCATGTTAGTAATAATTGAACTAAGAGAATACTACAATATAACTGGACAAATCATGACATTTCCACGTAGAAGAGTATAGATGACAGCACTCCACTTATGCATAATAAAACTGCTTTCAAATTAAAAGAAACCGGCTTTTGAAATGTTAATCAGAAACTTTTTGGAAGATACAGAAATATTAAGATATTTGTGGATATCTGTCATGATTGTTTTCAATTTTTTGTTAATAATCTCTCATAATAATAGTAAATAATTTGTAATTTCTTAATACAATTAATTCTCAGTTCTCCTAGTTTTAATGAATGCAATCATCAGCCTATTGGATGCTGATCTTCCAAGAAATTGGATATCAGCTATTTAATCATTTTAATTAAGATAATTCCATCATTTCTTCTTATAGGCTCATGAATCTGATCTCAGAAGTTGCTGAAATAGATATCTATTAAGGTTCTATCAGATTAAGAAAAAATATTATGTTGATACATATTTCTATTTCAGAGTTATAGGATATCCATATTAATGATAATGTATAAACCATTCTGATTATTTTACTCATTCCTTGTAAATAATGGTTTTTGTTTATATATATATTATAATCATCAGTGGCATGGCATTTGCCCTTATATTTATAGCTATCAGAAAGGAAGCCCAAAATATATTTTGTTGTAGTCTTCCAATGAAGATGCCATACTGATATAGCTATGAAACTTAGCTCAAATAACATTTAATATTAAATCTGATGTGACCTTCACATTCATTGACAAAATCAGATAATCATTACAATTTTATAATATATAATAAAATAATTTATATCTCAAGTTCAAATCATATCATTGTCTATCATCGCATACAATATTATTTCTTCTGAAACTATTTAGATATGAACTATAAATAAATAGTTTGAGCTATAATTTAATAATTTCACTTCTATTTTAATCAATCTTATACTTCACAAATTTATGGGTTACAATAACCTTATGAACAATGGAAACATTTTTCATCAAACTATTTAAAAGAAATAAGAATATGAAGTTAGCATAACTTATTTATCCTTATTATTTGGAATTCTTTTTTATATATAAATAACTTTAATTACAAATAACAAATTATAAATTCCTTAATCTCATAGTTTCTTCATGAATTTATTAATCTCAACATGTGATGATGTGTGTGATGCAATAAGTAAGAAAGGGTATTTTGTTACTACTCATAGATCACATCAAATTTTCTTATATTAAAATACCAAAATAATTTTAAATATTGATGCAGTTCCAACATTATATTGCATGAATGTTAATTATGTGGCTTTTCTATACAATGTACTCTTATAACTCAAATATTATTATATTTTTGTGATTTGAATTTTCTGATTATGTGAATGATGATAATTAAGACAAAATCAAAAATGAAGAATAAAGATTTTATTAATTATATGATGAATAAAAAATATAAATACTTTATATGCTAATGTAATTTAAACAAAATAATTACAACAATATTTTGGTAATTAATTCAAAGTCATAAAAGAAAATATTTATCATTTATAAACCAAGTTCTCTCTTGTATTTAAATCTAGATATCTTTCTAAATGTAATATTAGTATAAGAATCTTTCATCAGTGTATTTGACAGATAATGTAGCCAACAACAGACCAACATTAATTTTAGGGAGGATATTTATAATTCTCTAAGCCTATACAAAAATACTATTTAAATTTAGACAAAGAATATTTTATGATAGTCTTTACACATCAAATATTCATGTTAACCATATTAATACCATTACCATTTTCAAAAGTCTTTGATGATATCCAAAGGAAATAAAGATGTAGATCATAATACATATGCCTTCAACATTTTATTCCTAACACCAATAAATAAGATAGGCAAACTGATGGGATAATAAAAAGTGCACACTTAATTTTGCATGCAATGGTATCATTAGTTTCATATCATAATATGTCTTAAGTCTATCAAATAATGACTGTGATTTGGTTGCAACATACAAATGATTGTTGGCAATGGCTTTTTTTTTGTCTTTCATTGAGAAATTCAATTTAAACAGTTCTTCCAAATTGTGCAAGTATCCACACAAATTTCATAGTAATCTCCCTTAAATACATTAATGAATTTTAAGATGGGAGAGTTCTTTTTCTTCTGGTTCTAGGGTTTGGGTTGAAAATGGCTTATTATATAAAGATATCTATTCAATCTTATCTTGGTTGGTTGCAGCTTATCATACTCAACTTATAATGTATCCGGTAAGCATATTCCTGTTTCTTTACCTACTGTACCTTTGTAGATTCTCTATTTTCTTGTTTAATTCATGAACCTGAACATCTATATTTATTTGCTCAATTAATTCTTCCATATAAACTTTCTGTTCTTCATGATAATTTAGTTGTTTATTTTCTATCTCTCTTTAAAAAACTTCTAGTTCTTCAACTATATTCTGATTTTGCTCACTTATTTGTTCCGATTCTTCCTTCTACTTCCAATACATTTCCTCAACATTATTTTATAATTTCTTCCCTTCTTCTTCAAATTTCACTTGTGATTTCCAGACTTCTTTTAATTCAAGTTTTGAGTCATCAATTACCAACTCTATCCCCTTTTTAATTTCATCTAATTCTATCTTGTTTTGACTTTTGATATCTTCATTTATAAGCTTGACTTTAGGTTTAAAGTCATCTTGATAAAATACTACTTTCTTTTCAAAAGTGATGGTCTTCCATGACTTTTGCCAAATTTCAAGCCAATGGTATTTTATAATTCTTCTATCATTTTATTAATTTGCATTTCCATCTTATTTAGTCAGTTGCTATTCTCAGCTGATTTCTTCACTTGGAGCTGGATTTAGCTAGCTTTTCTTCTAAGATGTTGAATGCAGCATCAGAATTAATTTTATAAATATGTAGATTATACTATATCTTCTTAAGTTTATGGTCAGACTTTCTTGCTTCTTTAGTGTATTTTCAATGATTTTATCCTACCATTCAGTTCTTTCATACTTTTGTCTAGGTAACTATCTATTTTAGCTTAAGATCACCTTTTAACTCTTTCATACTAATGCTACTTCTATCTGGGATGCTTCAAACTTTTGATTTAATTTTTTAATATCATTGCTATTAAAATTAAGATCATCTTTTAATTTTTTCATCACTTGTAATAATTGATATCAAATATTTAAAGATGCTACAGTTTCAGACGGCGCTCAAAATATTTTCATTAGTATGGCCCATATTTAAATCTAAGTTTTAATAAAATAAATGTATAAATTTTATACTAAATAAATATACCAACAAGTACTATGTTAAAAAATCTAAAGTAATGTTTAATGGATTTTCTCAAAATATGAAAATAAAGATTATGATGAGTTAGAAGTTAACAGTTACAAATACCTTGGTCAGATTATTAATACAGATGGAAACATAATGGTTGAAAATAATCATAGAATTAAACTTGATTGGAGTGCTTTTGGTAGACATAATTTGATACTAAAAGGAAATATGCCTATGTGTTTGAAAAAGATTTTTAATGTGTTTCACTAATTCTTACTTATGGATCTGAGACTTGGACACTTAATAGAAGAGAAATACAGAGACTTCAGACCAATTAAAATAAGTATGGAGAGATGCATGTTGAGAATAACAAGAAGAGATCGAAAACGCAATATATGGGCAAGAGAACAAACAGGTGTTACTGACCTCATTGAAAAAATTAAGAATGAAGGGGAGTTGGGCTGGACATATTGCTAGAAGAGATGATAATAGATGTACAATTGAAATCTTAAACTGGATTCCAAGAGATTGTAATAAGACCCAGAAAGAGACCACATGTGAGATGGATGGATGAAATAAGAAAGTGTGCAGGGGTGATGTGAAGAAGAGAAGCGAAAGATCAGAGATAGATTGAACTTGGAGAGACCTTCATCCTGCAGTGGATTGATAATGGTTGATGATGACTTAAAATTCCATCATTATAATTATTTAAATGTCTGGACAAAATAATGGAAACAGCTATATTCAATGTTATAAAAGGAATATAAAATATTTTTAATGAATATAATTTGATTTATATACAATTAACTTTCAATGAAACCTACTTTATTATATATTTCTTAGTGCTATAATGTGAATTTAATCTCTGTAATAAAAACTGATTATTTTCTAATATTTGGTCCTAGACCTCAGTATTAAATTATATTTTTCCAAAATGAAAAAATAAAAAGTTAACATGATGCTATAACATAAATTGTTAGTGCCTTATGTTTTAAAAAAAAAAATTCATAAAATTGAATGGTCATCAATGTTTGAATGCTTGTTTTAAAGAAATCTTTTATATAAAAATAATTCTAAATATTGTCCATCTGTTATATTGCAATAATTTCAACAAATGGAGAAAAATGTTTGCAGAACTGTATTCTGATAGCTGTTGAAACCTACAGGATGAAGGACTTTAATAATTTTAATGTTGGTAATTTATTATGTATTCAGTTATATTTTGTTAGTTGTACTGTAATAACCAGAAGTTTACAGAGTATTTACTTTATTACTATTATCTTATTTTAATATTATCATTTTAAAAGTACAGTATTGCTTTGTCCAGTTATAATTAATCTATCTGAATGAAGATGTTTATGCAAAACCAGTGAGGATGTTGTATATTATTTTATTGTTTATTTCAGCCGTATTTGATTAAGTCAGATTTGACAAGTAACCTTATCAATTTTATACAAATTATATTTGTTGGGATAATGTGCCATTATCTCTCTTTTGTTTATGTTTATTTTGCCATTATATTTTCCAAGAGATAGTAGTCATCTCTCTCGATATTTTATTGGTATATATTTTAGATTAAAAATAAATCCTAGATATGATATAGAATAAAATATCTTTTATAACAACAAAATAATATATGACAATAGCTGTAATATAATCATATAATCATAACATATAAAAGCACTTTTTGGCAATTTTAAAATTTTTGCCCTTTTCAATACATCTTGGTTCACTACAAAAATAACCTACATTGCATACATAGTGACACCGACTGGCTCTATATAAAATTAACACACACCTATAATTTATGCAGGTAATTTAGAGCCGGTAGATGTCACTATGTATGCAATATAGGTTATTTTTGTAGTTAAACCAAGACATATTGAAAAGGGCAAAAATTTAAAAATTGCCGAAGAGTTTTTATGTTATGATTATATGAATTATATTACAGCTATTGTCTATTATTTTGTTGTTATAAAAGATATTTTATTCTATATCATATCTAGGATTTATTTTTAATTTGCAAAAGGATTTATTCCTTGTATTTTAGATTGTAGCATCTTTCTTATGATAGTACTTTTTCTATGAGTGGTATATATTTTTTTCATTTCATATTTCACATAAATACTTTGTTTAAAGCAGTCCCTATTGTTCCTAATATTTACAGTGGTTCATTCTCATTTTTCATATATGCTCAGAGACAAAGGTTCTAGCATATTTATTTGCCCTCAAGGTATAGATGTTCTTTTGATTTCATGTGATCATTAGTTTCATTGCCTTATTTATATTTTCCTCTGAGAAGTACCATATTTTGCATGTAGCCATGTGTAGTGTACTGCATTTCATTATTATGGCAACTGATATTGTTGTTTGTGAAGAATATTTTTTCTTCAGATGAACTTTTGACCAGTTAGTGCAGATTAGACTTGGCTCTGATGTTTTAAATGTTTGGTTGTGCTTTTCCAGCATTACAGAATATAAAACTGAGTTCTTTTAAATTTTTAAAACTGTAATTATAGGCTGAAATAACTAATATACATCATCTTAAGGGCCAAGTCATTGCCGGATTGGTAAGATATGATTGGTATTAAGATGTACTCATTGTTAGGACAATGTTATAGTGATTGGTATGCAAAAATGTTGAACTTCTTGTAATAATGCTTAAGTTAAAGTTTTTATCAGGAAAAATGCATAGCTTATTGTAATAATACCCATAAAGCTTATATTAGTCAGACAAGTTAAAATAATTAATTACAATTTAATTCATAAATTTATTTATTAGTCTAAACTGAAACTTGTGAAATTATATTTCTTCAATTCAGTAAGATTGTATAGCATTATATTTAAACAACCATTTTAAATCTGTAGATTTCCAAGTGTTGTTACTGAATTATTCTTGTTGTATAAATAAATATATTTTATTAAATTTTTGTGTTCGATTTTATTATCTCAATCAATTATCAAAAAATCTTAGCATTATACTATTAATGACAATTATATTTGATTCTAGTTGTTTAGAGTGCATGCACATAAAGATAATAATCATTTTGTTATAATGGTCTATAGATATGAAGAATTCATCTAAAAAAATAAAATATTTATCCATTTTCTTAATCATAAATAATCTCTATAATTCAATCTCAATTATTAAGACTGATTTTGTGATAAAATTATCTGCTTATTCATTATCCATCACAAATTTAATTCTCAGCTCTCTGTTAGTTTGATCAAGTAAGTAGACATTATATTAGCATTCTACTTTTATAAAATTTGATTCTCACATTTTTTTATTCATTTGATATGCTACAAGCTTTTTTTAAAATCACACATCATATATTTTCTTAACACTATTACTACTTCAGATCCCATACCAGCTAATCTTATTGATTTTCATTTTTTAAATCTACTTAATGCTCAATATTAAGCTTTATTATACTCATTTAATAACACCTTTTTGGCCAAAAATTTTATTCTAAATTCATCGAATATTTTTACAAGTTATTTTCAACCTTGCCAGTCCTTTTCTTTCTCATTTCTTTTTTTATATAGCTTTAAGTTTTTCACAACTTCTTCTCTTCTTATATTGTTAATTTCTTTAGTTAATATATTAAGCTTATATCATTTCAATCTTAATTCCAATCAAATTATTTCTTTTATACGTAAATAGCCAATTCTAGTCTTTATATTCTCTTATTTTAAGTCTTTTATATATTTACAGCATTTTTTTCCTTCCTTGACCTTTTCTAAATTGTTTATCCTCAATTATTTTTCCTGTTAAACACCCACTTGCAAGTCGTCTAATCTTTACTAATTTTAATTTCAGCATCTTTCATCATTCTTTTAAAAGTATTTATTCAAATATCTTTTATTATTTATTCCATTCAATCTATTAAACTTTTGTATAAGTTTTAATAAATAATCTTTCAAATATCCTGTCTCAACTATATAAGCTCCAGCTCATATTTTGATCAAATTTGTAATTTTCATTGCATCTTATATTTTTTAAACAATAATCTATAATAATCATATAGTAGTTACTGAGGAATATTTATCGCGGTACTTGAAAAGTTAAAGAACTACTACTAAAAATATCAAGCAATAAAAAGGAAATTAGTTATACAAATATAAATTTACTTGCACAAATCAATATTAATATAAAATGGTCAGACTTTTACGGTATCAGTAGATTCCCACTATATAAAATTTGCATAGTTTATAATTTTCTTTTTAAATACGTTATAAATACGAAAAAAAAAAATAATACAAATTCAATTGTACAAAGTAAAGAAAAAAATATAAAATAAGATGTACAAAATAATTTTTTTTAATAAAAACAAACAAGGGGAAATTTATCGCTACTTTTCGATAAGATCAAGCATCTATTAGACTTTTTGCACGATACACAAATATCAAAAATTGGTATATGATTTTTTTTGTGATTATAACGGAAGAAACAATAAAATCAAAGGAAATGACAATTTCTTTTTTGCCCAAAATAAAGGTAAAATAATTTTGTTTTCAATTGATACAAAATTACACTCAAGAGATATGGATCTAAAGAAAAAGAGGTATTAGGGGTGGTAGTTATTTTTGCAAAGAAATAAATGAAAATTAATCACTTTGTGTTTTTTCTTAAAATAAAACTATAAACAGTTTTAAAAACTTTATAGACAATTTTTATAAAAGTCAAAACAAAATGCTACCCATCAATGTTATAATAAATTTGTATTTGCACAAGTAATTTGTATTTTTATTCTTGCTTCATTAAAATTATGCAAATTTAATATTATTTTATATATGCAAATTTATATTTGTACAACTGATTTGTATTTTTTACCCCCATTTATGGTTTGGTACAACTATTACTAGTTCTCGAAAACGTCAAATATCCTTCAGTACCTTCTAAATAATTACCACAATCCATACCATCAATTCATATAACTTTCACACAATATTTTGTAATTATTTTTTGAAAAGACATTTGTATCCTTATGTATATAATGTGAATTTTTATTCCACTGTTTCATATAAAATTTTAGTTATTTATATTATACACAATATCTTACTTTTACTCAATTTTGTCTGACATGTTCTTTGCAATTCCTTTCTAAAATATCTTTCTTAATGATAATTCTTTTCTTTTTCTCTTCAGTGCATCTACTTACTCCCTTTCATTTGCTTTTCTGTACATATATTTTTTTAACTCTTAAATGTGGTTCTACTATTTTTAATAAATGTAATCCCCCCACTCTTCACTTGTTCATGTTTATTCACTTTAAGGCTTATTTACAAACTGAAGTTTTACCTTAACACACCCTCTGTCATTCTTTTAAATATTTTTTCTTTTCAAAATTTTCAATTATTTATAAAAGCTAAATCTCTCCATTGCTTTCTCTACCTCATTTACCTTTATACTTTATCTTCTTCCATAAAAATATCTTTTTCATTTCTACCTATGTATAATTTACATATTTCTTACTTTGACTTCTATAATTAAATGCATAGGTGGGAATCCTCTGGCCCTTAAAAGATCCCTTTGGCCTTAGAACATTTTCAAAACTATAAAACTGATATTTACACACACATGTAGTGCAAATATTGAATTAAAAGTTAAGTAAAATATTGTTTCTCAATTAAATCTTTCTCTCTCCAACCTTTACAACAGTTCTAGTTCATTTTATCAGAGATGCAATATTCCAATAAATTATCTATATTATGTAATCTATCTGTCTAACTATGAATTTAATCTATGATGATGTTAAGAGCATTATGTTTGTTTTTATAATTCATGAACACATACTAGTATTTAATTTTAGTTTCTTCCCATGGTGATACCAAATAAGATAAAAAAAAAAATGGCACACTTCAAAAGAAATGGGTCAATGCATATTTTTTTAATAAAATAGTAAATTAATATGCCCGATATACAACCCAATGTTAAGGGGCACTATTTATCAAAACATTCTAATTATAACAAAACTATTGGGAAAGAAATATTAAATTAGAAAACTTGAGAAAAAAATTTATCCAATGGCTGACATGTTTCATAAAAAATATAAGCAAGTTAGAAAATGCTGTGAAAGCAAGTTACATTATTTATTTTTTTAAAAAAGGCAGAACATTCAAAGTCATTTCCTGATAGTTTATAAAATATTGCATCGTAGCTGCTGTAAGATTAATCTGTCTAGAAGAAAAAAAATTTAAGAATATATAGTTAGAAGGTAAATTGGAAAAATTGTCATTAAATGTGGAACAATCATTAATATTATTTTAAAATCACAAAAAATTGATGCTGTCATTCGAAAAGGGAAAGTTGAAATAGGTTTGCCAGTTAAAAAGGTTGCCTACCCATAGAGATTATGGGTAAATTAGTTAAATTTTTCATCAAATATAGCAAGCTAATTTTTAATTTGATAATTTTGTATGCCCTGCCAATGATATTAGTAATATTCAAATGGCCCTTATCAAAAAAAAGTTCGCCAACCCCGATTAAGTGCAAAATAAAATTTATAATTTAGTTCATGAAGTATTTTACTCCTTTTATACTCCTTTTAATCAATTCTCAATTTTTAATCACTTTATCAACCTTGGTAATAATTCCAAATCTATCTAAACATTCTATTTCCTCTAAACATCTATATAATCATGTCTTCAAACCATCATTTCTTTAGTATCCCTATCTGCAACATCATGTGCCCCTACCAACAATACATTATTTTCATTTTGTCTAACCCCTTTACAATATTAAAATCTCATTACATAGCACATAACTTTACATTCTTCAAACTTATTCTTTCCAACTATATCCTCATACTTCATAAATACTGAATCGCCCTATTACATTTTCCACTTATTCTTATATCCACTTCCTTTTTTGCATATGGCACTTATTCTACAAATCACTTTTTCTGACAAAGGTATTCTTAAATTTCTTTTTTACATAATTATTCTTTGCACAAATGTAAAGTAAATCAGTACTAAATAGATGGCAATCTAATAAGTTGATTGATATAAACCCATTTAATTAGGCAAAACATTTCTTCCATCAGAATTAGAAGATAAAGATTTAATATCTCATCTAAACACTTTGATAAGTAAAATTTTCTAAAGCTAATTTAGAAAAACATTTACAACAAATGAGACATAAAACAGTCATCTCATAAGATAACTTTTAGTAAAAAAAAACATCAGTTTTCCAATACTCAGTGAAAATCTTTAATATACGAATTTTAAAAAGATTCTAAAACATTAATGTTTCTTAAAGAAATGTTGCATTTATCACAAGTATGACACTTTTACATTCTATTACTGCTGCGAAATTTCATTTATAAACATAATCTTTACTTCATTTTCAAGAAAATCTATGCTTGCATACACAAGCATACAAAAAATATTCCTATTATTGAATAAATATTTGAGATCGAAAAGCTAACTTTGTTAATAGAAAACATAACTTATGTATTTTGAACTAATTGATATGTTGGTTAGTGGACTTGTTTACAACTAATTGTTACATGTAATATTGTGGCAATCAAAGTCAGGAGAGACAATACTTAAATAAAAAAGTAAAAGTGTAAATAATTGTAATTTTCTATTGGGTTTTTTGTTAAAGAAAATTATATAGAACTCATTTTGTTTTAATTAGCTAATTTTGTAGTACAGTCGGAGGTAGAAATCTTCATATTTAACATAAGAAAATTTTACAAATTCTTTGAATTGATCTCTTTTACACTTATGTTTTTAATGTCAACTATTTCATTTTTTAAAGAATTACCAATTTGTTGCTCAATTTCCAGGCTATCTTATTGCTATTGCTAATAATTCTATATGTAGATGTTCTCAAACCTGAGTGATGAAAGTGATAAAAATCATATGATAACTATTACATATTACATTCTGCTCCAGGTGGTAGATGACATGTTGCAATTAGCCATGATTAAAAATAAATTAAATATATATATATACTTTGTAGAAATAATATTACATATGGTTAAATCAATGTTACAATAAATCTAATAAACACCTTATTCATTCTATAAAAACAATTATTTTTAAGACATATTTTTTAAAACTGTGATTTCAAAAATAAATCATTTCTATGTGTTTAGAAAGAAACTAATGTCTGGCATCCATTAGATTAGAAAACAGAAAAAAACTGTTACAAAATATATTTATCAAAAAAGTTATAATCTTCCACTTACTTACAAATTAATAAATTTTCCTTAAAACAATATTATTAATCATTTTCAAGTTGAATGAAAATCTCGACAATCTCACTATCAGTGAAATGATTACCTTCATGATTTTCCAAAGCACTTTTATCTGCATCTTCATAATCACACAAATGACACTTAAATACAGTAGTAGTAACACAGCCCTTTTTTGTGTATGCCATATTATTTTTTTGATGTGACAAATTAATTTGAGAAACGGTTTCATAATCACTAAGACTGGATTGAAAAGATTTGTTTTCGGTATGAGTTCTTTCATGTATTGTTAAAGTAAATTTGGAGGTAGTTTTAAAATAACACAAATGGCATTGAAATTTTTGCCAGGAATAGTTTTTGCTAGTATGAGTTCTCTCATGTAATTTTAGCCTACTTTTTAGAGACGACTTATAATCACAGAGACTACACTTAAAAGGTTTTTCTCCAGTATGAGTTCTTTCATGGCCTATAAAATTATTTTTCACATGACTTTTGTAATCACAAACACTACAATAATAAAGGTTTTCCCCAGTATGCTTTTTTTCATGCATTTTGACACCATCTTTGCGACAACTTTTGTAATCACAGAATCTGCAATTAAAAGGTTTTTCTCCAGTGTGAGTTCTTTCATGAAATACTAAAGTAATTTTCTGCCGAGTCTTGTAATCACAGAATCTGCAAATGAAAGGCTTTTCTCTACTATGAATTCTTCCATGTTTTAAAAAACGACTTTTTTCAGCACTTTTGTAATCACAAAGACTGCAATTAAAAAGCTTTTCTTTAGTGTGAATTCTTTCATGCACTTTTAAATAACTTTTGCGCCCACTTTTGTAATCACAGAAGCTACATTTGAACGGCTTTTCTCCAGTATGAGTTCTTTCATGAAGTATTAAAGTATATTTTTCAGAAGTCTTATAATCACAGAATCTACAATTGAATGGCTTTTCTCCAGTATGAATTTTTTCATGTCTTAAAAAATGGCTTTTTGCAGTACTTTTGTAATCACAGAAGCCACATTCAAAAGGTTTTTTCCCAGTAAATGACATTTTGTGCATTTTTAAATGAACTGTTTCAAATCCTTACAATTAGAAAACTTATAATATAGAAATATTTGTAATCATAAAATTTCCATAGAAGATGCATCCTGAGAAATTTCTTCTTTTTTTTTAAATTTTAAATTATTTTCATTATCAAACTTATAATCAAATAATGTACAGAAAACATTTCTTAAAAATGATTTTTGTCATATAACTTTTAAATGTTTAATTACTTGTAATTATCTACAAAGAATTTTAGTTTTCATAGTCAAATTTCCAGTTTTTTCTTCTGTACATGCTAACGTACAAAACATTTTCACAATTTTTTATTCATGAACTTTTACAGAAAATTATTTATACAATGCAGCTTGCAAACAGAATTAATTTCAGGAAAATAGTTATTGTCTTTTCTATGAATTCTATTTCTATAATTAAAGACATTTTTTTTTGCAATTATTGAAATAGCATTCGAAACAAGTACTCCTGTTTATATCCTTTAAATATTTATACAACCTTATCCATGAGACTATATGCCAGATAATTTTTTAAATATATATAATGTTTTTTTTTTCAATTTTGAATATTTAAAAAACTTATCATATGATGACCAAAATCTAACATTATCAATGTCTTTAAATATAATCTTGTAAAACAATCAAAATTTAAAGTTAAAAAAAAATCACAAAATTTATCAGCTTTGTTCTGTCAGACAATAAATAAAAATATTTATTGTCAAGTGAATTATATTCATAATGAATGTGGAAACCTTCCGAAGTTATTCATCTGTTTCTAACATTAATAAATTTCCAATGCCTCATTAAATTTCATCTTCTAGCAGCAAGACAGAATCAAATGATGTTGATATTATATGATAGCCTACTTAGAATGACTTCATACTTTTCCTTCATTATTATTAAATGCACATGTACAGCTTTAGAATATTATTTTTAAAAATATATATAAAATTTATCATTTATATTAAATTTTAAATATTTCCAAAATATATAATTTAGATGAACCAATTTTTAAAAATTATTTTTGAAAAATGCTTAAATTTTGGTAGTATAATTTATTATCATCTGTATCCACACAAGTTTGGTTATTAATAAGATTATCAAATAATTTGTTGAAATTGACTGTGCATGAAATAATCCTCTGTAAATCACACTGGTCACTAGCTAAATCTTATTACATATGTTTTATGCAATTCATCCAGAAAACTCAGTTCCATATATTATGCAATGTTGTCTTTTATACTGCAACTTTTAATCAATTGTATATAGTGATTATAATATAATATTTTGGAATTAGGTTTTTATATAAGATTAAAATTACATTTTTATTAAATTAATTAAACTGAACAGACATCTATTCATAAGAATTATATTGTTTTTTTCTGAATAACTACAAAAAAGTCATTCATTTTAAAATAATTCTTTGAAAATTCTCGAAGTGACATGAATTCTTGAAGAGCTCGATAACAATCACCATAAATAAATTTCAACTGGTAATACATAATTTAAAATACCATCAGAATAACTATAAATATAATCAACTGATGGCAGGTTTTGATCATAGATTCAACTAAGAACAGCTTGAAATGTTTTAGAACTGGGGTTTTTCAAATAGATTTCTTTTGAACCTAAAAAGAAAAAAAAAACTGGTTAAGTATCAGCAGAAGCAATGCGAAAAACAATATTAAAATCCACTGTTAGATATCTTTAATTTTGAATATTCTCAAGATGATAATTATTTAACAGATTATTGTTAATTTGTAACAAATTTTATATTGCTTCTTCTTACCTGATATTTGATTTAGAATATAATTTACTATGTATATTTATAACAGTTTATTAACTAGTAATAGTAATTATCTATGGATAAGGCAATAAACATGTAGATTATCAAAGACTATTTATAAGTGAATGCTATTAAAAAGAAAGTAATCCTAAACATATACTTTTATAGATACTTCTACTTGAAATATGGATTTCAACACTATTATTACATGGAATGACTCATCAAACTCACTTTTGCAACAGACTATAGATAAATTGCAATTACTGTCAGTAACTTAGAACTCTTTCAAAAATGCAGGCTAATTTTAATCTTTCATATCAATATGTTGATAGGTATAATAAAATTACTCATTAGTCTAATGGTTGTAATAAACATATTTTCAATGAAGAATAAAATTGAAGTTCTGAAATGATCTGAAAATGAATTACATGTAATTAGGATAAGCTGCAAATCAGTTTTAAAATGGCAGATAAGCTTGAAATTAAGACAATGAAGACTTCAATAGGTTTATAAATGTACATGATAATCATCACTTAGGCTATCAACAGTCTCAACCTATAGTCAAGGCAAGCTTTAGTGTCAAAGGAGGTTGCCTTGACTACAAATTGAGATTGTTGATAGACTAAGAATTGTTATTTTAAGCTTGAAATTGAATATTTTTCTGACTTAGAAAATGTAATTGGTACAAAGACTAAAATTGAATAAACTTGGGCTTATTTTACTTCATGTATCATAGCCAGATCAGCTTTGTGTAAGAGAAAATATATTACAGCTATATCTGATATTTTATCAACAGCCAGCATATTTAAGATAATCAAAATATTGTTTTTAGGTCATAGACATCTTTGTGAACAGGAGAACAGAAAATGAATAGTATAAAAAGATATAACATTTATTTAAAATGATTTGGATTGTTAGAAATTATTTCTATATCCTAATTAAAAATGAAACAGAATCATTACCTATCTGAGCTTTATTTCCAAGTATACAATATAGTTTGCTTTCTGTTTGCAGATAATTAAAAAAATTGCATTTGAATACTAATAGTACTCAACCTCATTTCGATTAATTAAATATATATTTAAGTTATCTTTCAATAGACCTTTAGGACATTGTTTCACAGCTCTTGTTTTCACAATCAGGTGTGATAATTTAGATAAAACTATGTTATTTATCATCTTGCTACAGATGAATCATGTTGAAATTTCCTAATTGGTAAATTTGATACATTTATTAATTGAAGAAATTAAGTAATTGGATTTATTATACAACTATAATTTTAGTCAGATAATTTTTTATTTATACATATAACACCAATCTGTAAATCTCTGACTTAATTACCATTTTAATTACAAACTTGGCTTATCTGGTTTATAGTCATTATGAAACATTCTGCAATTCTTTTAAAATTATCTGTCACTTATAACAGAGTATTAATTAGTATATACCATAATGTAGACAGGACCTTTTTACAATTTCAAAATATGCACTTCAATTGACCAGTAATAATAAAACGTATTTTCCATGGCTAATAAATCACTTGATAAAATTAGAGAAAAAGTATAAAACATTCTGATAAGAATTGGATTGCTTTAAAGTGGATTAATAAGTAATTTCTTTGTAATAAATGTTTTTCCATTAAAAAATTATCTAATCAAATTAATTAAAAATAATAATAACAATGAAAAATATGTTGATGATTTTAATAATTTCTTTATATATATATATATGTCACAGGTAGAACTTTCTTCTAGTGATTTGGTTTTAAGTCTATTTCTGATTTATTTCAGTTGGGTATTTCTGGTAATCAGTTATCATATTTGACTGATTATTTGCTCTTCTTGCTTAGACAATTTACCTTCAAAAGTCCATGATGATAATAAATGTATTTTTAAATCTATTCTAGTTTTTTATTTAATCTTTGTCTGCTGATATATGTATTGGGTATTTAGAGTTATTATATCAGTTTTTTAAAATGGTGATAAACTATTTAACATGATCATCAAAGATAAAATATCATTATTGAGTATGCATAAAGTAATGTCTATACACCTGTTTGATTTGGTTTCAATGCCCTTCAATTCAGCTGAAACCTCATCATATATAATTCTAACAAATCTTGATTTTAAACTCTTTGAACAACTTCATCTATTCCTCTCACTTTACAAAGTTATAATCTATGTACTTATATCCAAATATCATTTCTAATATTGTAATGGTCAGATTCACTTATCTTGCTAACATGTTGCATAATTCGAACCCGACATGAAACTTAACACCTTAGAAGGGGGTGCCTCCCAGAAATCCTAAGCTCAAATCCAATGTCTGAGCTCCACAACACCACCTACGTGATAGCACATCTGACATTACAAATAGCAGTTTCTTACCGGTGCCGGTTGTCAGGGAGAAAACAAGAGACTCTAAATTAAATAACCCTAGGTTCGCCTAACAAGAACTATAAATGTACCAAAGATACCTATCAATGAATATGCCATGTAATTTAGATCATTGGGATAAATAATTAAAAGAAGTGTAATTAACCAATTCAAATATAATATTTATTAGACATCAATTTATAAACAATGTTAGCTATATATATTTGATAGATATATAAAAGATTACTTTTAAGTTATTATAATGTGGCTAATTGTACTGCGATATTATAAGCATATGCGAGCTACGCAAAGCATTAAAGAAAACTTAATGAATCAAAACTAATTGAAATCTTGGTATTTGACGGGAGAATAACTCGGGCAAATCGTGAAGTTTTAAATATAAGACAGAGCTACACTGAACATGATGGGAATAAATGTAATAATAAATTTATAATGAAAGGATATGGGGGTGCCAGCAAGGTATGGTACTAAGGATGAAGTGTGGTATGTTGAAACCACAGCTTTACAAAAAAAAAAAATCACAAAGTAGATAAAATAATTATGATCATGGATAGGCAGTTCACCATTCATCCAAGAAATGCCTAGCCCACATCCAGGAGTTTCATGATTGTAGGGACTACGCATATAATTCCCATATGAAATGTTCCATGTCACACTTTACTGGCAACCATGGAAGAAAAGGGTGCTGTCTCAGCCAATGATGCCCTTGGGAAAGTAGCAAAGTAAGTCTCAACACTCCAGCACGTTCGCTGGTAACCAATTAATTATAAAACATGTATAAGTAATAAAAAGGGCAGTTCATAAATGGGCAGAATAGCTCTCTCTTAACATTGATTTTCTTATGACCCGTATACTTCCCATCAAAATTAAAAGAATAAATAACTAGCTGAAAACTGATTTACATAAGACATGAAAATATAAATATATTTTAATATCAATTACAGTATAGGAAGGGAAATGCATGATTACAGTTTTAATAAAATAGTGAGGCAATCAAGCATTTATATAAAACTTTCCTACGTAACTCACATATGCTTGAGTGGATTAATTTAAATATTTCATATAGAATTTATGGAGGAACCCAATCATAAGAATGGATATTATACTAGTACTTTCGTTCTCAGCGAAAACTTTTTTAGAGAATAAACCCTCGGACAAGCAAATCATTGAGATTTTTTAAAACAAATAATAAGAGGAGTATTTTACATTTAACTCCACATCAAAATGGTGGTTTATAAAATAGTATTATAAAAGGAATAGTTGGATCAATCAGCGGGGTTTATTCATGCACATTGTAATAAAGAATAAAATGAGACATAAACAAATATATAAAGAAAATATTAACCCAAGTAGGAATTAAACATGCATTAAAAGACAAGAACTAAATGAATAAATACAATTATTAAATACAATAAAAGAGTAGCTACAGATTGGAATTATTTATGAAATATCTTGGATTAATTTTTATATTACCTCAGCTTTTAAGAACAGTCCATGCACACTTACAAGGAGTTTAATGGATTTCTTGAGCAGTTTCAGTTCATTCTTTAGTCTATGGATTTGATGGGCTTCAGCAGCATTAAAGATGGATGTTTGATCAGCAGCATTCCGACCTATTAGGATGGTTAAGTCAAGTGTTAGATGGTATAACAACAGGACATCAGATGCTAAATGATGGATGGCAAGCTAGCCATTCCCCAAGGGAAGACAGCATGCTGCCTCTTTCTACTCGGATCATTTTAAGGTTGGCTATTACTAAAACTGTTTGACCAAATTCACTTCCCATCGAGGATCCGGTAAGGTAATTTCTTTTTTTTAACAATTTCTATAACTTGCTGATAACTCTGCTAAGTCACTATCAATTAATAATTCAACAATAATTCTTCACTGACAAACTCAGAAGTAATGTCTCCGAATAAAATCAGAAGAATTACATCTTTTTTTATAATCCGCTTTACTTATCTATCTTCCTAGACTATGCAATACTACAGCTCTCTGGAGATAAATCCATTTAATTAATAATTAATTTAATCAGAAACCAAAGGAATGCCCTTAGATTAATTAATTTTACATACTTACAGTCCAGATATTCTGATTACGATCCACTTAATTAAATTTGCTAGTGAACCTATGTTATTTCTAATCTTGATAGGAAAAAAACTTATTAGTGAAACTTGGTGTAAACAGGTTAAAATTAGTTACTATTGTTCTCTTTCCCCCACCCTCATTTATTGCTATTTAAAATAAGGTCAAACTTAATAAAATATAAACTAAAACTCTTTAAAAGATTTCAAAGTTTTAAAACTATTTTAGGTCATTTATAAAATTATTACTTTAATATTAGAATTTAAATGCAAAGAAATATATATTTTACTCATAAGCAACCCCACATTAAAAGTTAAAATATTTTGATTTAAAACATTTAACCACATATCGCAGTATGTGTTGATGAGAATATGTGACCTACTTTTGTTGTATGAGAATATATATATATTCGATAGTTTGAAAATAGAACCACTACAAGAAATTTAATTATGATAAATCCTACAGGTACCCTATAGAAGTCTAAATTAGGCGGGATTTCGGTACATATGCGCAGTATGCACATACTTCGATAAGTTTAGGGTTTAAAATAGTGTAGGAGGGTAGGTAAGATGTAACCACAGGTGAAACAAAGATCTGCAGAGAACATTTTACTGTTTCAATATTCTATTGCATTTGTGAATTATAAATTCATAAAATATTTTCAACTTTTTACTTAAGCTGATATTTCTTTCACTCTGCATTTTAGAATACAGCAGTTTTGTTTATTCATTTACCATTTTTATATATTTCCAAGTTCTAACAACTTTCATTTAAAATATTATTAATTTCCTCAAATATTAACTGATTACAGATCCTTCATTTCCATAACCATTTCTTGTTTTTAAAAAATGATCCTAAAATGTTTTTTTTTACCTCTTCTTGTTTTTTAGCAGTTTTTTATTTGTATTTCGAATATACACTTTTACATTTTTTCTTATCTATTGTCTTGATTATAAATAAACACCTGTTTACTTTTTTTTTACTTTATCAATTTAGGAATTTTCAATTAATTATCTTTTGCAATCATTTTCAAAATATAATTAAATCTATTAAATTTAACCTCAGCTCTTTCCATCATTCTACATTTCAGCATCCAATTTTCCAGACACTTCTACTAACATAAAATTATAATAACTATTAACCTTTTTCATCAAATATTGTTTTTTATTAAACAACATATAATCAAGAATATTATTCAAATCCTGCTTCAACCAAATAACCCTTCACCCTTTATTCAAATTATGAATATTCATTCATTTTCTCACCCACCTTTTTAAATAATGTCACATTCATGTTCACACACTAGCAATTTTATTCATATGATCATTCATATTAGCAATTATTCTCCCTAACACCTATTTATATTCCTATAATATATTTGAAAATAATTTTATTCCACTCATTCAAATCCTCACCATTGTTAGTAAATTCAAATCCTCACCACACATCCATTTCTCTCTACTCAATTTCCAAACATTTATAGATTCTTTACAAACCCATTTGTCGTCTTCAGTGCATGTATTTACCCCTTTTTACTTACATTTGTATAAATATAATACTTAAACTTTCAAATGTTTTTCCACTACTAACAAACATAATTTTTCAAATATCAATTAATTCAATAATTCAAATTAATCATACCTGAATCATCTTTTACATTTATAATGCCAAATTTCCAATTTAATTCACTTTTACGGTAACTTGTTTAATTCCCAGTCAACTGTAAAAAAATATTTTCTATTCTTACATCCTCTATCACTCTTATCTCCATCACATTATTGTTTTCTCTATTCCTTTCTTGAATATAAACAGTTCCTTCTTTTTCATTTTTATGGCAAACATTACATCTTTCATCATTGTTTTTATCCATTATTTATCCACTATAGAATGAAAGTTTCTCCAAGTTTTGTTCTGTTCTTCTCCCATATTATACAATTAAGTTTTGTCAATTCATTCATTCACATCTAATTTCTAGATTTTTTTTACATTCTTTTGGGATTCAGTTTAGGATTTCAGCTTCCATCCATTATCATGATTTTTAACAATACAATCCAGCATTCAAGTCTTATAATATTTTCAGTAATACTTGTTTGTTCTCTTACATTTCAGTTTCGATTGTTTTTGTACTTCCAACATATATATTTCCATATATCACTGAGTGGACTGAAGTGTTTCTACATTGCTCTGATAAAAAAGAAGCAATTCTTTCCATCCAGTAATTTCATGTAATGCTTTGCTACTGTTAATTGAACAAATCTCAGATTCACAAAAGCATATTTTCTTTTAATATTAAATTATTCCTGCCAGAAGAACTCCACCTAAGATCAATTCTATGATTAATTTCATCCATTATGTGTCCATGAAATGTGTAGTTGTTAGCATCTCCTAATACATAATTAATTTTTATTTTCTCTTTTACATTCACTTAATAATTCTTGCAATATTTCCTAAAAACTGAAGTATTATTTGCAAAAACAATCATATCTACAAAATCTAGACAACATAAATAATCTCAATCTCTTTTTACTTCCTTAGTTTCCGATTTTCATCCTCAAAACATTTATTATAACATTCTGCAACATATGGAATCACATATCCTTATAAATGTCAATCTTCGTAGTGAAGATCATGTATTCTAATAATTGCAGAGGCATTTTGATATTCTTCAGAATATGACAATATTCTAAATCTATATTCCTTTACTTTTATCTCTTCATATATATTCTGTATAACCTTTTTTTTAGTTTAACGAATAACATCTATAAATTAATGTACCTAATAGTTTAAACCTATTCCTTTTAAGTAATATTTACTAGGCTATAAACCTCAAGAGTGTGCGCCTGAAAAATGCGAAGGTAGGGACCTCTACACGTCTTAACCACAAGCTTACGCTTTGGAAGAACAGAGGGGAACCTTAATGTGTAATAGGAATTGTGGACTTAATCAGTGAAGTATTGAATAGCTAGCTTCATACTCTCAGATCTAACCGCTTCGGCTTCATCTATTCATATAGAAAGTAGGTTGAAGTAAAGAGGATTCCCCTCTTCTCTTCCAAAGCATAAGCTTGTGGTTAAGACCTGTTGAGGTTCCTACCTTCGCATTTTTCAGGTGCACTCTCTCGAGATTTATAGCCTTAGTAAATATTACTTATGTAATCAATGTGCGTTTAAATAAATTTATAACAGTCCCTTTTAATTAAATAAGCTTCTAATAAATGCATCCTACTAAATATTTTACAATCAAATCAACCCCTTGAATCACATTTAAATTTATCCTATCATTAAAATTAGGCAATTATGCCATCACATCTATTCACTCATTGTTTATTTTCTAAACAATCTTATTTTCTACCCCATTATACTATTTATTTCCTCTAACATATTCTTTGTTTTTTTAACATTCTAACAATATCTAATTCCGTCATCTAGCAAACTTTCATTTTTATCCTTTTTTTTTTTAGCTATGCAATTCACTAAAAGTTGAAAATAGTCTTCCTATTTTTAATTTTCATATATTCAGTAACTTTTCATTAATTTAACTCTTCCAAAATCATATTTACAATAATTTAGAATAAACATACACTTGCACAAGTATGGTTAAATATTATTCAACTTATAATAAAATGTATTTATATATTATAACAATGTGTATGAGTTACATGATTTTATTAATGAAATAAGGAAAAATGAAATTATATTTCAATATTTTATTGTTTAAAAAAAAATTAAAAATCTTGGGGATTAAGTTAAAATACTAATTATAACTTATCTTTCTTTTCTTTTGTGTATTAAAATTTAACATATAATTGAAAACAAATTTGTACAAGATGTTAATCAGTTTCTGGACATGAATTCCAAACCAATTAATTAACAATAGTTAACTAATTTCTGTTCTGTGTAATTACAAATATAAGATAAAAAATAAAAATGTAACTAATTAAAAAAATAAAGTCAAATGAATTGATATGATAGGTAGGAATTCGAGCAATGGATGGAGAGTATAAATGCTGCAATCACATATTGTCTAGGCTCAGAAGAGAAAAATAGAAAAAACAGCAGCAGCAATAGAAAAAGCAAAGAAACAAAAGAAGGAAACCAATTAGTTTTCCAGGATAGTTTACCAAACAGTCTGAACACCAACTAAAATGACTGAATCCAGCAAGATGAAACGATCTTTATATGGTCATGTTGACAGAAAAATGCATTGCTAGACTAAAGACGAGTGTTTATTCATTTTATACCACCCATCTCCTGAACACAAATAGACAGATACAGTAATACATCTCTGACTCACCTTTGCCAATGTGTTTATTCATCCTAAACTAAATCTACAAAACCAAACCTATCAATAATACACTTGAGCCAGGAGGAAGCATCCAGCTACCAAAAAAACCACTCTGAATCTGACAGGATCAGAAGACAAGGATGATCAGCCAGGTACTATATAAAAAAAACTCTCTATGTAAATGTGTCTAGACATCATTAATAGAACTTCTAAGTTTTATTTCTAAATAGAAATTTAAATGTTATTTATTTAACTTTTAATTATAATTAAATAAGCACATGATTGTTTAAAATTATGGTAATTTGAATAAATGTTCATATTTTGTTTCTATGTTTTAAATACCCCTTATATATTTTATTATTATTTAATAAATGTACTGTAAAATACAATTTATCCAAACCACTTCAAACACTTTTTAGCAAAACTCTTTATTTGTACATATACATATATCTACATTTCGACTGACCTGCAGCCTTCTTCAGAGCTATGATATAATGAACAAAATAAAATAAAATACATAACTATATAATAACACTATAAAAAATGTAAACAATAAAAAACTAAAATCATAAAATATATTAAAAAAATAATAATAATAAAACTGAATAACATAAATAGAAAATAAATATAAATTATACGTGTATTCCTAACTTTATACATATATATATATATACTGTATATATATATTCAAGGACAACTATTAATCTAAATATATATCTTATCTATTTTATTATTATTAACAATCTACTAATTTTTTTTAATACATTTTATGTTGTTTTTAGTTTTTTATTGTTTACATTTTTTATAGTGTTGTTATATAGTTATGTATTTTATTTTATTTTGTTCATTATATCATAGCTCTGAAGAAGACTGCAGGTCAGTCGAAACAGGCGTATGTATATGTACAAATAAAGAGTTTTGCTAAAAAGTGTTTCAAGTGGTTTGGATAAATTGTATTTATAGGATATTATGGCAAAATAAAGTAAAGTGTGATTTTGGTAGTACTGTAAAATATTGGTGGGGTTTAAGTTTCTCTCTATCTATGAGTAAATAGATAATTGTATTTAGATATTCCGTATTATGCCAATCTCATGTTTTAATAGCTAGCCATGGAACAATTATTTGAAGCATGTTAATGTTATCTAATGGGGTCCAGTCAAGGCTGGATGGTGCCCATAGAATTTAAACTCATTATAAATATCCCCATGAGATGTGCCACACTTCTTGCAGTCATGAAGGGTGTGTACCTCGGGCTGGATAATGACCCCGTTGTTTTAATATTTTTTATTAAACTCAGTCTGACAAGGGGTATGATTAATATGTAAGTATAGATCATATTTACTCTTCTGCTTGAACAACAGAATCTAGAATTAAAGTATCAAAGATTAATATGAACTAATAAAGTATATTAATAAATAATAAGTAAAATAGCCATAGAGTAAATCATAAAGGAGATAAATTCTGTTGCATTATATTGACAATAACTTCTGATATATCATTCATCTAATATCACATGCTAAGTATAATTTCTAGTTGCTGGCAACCCTTAAAGTAAAGGACTTTAGATGCCTTGTGGAAATCTCTAAACACTTTCAGTCATGTCGCAAGAGATTGCTTCATGTCAGTTTCAGTATCTAGCAGCTTCCAGTTCAATATAAACTTGCTTCACTACTTTACAATATTGAAAACAATGCTCTGACAGTTACTAGGTTGTTTTCTGACTACTTCCAAAAGAACTGTTAATTTATGGTCAGGTCCTATTCTTTAATGTTAGCAATCAGATCACTGAGCAACTTCACCTATTGATCTCTATCTGCCATTCGCTATATTTTATCTGGACATTTGGTGGCTAAAATTAGCCCTGGAACCTGTAGGCACTGATATATGCATATATTTGTTCCTTTCTAGCTTCTTAAGATCTAAATTCCATTATCATCAGGTTCAATGCCTTCATCAGTAGATATGGTGTCATCATCAACAGATCTGATGTCTTTGAATCTTGTAGACTCTTCAATTGTAGCTGATGACCCAATTGTCCATCTATGGTTTGAACAAGCAATCTGCAACCCCTTCTTACTCACAGTGCTGACACCCATTTGATGGTACCAGTACACATGCAATACAGAACTTGGGTGCTTTATTTGCAATTTAGTATTTCTATTTTTTCATTCGAATGATCGGTTTAAGAACTCACAAATTAATTCTCAGAATCCAGATGAATAGTAGTTCAATTTGTGTTTTGCCAGTGATGGATTATGCTAGTTATAGAATTCTGGAATGCAGGTATTTGAGCTACCTGTGCTTAGTACCTTTAAGCATTCCTTTAATCTCTTGAAGAAGTCTCTCAGTTTCTCCATTGATCTTGGGATGGAATGGTGAGCTGAGCTTGATAAAAAAATTTTCTGAATAGATCTGATCTAAAGACTATATCATTGTCTGATACTATAGTTTGAGGCAGGCAATGGGAAGAGAATGGCATTCTAAGAGCATTAATAGTTGCCATGGACTGGAGTGATATTTTCCACTATCTTCCACTACTTGAAATATGCATCAAAAACTATTAGCAGGCATGTGCACCTCCATGGACTAGCTTGGCCAACATAACATTGTCATTCAGGGATCACCAGGTTCAGATCAATGACCAGTTTTGCTCTTTTCTGGCATGGTTTATCTTACAATGACAGCAGTGATAGACTCTAGATTCCAATACAAGTCAAAAGTAGACAAGCAGATATAAGATCTGGCTAACATTTTTATTCTGACAATCCTTTGGTGCCTATTATGTAACATCATAAGAATTTGGGTTTAGCCAGCTGGTAGAATTACATCTCTTGATTTCCAGATAATACTCACGATGCCAAATCTGTTGTTTATATAAACTCAGAAGAAACATCAATAACTTATATACAAAATGCATTTACAAATATATATACATATGCACTGTTTGCACAGATAATGAAGCTAGAATAAAGCGAAATTTTTAATTTATTAAAATATAAAGCTATTAATTTAAAGAGCTGAGCACTTTCAAGAGACTACTTGCTCTCTGATAGTGACAACTGATATAAAAACAGGCAAAACTCTATATAGTGGTGCAACTCAGTGCAAGCAAGAGTAATCAATATATGTGGAGTTTTCCCTGTTTTAATAATTATGAGCAAGCATAAGAAATGGTGATCATGTGATAACTGACATATCATTAACTAGCTATAACAAGTACTTGCTATGCAAGTATTAAAGCAGCAGACTTCAGATGATCCATAGATATGCCTTACACTTCCGGCTGTCCCATGGCAACTTGTTTAAGGTCCATGTACAATGACACTTCCAACTGTAACATGACAGCTTATCTAGTGTCAGATTTAATTTGAATGTGCCTCACTGCTTTACGATATTGAAAACAATGAGTTTACTGCTGTTCAGGTGACAGTTATTTGGGTATTGTCTGACTACCTCTAAATGGACTCCAATGTATAACCAGGACCCCTTCCTTAACAGGAGCAATCGGATTCACTGAGCATCTTCAACTATTGGCCTGCTTTGGCCATATTTTAGGTACCCACTGGTTTGTAGAAATGAATGCTGAGCCTAATACTCAATAAACACATTCCTCAATTTATTTTTCCAAAATAGTATTTGCTTAATGTATGATTTTTTTTAGAAAGTATATAAAAATCATAATTAGATGTTTCATTTAAAGATTTGATAAATTTTAAATCAGCAAGATTTTCCATGTTTGCAATGTCCAATAATTAATTTAG
The DNA here is from genome assembly GCA_028023455.1 of Epiperipatus broadwayi. NCBI lineage: Eukaryota > Metazoa > Onychophora > Udeonychophora > Euonychophora > Peripatidae > Epiperipatus > Epiperipatus broadwayi. The sequence goes on from JAQFVV010012929.1 coordinate 188,976, forward strand.
CAAGAATATTGGCACAAAATTGTTTCAAGAATTACTCCCCTGCTTGACTTCATCAATGCTAGGTAAAATCTTTTAGCAGGGAAGTCACTTATCACAATTTTCAAATGTATAACGTAAACTATTAATATTTAATGGGATACCGAAGAACTTCTTTACATATATCACAGCAATTATTGATTCATATTTTCCATTTCGGTTGTATTGTGTAATAAATAATAATTTACAGTGCTAAATATTTAGATATAATATTTTAAGATTAACTCATTGCAACTATTTATTTTTAAATATAATTAAATAGTCCTCTAGCTTCAGCCAATTTCATTTACACATCAGGTTTTTTTTTTTTTTACAAAAGAAATTTTATTTCCCATTTATTTTACTTCGGAAATTTTCCTTCCGATTTTCAAATAGATATCAAACACAGCGGTAGACAATGTTAACATGGCCAGCTAAAAAACAAACAAAACTGGCCAGCTAAAAAACAAACAAAACTTAGATATATCGTCATTAAACTTACGCTGACTAAACTCTTGAATTTTTTCAGATTCAACATTACATTTATTACATTGATACATATCATATAATAAACTTTCTCAGATTATTCAGTTGCTCCTATCGCCATTTTGTTGTTAACCGATAGAATAAAAATAGCCGGAAATTAGAGGTTTTAATTTATTTCAATGAAAACAATTGTATCGAAACATTTAATACCAAATAAGCATTTCAATTAAATTTCCAATTCTTACTTCAAAATATATTAATTATTTAAATATAAACTTTGGTTACAAAAAAAATAACCTACCTCAAAATATACTAATTGAAGTCCGGGTACAGATGATAAATGAGTTTTTAAGCTCCCTCTATTATTTCATTGTTCAAATAAGCTCACAATGTCGACCGGCTTTAAACCGAATGTGTCCAGGTGTAGGGTAATTTTTTCGGTACTTACGTATTAAATCCGGCGGTGAAATTTTAGTCTTCATTAAAATCATTATGATTATCTATGATGGCTAAATATTTGATAGTAGTTAATTAAGCAAATTTAATTTTCAAAGAGAAGTTGTTGAAGAACTCGTGAATATTTTTATACCTACAGCATATTCTTTAATGACTTCTAGCTACTACTGACCTATTTATGCTTTAAAGATAACTATCTTTTGCCATGTAAATAAATTAAATTAAGAGAGAAAATGGAGTTATTTGCAATTTTGTTAAAAATGAGTCTTTAAATCTTTGAAAGTTTAATTTACTTTTAAATAAAACGTATTATCAAATACTTAGCAATCATAAATAATGAAGACTAAAATTTCATTACCAGACTAAAACGAAGGTAACTTTTTTTCTACTCTCATGAAAATAATAGATACATTTAAAGATAAAAATAATCCTATGGATTCTCCTATTTCGGTAGTAATCGCTGATTTCTTTATGGAACATATAGAAATTCATGCTCTAGAATCAGCACCTTTAAAACCTGTAGTTTTGTCTGAAACACATAGATGATATATCTGTAACCTGGCAACATAAATGGAAGATTATCATATTTAAATAATATTCATCTGAATATTACATTAAGGAAATGTGTTTAAAAAAATAGGCAAAACTCTTTACATATTGTCACTCAGTGCAAGCCAGAGTAATCAATGGATGCCAGAAGGCTTGTGCATAAAATCCCCATCTAGTACCTACTCATCCAATATCCCCAGACTAGTTTCTGGCTTGTAGCCTTCATCGGTGAGGAGCCTTGGATCTGAGAGCACTGCAGCTAGATCTTAGGATCTAATGCAACCCTCCAGAAGCCATCTTTTATCTCTAGTTAACTACACAACTAGGAGACTTAAATTGAAAACACTACAAATCCAAGCTCATCAGCTTATACAGTCATATAGGTCTGAACTCAGTTCAGTACCTATACATTTTGGTTATTTAGTAACTATAACCACCACTACTCTATTAGGCAAAATTGGTTTTAAGCCAATAAACATCACATGATCACTATTTCTTATGCTTGCTCTTAACTGTTACTAAAACAGGCAAAACTCTCTATACATATTGCCATGCAGTGCAAGCCAGAAATAGTGATCATGTGATGTTTATTGGTTTAAAACAATCCTGCCTAATAGGATAGTAGTGGTTATGGTTATTAAAGAACCAAAGACACCAAAATGTATAGGTACTGAACTGAGTTCAGACTTATATGACTATATAAGCTGATGAGCTTGGATTGATAATAGTTTTGTAGGTGAGATAAAAGGTGGCTGGTTATACATTGCATTCCTTATATAAAAGGAACCATAGGCTGTATTGGATGTATTCTAAAGTGCTATAACATAAAGACCACATACAGTTCTTATCAAAAAATTAGTAATTTTTTAACAAAGCCTAAAGATTCTATGAGGCTCAAGGAGTTTATGAAATTTCATGTGACAGTTGTAAGTCTTCTTATGTGGGTATGAGTAATCATATCAGTACTAGAAGAAATGAACATTCTAACACAGTAAAGCAACATTCATCATCCGCATTCTCAACCCATGCTATGGATTCAGGCCGCAATTGATTTTTTCTATTCAGGTGTGAAAACATACACCAACGTATGATCAGAGAAGCTATTGAGATACTGAAAAGACCAAATTCTATCAACAAACAGTGATGCATGTAAACATCCTCATATTTGGAAAAATGTTTTGAAAATCAATTTACTCTGAAGATTCTACAATTTTTGTTATTTATTTATTTTTCAATTTGTTTAATTTTACACATCAATTTTTTTCTATTTATGCAACATTAACAATTACTATGAACACTGTTTCCAGTACCTCTACAACTATCTTTATAGATACTGTTTACAGCACCCATATAATTATTTAGTATTCTTTTCCCAGTTGAGGGCTTGTGTGATCAAGTCGAAACATTGAAATATCTAATTAAAATTTTACATGGATGAATCCCAAAATATCTTTTATATGTGTAACCTGTAAAAACATTCATGAACATATAAATTTCAACATATGCCTGTCCAGTAGGATTAATTATGTGTATATCATAACATTTTATTTTAACAGAATCGTGATTAAATGCTTATTTTATATACCTGCAAAAAGAAATATCTATTGTAAAATATAATCTCACTGGACTGTCTGTGCACATATGTTGTTATTGTAAATAAAGTTTAATGAAAATTTGTCATTTGGGTGCAGATAATACATTTTTAGTATTATTACCTCTGTAAAGCATTCATTCTACAAAATTAGCATACAACATAATAAATAAAATAGAAATTCATATAACATTACAATACAGCCAAAATAACTAAATTCTACAAAAATTCATCTGCAATCATGGTTTCATCTATTATCAAATAGATTCCCTAAAAGGGTGATTTAAAAAAAGATCACATATATATACAAAACAAAATACCTTACCCATAAATTACTTCAAAACCCAACTTCCTATAACATCAAAGGATATCTTCATGAAATTGATGGGCAACACATTCAAAATATTTTATTATCAAAGTTTCCTTTATTAAGATATGCTAATTTTTAGCACATAATGCTATGATTATGATATTACTCGGTATTGAAAATGCTCATCTTTAAATAAACTTTCTTTATTACAAATTCAAATGTTTTAACATTTTTTGATTTAATGTATCTGTAAAAAATGAGCTGATACCAGTCAATGGACTGCAAATTGAGTGATAATGAAGTGAAAAGAGAACAAACTCAGCCAAGTCTGAGCTATGGATGTAAATTTAAAATGCACAGAAAAGTGAAAATGAAATTGGTCAGCCTACACAAAAAACGAATTAAAATAGATATTAAGATGACTTCTAAGTTATCATAAGTGTGTTAAGATATGAGTTAATGGAACTCAATGTTGAACAGAATACAGACCCCCACACTTCAAATTCTAATTAATCATTTTCCCAGAGTATTATTATTTTCACTTATGTTACTATTATTATTTAATACAAATAAATAAATTTCTTGCTGAGTTTTAAAGTTTGACTTACTTGTCTATAAAATATTGATGCTTGCTTGGCTGATGTTATTGAAAATAAACCTGGATAAATAGCAGAGTGACACAATCAACAGTGAAATTTCTTTGCAGATATAGTAATAGCAGAGGTTCACAAAATACAACAAAATGGCACAAATCAGTAATTAATGTTTAACCATATTAGCCAAGTAGAATGATATAAACATTAATGATAGCACTGCCAAGTTACAACATTTATGAATTTGATGTAAATAATGCAGCAACATGAAGCACATATGTCAAGAACATCGAGCATTAAATGTTCATAATTAAAACAGAGGATGACAGAGTTATAGAGAGCTAAACAACTATCCTAAGGAAATTCCATATATAGAGTTAACTGAAATTCTAAATGTGGATTTTCAACCAGTATTGTCTAAATAAGTGGTCACTGTGTTTTAAAAAAAAAGAAACAATCACCTTATGAGTAATTTAGCACTGCAAATACTGGCAAAAGAATGTTCATTTGCTGTTGAGGTAGATGACATGTTGGACCAACTACAGTTTACAATGTTGGACCATAACTTCAGAAAAAATTTACTAAGTCAACCAAATCTTATTTTTAAATCTGCAATTGCAAAGTGCATTGCAAAAGTTACTGTATTAGTTAATGTGTTAGAAGTTCAATCTTCAAAAATTAACTCAACTTGTGTGAATAAAGCACAAATTCTTAGTACACATTCAAAAGCTGTAAAGGATAATCTGATTGTGTTGTGAAAGGCTACATTAAAATTTTTTTGAGGATTTAAAACAGGAAAATACCATATTTTATAAGATAAAGGACATTTAGTTCACATCTGCTGTCAAAAAGACAACAGGTTAAAAACTAAATGACACCTAGATGTTAAATCAGGGCATGATAGAGCGGGGAGAAAAGATGTCAAAAAGATAAAGGACACAGATAAAGCCATATTATGGTAGAAGTAACCATCTGCAAAAGGAAAATAAATATGGAAGGTGATACCAGTGTGGGATTATCTACATTATCACTAAAAGATTAAAATATAATTAATGCTAAAAATAAAAAGAAGAGGAAGTTGGGAAATACATATGTACTTGCCAGGGATGTAAACAGTAACAAAATAGATATATGCAGTAAAGTGATGTTACTGGTAAAATTTAATAATAGAATTAGAGTCCTACCTTTATTTATAGCAAAGAGAAACAAGCCTTTTTTTATTAGGAAAAAGCTGGTTCAAACTCTTGGAATACATACTGAGAAAATGAAAAAAAGACTATTTACAGGAGCATTGCAAATCAAGGAGAGTAGTCTGGGCCAGTAAGATGATGTCAGGAAATGGTGAAGAATACTTTGGAAGGCAAATCTCTTGCAGATTTACTTAAGAAAGAAACAAATTGTGGGGAGACTCAAAAAATTCTTAGTAAAGAATCCATATAAATCACAATATACCTGTTCCTAATTGTCGATTCTTATTCTCATTAGGCTGAGTACAAACTTGGAACAACCACTAGTACAGAGTTTACAATCAAACCCTTCAAAAAGTTTTCATTACCTAAGATTATCCTGAAACCCTAGTTTCAGACAAGAAACTGGATTTATCTGTTTTCACAAAATATTTGGAAATAAAGGAATATGCCACATTTTAACTCCACTTATCATCCATAATCCAATGAGATGGCTGAGGCTGTGCAGTATTTAAAGTTTCAACTCAAGAAAGTGTCAACTAGAGATATTAAGGAACTGTTGGTAAAAGTTACACTTTACCAGAATTTCACCTCAAGTGTTTCTACTTTAAAATGCCAGCAGAATTATTATTACAGTGAAAATGTAACACTCATTTGTCAAAGCTATTGCCAGTGAACCATGTAACTGGAAAAAATACTTCAAATAAGGAAAATTCCAAAGTGAACTTTGGGTGAATAATTATGGACTAAAGATTTGTTAAAAAAGAAATGGATTTCTGGTGACATCATTGAGATTGGATCTGAAGTTAATCAAGATGAAACGTGGATTACATTTCAGGAAACAAGATAATTACCAATGTTTGTGAGAAAATATGTCTATTGGAGTTAACTACAAACTTACATTAGTCAATACAAATTGGAATCTATTTAAAGTGAAGTGTGTTAAGATACCTCAACAGAGCAAAATGTGGAAAGACTCATTGTTCATCAAGTTGATGGAGTGAATATTCAGTCAGGTGATAGTACTGTGGAATTGTGAGAGAATCCTTTATGATCAAGATCATCAACATGAGATGTGTTCATCTATCTAGACATCTGAGAAATTACAGAAGGCATGAGAGAATTAAAGATTAGTTTTTAGAATGGGGGAGTGAACTGTCTGTGAAGTTTTTTGAAACTTTGTAATTACATCATACAGGACATTGTTATTATTACTCTTTGTTTAGTGCCCTTATTTCTGGGCACATGGAACACTTGCCTCTGGCCCATACTTAGAGACTTAGACAGAGATTAGTTTCTTCAATCAATGGAAAATAATAAATAATTGAAATTTATGTATCATTAAGATTCTATTGTCATCACCAATTAGAAAGATGTGCAAATACTTTTGATATCACTAAACAAAAAAAATAATCATTGGAAACTTTAATGTTAAAATTTAAAACAAATGAAAAATAGATGCTATAAATTTGGTTATGGTAACTGAAATGAGGAAGAACAGAGTTGCAAGAAATTTTCAGAAAAATTATATGTTATTATTTATTTCTTCTCATTTGAGAAAAAGTTAAATGGATATGGAAATATCCAATTTGCAGCAGAATTAGATTGTATTTGACTAACAGAAAATATGAATTCCAAGATTGTTAAACCAAAACTAGTAATATAAACACTATTAATCAAGACAGAATTGCTGAAAAGAATTTAACTTTGAACTGGTTAATCATTTTAAAATATTATCTTTGATGATGATTCAAACTTTATTGAGATCAATAAGAAGATAACTAATAATCTATTAAGAAGTGCAATAAATATAACTGGTACTTAGAAACAGCAATTTACCAGTAAATTTTTAACTGAATTTAAGATTGCTGTATTGACAGGGGTCTCCACCATTGTGTAACATTAAAATAAACAAACAACTCTTATATTTCAGCAAATTTATTCTCAAACTAAATTGATAGTAATAATATTTATGTATATACGGAAAATATAATATTAATAAAAATAATTATTTTTCCTGTAATAATTTGGAGATAACTACAACCTGAGCAAGTCTACATTTTTTCACTGGCTACTATTAGTCAGTTTGTTAATAAACTTACACTAAGGTACCATTATCATTACTACATTAACACACCTTTATTTAGTCTGTTTAGGCTATATATTCTGTGTACACTTTTTCCCCTTTATGAGAGAAGCCATTGACTTTCAACAGCTCTGATCCTCTCATTGTCACTATTGCACCAGCTCTCATAAAACTTTGATAGAGAATTCTTTTTAATTTCATTTGCATAATTTCCAAAAGCAAACTGTCTAAACTGCAGCACTAATAAAAATAGTCCTTTATTTACAATAACATCAGCGCAAAGGTGATTCTTTAAATAGCTAGATTATTTTGCCAAAGGTAACAACATAGAAATTTTAAATCCATACCTATGAGTGTCATACTGATTTCTACTTTCTATGTTCAAGTTCATTGAGTGGTATCTAAGTAATACGCATTGCTGTATTAGATAAACTTAAGGGTTTGTTATTATATAAGCAGTTTCTCTAATTTTTTTTTCTGCCCAATATTCTTGTAATTTTCGAGATTTTTTCTATATCTGCTATTTTAGACATTTCCCTTTCCTTCTCTAATCAGTACAAAACGCTTTATGTATTAATTGTCTAGTGATATTTTTAAGACACCCAAGCCCTGAAAATGCAGTATTTCAATCAATGTAGATGATCCCATAATAAAATAAATATATTATGCAATTTTATATTGTTTATAATAATAGTCAAATTATAGCACCTCACAAATGACTTGACAACTAGGAATAAGGGCTATTTAAACATTAATTCTCAATATGTATTTTCTGTTTATCAGGATTCTATTGATTTAGCTATTTATTTTCCCATTCCTCTTCTCCAAAATTGTCATTCTTCTCTATATATATTATCTTATGTACTAAAGGAGCTCAGTATTTAGTTAACTCTTCTTAGCTTCAACCATTATTCACACTATTTCACTCAACTCAAAAGTATAAAACCTCTTTGCTTCAGTAGATAATCTACAGCTCAAAATCTTTTGATCCTTCAGTCCTTTATAAAGTTTGTGACAGATTTTTTTTTTATTAATAGTATCATTTCTACTATTTCTAAAATAAATATTTGATTTAAGTAAATATTAATTATTTACTTTTTTATTTATTTGTTTTTATTCAGCCATTTTTTACTATTCTTCATTTGTCCATGTTGTCAGAGAAATTCGTAATGAAACTAGTTTTATTTTCAACCATATTGTCCTCTTTGGTGTAGAAGATGGAATCGTTTCTACTGATTTATCCTGAACCAAGTAAAGTAATAACTTCTCTGTCCAAATAATGGAACAGTATTAATGGTGTCAACTTGAAACAAGGCTGCTCAGAAATAACAAGACTTTTTCAGTAAGCACCCATCCGTAGATGTGTAACTCAATAAATATATGGAATCAATACTGAAATCTCCAGAATCTGTTTTCAGGTAAATTCAATAAATAATTCCTCAGTAGAGCTATGGTAATGTTGGGTTCAGTCTGCAGCATAGAAATTATATGAGTCTTCTTAATAAGTGACCATATAGTTTTTTTTAATTATGAATATCAAAAAACAGTTGCAAATATAAGATCCCAAAATAAATTGTTCTAGGAGAATGGGGAAATCAGTAAGAAACATTATAAATCATATATAATTTTAATTGGGATTTCAAGCCTATTTTTCAGCATAGTGTTTTATTAATAAAGAAAGTTTTATCTTATGATGGGTTATCTTACATATAATGCGTGCTGTCAGAGGACGGTTCAATGCTGTTATTCAGTAGGTCATAGAGTAAATTACACCAAGATGTAGATTAGGATTATTATGTTAAGACCTATCAATAACTAACTGCTTCTTGAATCATGTTCTCTGGAGAACTGCTTAGTAATATTGATGCCATGTATTACATGATGAACCAAAACAAAAAATGTATCAAAGATTATTTTAGACTACCATGACTAACAACAATTAATTCTGTGAAAAAATGTTATTTACAGATTGAAGTACTCCCTGTCATAGGATGGGTCACCCAAAATCACAGTTTTAAACTTTATTATCATTCACCATTTCTAAATTTTGTTTTAAAAAATATCTATGGATTCTAATACCCTTTTTCAAAAGAAAGCAGTCAAAGAGAGACTATCCACCATTAGACAAACTTGAAATTAAGTAGTATTTTGAAAGTGAAATCCAATTGAATTCTTGTTCTACTATATACAAATGATCATATTACTCTTTCCACATGTTTGAAATATCATTACTATCAAATAAATATCACCCAATGATTTATAACCATTATAATATTGTTGTTCAGATCCTTAAGTTATGTTTCATGTGTTGAAAAGATTTAGTGACCGTCATCAATAAATAATAGTTTCATTTGTACTTTTAATCCACTAATCAGTTTTAAGTTTTCTCATTAATCATTAATGTTTAGATGTTTAGTCTGTAAATCTTTTGAATTATCACATTCATTTTGTTAATAATTAAAGCAGAGAACACATGTTTTTTGTTAATGAAGTCACTAATAATATTCAATGTCAAAAATTTGATTAGACCTTTCTTTTGTCCATCCAAAAACAGAATTACTTCTATTCAACAATATATTTTTTAAGAAAACTCCAATATCAGTAACATGACAAGCTTAATAATTAAATTATTAAATATTATTGGTACAACAATTTAATCTTTCTCTTTATACCAGTGCCCAATTCAACCACTATTATTATTAATATTTTTCTTTTTTACTTTTTACTATGCTTTATACAGTTATTATATCAATTATAACGGTTTCAATTTCTCCAGCAATCTTCAGATATATAATACATGTAAAAGCATAAATATTTATACAGAAACACATAATTTTTACATATATTTCATATTATAAATTCTTTTTTTAACCTATATATATATCTTACATATATAGTTTATAAAATTCTTTATATATATACCTACGCAAATATATTCTTAATTTCTTTAAACATTTTTATATTTATACTATTTAAATAATTAATTAATACTTTCTATAATATATATATATATATTCTATAATTATATATTTTATTTATTATTTTCATTAATATATTGCCTTTTCTATTTTAATTTTAAAATTATATTTTATTCATATTTTTGATCTTTTATATTTCCTATTTTATTAATATCAGTATTTAATATTTATTATTAATTTATATTCATAACTTTAATTCTTTTTTATTTTTAATTATTTTTAGCCTATTTTATAATTTATATTTTCATCTTTTTTACTCCTAAACCAACTCAACTATTAACTATTTAATATTTTGAATTTTTCAATAATTTTAGTGGCTCCCTCTTTATATTTTTTTTTATAAATTAAATTCAATTTTATTTATATCTTTGGTTTAACTTCTTTTTAATATACTACTTTTTTACTTATGGCAATATCTCTTTCAACCCAAAATCTCTGTTTAATATTGGCTTAATATTAATATGAACAGTCTCTTTATTTTTTTTGTCTCCTCTATTATTAATTGGTAACTATTATTTTTATACAATCCTTTTTAAATTCATATTCTTCTTCTAATGTATGTAAATATATTGGTGAATTTCTATCATATTTATATTGTAATAGTCTTTGTATATAGAATTTTTTGTTTTACCAACAATTTATTGCATTGTTCACAATTAATTTCATAGGTTCCATTTATTAATTATTTATTTAGAAGCATTAAATGAAGTATTGAGTACTATTTATATGGAAAATTTTGAGATAATAATGTTAAAAAATAATAATGCACCAATTTTTATTAAAAATATGTAGATGATTATTTATTAATATTTAATAAAACACAAAGAATTCTAGACTTATTTATAGAGGATATTAATAAAATGGATAAAAATATTAAATTTACTGTAGAAAAAGAAGAAAATAATAGACTGACATATTTAGATATAGAGTTAATTAAGTCATTAAAAAAGGAAGGAGTAGGATTGAAACATCAATGTATAAAAAATAAATTAGATAATACTATAACTAATTGGTATTCACATACAAATATTAAATATAAAATAAATATTATACAATCCCAAATTCATAGAGCAGTAAATTGTTATTCAAGTAAAGATTATAATAAACATACAAATTTAATATAAAAAAATTATAAATGATGAATATCCAAATAAATTCATAAATAATATTAAGTTAATAAAAAGTTAGTTTCTATAAAAGATAAAGAAAAAAATTATCATCATCATCATAATAATAAAATTAATTACATAGATACAAGCACAAGTAACAACAATAGAGTTAAAAAATTTAATAAAATAAAATTAATAAAAAACCTGATAATACAATAAGTTAAAATAGTTAATAAAAAAAGAAATATGTTTAATATTTTAGAAAATAAATATTTTAAAAACTATAATAAATATCCAAATAATGAAATATATGAAATTAATTGTAAACAATGCAGAATAATATAAAAATAAATTGTTGATAAAACAAAATTTAATATACAGAATACTATTACAACATAAATTTGACAATATATTTACTTACCGTAGAAAAAGGGCATGAATTTGGAAAGGATTGTATAAAATGATACAATTTACAAATAACAGGAGACAAAAAAAATAACAGGTTATTCATATTAATATTAAGCCAGTATTAAATAGAGATTTTGGGATTAAAAAAGATTTTGCAATAAATAAGAAAATAATATATTAAAAAAAAGTTAAAACAAAAATAAAAATAGAAATGACTTTATAATGAATATAAAGAGGTAAGAAAATAATATATTAAAAAAAGTTAAAACAAAGATAAAAATAGAAATGACTTTAATTTATAAAAAATATAAAAAAGTAATGACTAAAAATTACTGAAAATTCAAAATTTTAAATAGTTAACAGTTCAGTTGGTTTAAGAGTAAAAAGGTGAATGAAAGATATAATAATAAAAAAACATATTATAAAATAGGTTAAAAATAATTAAAACCAAAAAATAAAAAACTTATGAATATAAATATAAGAATAAATATTAAGTATTGATATTAATAAAATATGAAATATAAAAGATTGAAAATATGAATTAAATATGTTAAAATTAGAATAAAAAAAGGGAATATATTAATGAAAATAAATAAAATATAGATTTATAGAATATATTATGTGTGTGATTATAGAAAGAATTAATTAAATAATATAAATATAAAATGTTTCAATAAATTAAGAATAAATTTGTGTACATATATATTGTACTGGTCATTACTTTATTCCCTGTAACTGCATACCTGGAAAAATTTAATTTATGGTGATCTGAAGTTAATGATGATGACTGACATCAGCTACACCCAAGGAGAGAATAACATCTTTAAGATTGTTCAGACAATTGAGAAATGACAAGACACACGTCAGCTAATATAAGAAATTTTGTTTATTAATTTTTAAGAAAAGTACTAAATCTCAGGCAAAGAAAATGAATTTGACCTAGATTTTACTGGTGTATTTGCCAGAGTGACAAGAGTAATGGAAATATACACCCTGGAAGATAAGTTCATTTACTGATGAAGTTAAAGGAATTTCTAATAGCTTCCTGCTGGCAATTTATAAAAATTAATTTTAATTTCCTAATTCAGTGATAGTGATGTATGGATGTACAAAAGGCTTTTGATCAGAGTAAATGACATTTTAAAATTGTTATGCAAGACTTTAATGCTAGAATTGAAACAAATGAAACATGAAAGTTTTGTAGGTAATTTTGGTTATGGTAATAGAAATGAGAGTAGATAGACTTGTGGCGGTTGCAGAAAATAAAAACTTTCTGAATTCTTTTTTTGACAAAAGTGTTAAAAGGAAATGGACATGGAAGCATCCAAATGAAGATACAGCAGAATTGAATATTTTGACTAATAGAAAATACATATTTCAAGATTGTAATGTTCTTAATAAATTTAACACAGGAAGTGATCATCGTTTAATAAGGTGTAAGATACGTGTTAATGCAAAACTAGAGAGATATAAATTATTAAGATAAACAACATTTACAGTTGATATTCCTAATCTTCATAAACATTCTAATCAATTTAAATTAGAACTTACAAATTGGTTTCAATATTAGTTGATTTTGAACATGATTCAGATTTGAATGAAATTAATATAAAAATAACTGATACACTTTAAAAACTGCAACGAAGGTAGGTGGTAGAAAAAGCAGCAATTGACCAAGAAAATTTCTATTGAGACTAGAGAATTTACGAAGAAAAGAAGGAATATGAAGATATACAAAAATAATGCATTAAAAAGGATTGAATATCTCAAATTTTGTAAAATGGCATGGATAAGAGTTGAAAGTGATAGAAGAAAGTACAACTGTGAACTAGCAAGGAAAGCTGTAGAAGAAAATGAGTCTGAAGAATGTAAAACAACATTTTCGTATTGATAGAAAATTTATATTTGCAATAAGAAAAAAAGATGGAATTATTACTAAAAAGAAAGATGACATCATGAAATGGGTAGAAGACTTTTATCCAAAATTATATAGTAATAATGAAGTATCTCCTATATCTATTGCATCTTTTGAATTGCCCAGAATTTTAAATGAAGTGAGACATGCAATTAAATGTATGAAGAAAGGAAAGGCTCCAGGTAATGATGGAATTCTAATTGATATATTAAAAGCAGGTGAAGAAATGGAAATTTTTTTTAGCAAAGTTATATACCAAATGTCAATGATAAAGATGAACCAGATAATTGGAAGAATGTAGTAATAAGATTAATATTTAAAAAAGGTGATAAACATATTAGAAATTACAGACCTATTGACCTTTTATCAGTTTTATACAGTTTTTACCAAGATAATTAAACTTGTCTACAGAGAACATTGGATTTCCACCAACCAAGAGAACAAGTTGGATTTAAAAGTGGTTTTAGTATAGTAGATCATATCCAGATACTGGGAGAAGTTATAGAAAGGACAAATGAATATGAAATGCCATTATGTTTTGGATTTGTAGATTATGAAAAGGAATTTGATTCTATAAACTTTTCTTCAGTGATTAAAGGATTGGATGAAGGTATAGATCCAGGATATTGTCATATTTTAAATAATATTTATAAAAATGCAACAGCAACAATTACATTGCATAATGATACTGGGAAAGTCAACATTGAGATGGGTGTAATACAAGGTGACTCCATATCTCCAAAATTTTTTACAACAGTGCTGCAAGAAGTATTTTGTGGATTAAAATGGGAAACTAAAAGAATGAAAGTAAATGGAGATTATTTAAGTCATTTAGATTTTGCAGATGATGTAGTTGTTTTTGCAAATAATGTTTCAGAGCTGCAGGAAATGTTGCAGGAGTTATCAAATGAAAGTAGGACTAAAAATAAATGTTAAAAAGACTACAATGCTTAATTGATTTGCTCAAAATGTGAAAACAAAGATTGATTATGATGAATTAGAAGAAATTAACAGTTACAAATACCTTGATCAGATTATTAATACAGATGGAAACATAATGGAGGAAATTAATCAAAAAATTAAACTTGGTTGGAGTGCTTTTGGTAGAAATAACTTGATACTAAAAGGAAATGTGCCTATGTGTTTGAAAAGGAAGGTTTTTAACAAATGTTTTACCAGTTCTTACTTATGGATCTCAGACTTGGACACTTAATAGAAGAGCAATACAGAGACTTCAGACCACTCAGAGAAGTATGGAGAGGTTTATGTTGGGAGTAACAAATGATCAAAAATGCAATGTATGAATAACAAACAGGTATTACTGACCTCATTGAAAAAATTAAAAGGTTGAAGTGGAGTTGGGCTGGACATATTGCTAGGAAAGATAGTAGATGGATAATTGAAATCGTAAACTGGATTCCAAGAGATTGTAAAGACTCAGAAAGAGACATGTGAGATGGATTGAACTTGGAGACCTTCATCCTGCAGTGGAATGACTCGGAATAAAGCATGTTCACAGAACAGCTCGTCAGGCAACTTTAAGCCAGCCAAGGTTTATTTCAAATACAAGATGAAAACATGAAAAAAGATTACAATCTTACATAATCTTAGAAAGAAGAAACAAAATCTCCAACTTCAGAAAACCAGAACACTATACACAATAAACCAACAACCAAATGATTTGCAATCTGCAGGAAACAAACTTATTTAAGATTTATTACAGGATAACAAATGGGACAGGTGAGCTAAAATAAGATTAAGAAAGTCTGCTAAAGCATTTATTAAGGGTTAGTAATAAAAGAAAGACAATACAATAACTATAAAACCTAAACTCGCAATACACTCTCAGATAAATAAATTTAAAACAAACAAAAATTAAGATTCCACTACACACTATAAATGCAATAATAAGAAAATACATGACAATCAAAAGAAATAAAATATTCAAAACTTTTACATATGTAGCTTTAAAGATTAAGCTGGGACTTAGAGACTGATTTAAATGCTGGTTAGAACATGAAAATATATTACCTCAAGGTCATGTAAAGTCCACTGGATTTCTTCTAGTGAGAAAGGCAACACTTCTTAATTAGAGTCCATCATGATGGCTTCTGAGTTCTTTCTTTGGTAGAGAATGTGGAGACAAGTACTGGATCAGTTCTTGCTTAAGGTGTAGGTCATGATCACCAGGAACAATTTAGCATCCGGGGCTCATCTTTGAGTTGGTTTAGCATGGCATGGATAATATTCCTCATATCAACTAGTTTTGGCATACTGAAGAGATGATCTTACTTACTAAACAGAAGTTCAGAAGACAGCGAATAGAATTTCTCAACAGCCGATCCAGATGTAGACAGCAACCTTGAGAAGCTATATCAGCATGGCACTACAAATGACTATAATAACTGACATACTAAAAGTTAAATCGGTACCAAACAAGCTGAATAAAAAATCATCCAAATAATAAATAACTAGCAGCCAAATCATAAATAATTAGTTTAAAGCCTGGGCTATTTATGTCCTCTTATCTCCGTCATCTTTTAATTGATTTCAACCAAGGAAAATCTTTATCTGTCTTAATCTTAATTAAAAATTCCAACTAGGATCTTATTTAGAATTAATTTTTAAAAAAATAAATGTAAAAACTAGTCTCAGCTTTTGTTATTATAAATAAATTAAAATTAGATTACCAACTAAGAAACAAAAATGTAATTAAAAAAGAAACAAAACTTTACCAAAATTTAAAATGCTTTTCCTTTTTTCTTTAAAAGATTAAAACTTTTTTTAAAATAAATGAGTGTGTGTTATCTCTGAGATTTACATATCATTCAACTCTGCTAATATAAACACACTTTCACCATGTGATAAATGGAATAACTTCATAAATATTCTACAATCACATATGCATAAATGCACTCAACATAATAAAGGTCCCCTCAAATTACTAAGTCAATTGGACAAGATAGCCGACACACTTAAACATTTGCCCATACAAAGGCAAAATATCCAAGAAATTACTTGCCTTAAACTACAATACAAAGCTACCCAACAATCCCTGGCTGAATACCTATCAATTAAACGAGCGCACAGTTACTTAGCATATCAACACTGCTGGACTTGAGGTTACATCAGATGGGCCCTAGGATCCAACCAACAAAACAAGGCACCGTCATCGATCAAGATACACAGTAAACAATATATCGGCCTCTCCATGCTTTCCAAAATAAGACTTTTACAAAAGAAAATTACAACCTATTGGTGTCACTAACATCCGTAGAGTTTTTGTTACTAACAACCCTATGGAACATAACATCACAGATGGTGATATTCTTGACAAACTGCAATCACTCCCAGAAAGTGACCATCTTGGCATGCATGGAATTCCCAGATTTCTACTTTTACACCTAAGAGCTTTTACTATCCCAGTAATCCACGGAATGATAGACCTCATTGCCACTGGAAGTCATCACCTAATAAACCTATGTCCCATCTCCATGGTACCCTTTTTAAAGAAGCGTGATGCACAACCAGATCTCAATAACCTGCATCCTATCTCAATGATTCTTCTATTGACAAAGATCATCGAGAGCATCATTAAAGACAAGATTCAATATAACATAATTAAACAACTTTTGGGCTATCAATTTGCAAAAAAAAGGCACTTTAACATCTGACGCTGTCAGCCGCTTCAGACTTCTGGTCAATCATGTGCACAGACTAAGGAAGTCCCAGCCCATTGCAGTCCAACTTGATATAGCTGGGGCATTCGACTCCATGAGAATTGATGTTCTTCTCAGTGTTCTGGAACAGCTAAATGTACCACCCGTATACATTCAAATGATTGAGAACCTTCTTTACAATTGGGAAGTGTTCTTGTCCCTAGATGGTCACATTGCCCCGGGTTTTATGCCCTACATCTCCATCTCCCAAGGTTCTCCCCTGAATGTTCTCTTTGCTGCCTATATCAAACCAATGCTGTTAAACATCGAGGCCACGTTTTCTGGTATCGCTGTTCCGCTACTTAATGAGAACATCAATCTCCTATATGGATGATGTAGTTATGTTTCTTTCATCCCATGATGAACTGGATAAGCTAAAACAACTTCTTGATCACCATGCCAAATTATCTGGTTTCCTTGTCAACCCAAAAAAAATCAGCTATTTGGTCAATTCTTACTGGCCAAAAGATCTCTGGTGGATTTGAAGCAGCGCCACAGAAATTTCTAGGATTTCACCTATCAAAAACACCCACAGTGATGCGTAAAGAGATACAGGACTCATTATTAGAGAAAATTGAAACCACAATCGCATCTTTGTCAAAAATATATCTTTCCCTATTTGGGAAAGTAGCCCTTTTAAATGCTCTCATTCTTCCAAAAATAATATACTATTTGGCAGGGTTCATCTTCACCAAGGTATTCATCAACAAAGTAGAAAACGCCTGTAGAAAACTGTTGGGTGTGCCGATCACCCATAATTAGCTTGAGAATCCTCCAAAAGCCCAAACCTTTAAATGGTCTCTCACTACACTCGCTAACTATATTCAACTTACAACGCATCCATAATGTACTGTACAACATCTTCAAGGAAAATGAATGTGCTCAATGCTCACTTCCAGAAAAGGACATTCAACCTACTGATCAGCCACCCCCCAGAGGACATGCCTTGCTCCTTCAACAGCAGATCAACATTATCTTTGATAACATCAAACCAACATCAACCCTATTTCAAAGAAAACTTGCATATTGGGAAGTGTTTGATCTTCTTGACCATCAAAAACAGAGGATCCCCAGCTGCCTTTCAATCAACATCCCTCGAATGATAAGGATGACCAAGCTCTGGAAGTTGCCGCCAAAAATTGTGGACTTCCTATTGAAATCGAACCTGCATGCCCTCCCAACAAATGCCTTCCTCCACTATAAAAGGGGACAAGATATTGACCCTAATTGCACATTGTGTCAAAGACAGGAAGAGACTACCGATCACTTCCTTTTCAAATGCACAACTTTGAACAATTTAAGAACTCATTTTCAACAAAACATGACAAGAAATCAAATTGAAATGAACCTCAAGACAGCAATTGAAAAGGGCATATTCTCTGAGATCCGGCTTTCGGCCATAATTAACTTTTCCATCTCGGCATTGCGCTGTAAGCTGGTGTTCCAGGCTGAGACTTTGAATAATATATTCACAGTGTTTTGCCAAATACTAAACCAGGAAAGGGATAGAGATATGCGCACTGCTGACCCCTTCACAGCTGCACAAACCTGGGACTCCATTGCAATTGGATAGAGCTCCCCGCAACTTTACTGTTTATTGGGTGGCTGTTGCTTTTCATCATTTCATAAAACTCAAACACAAATATTAATGCTACCTACTAACAGCATCTCATTTTAATCTTCCCTGCTATGAACTTTAGACAAATTGGGTTTCTATGGTCTATTTTTGGAACAACAAACAAGTCACAAAAGTTTCCTGTGCAAACATTAACTCAAATATATCCTTTTTTTTTATTTGCATGCTATTTCATAATCATTTACTTGTTTTTTTTTACTTTTTGGTCTGTATTTTTATGGTCTAAATGTACAATAAATTTGGTTTTTGAAAGATAAATAAGCAACACAAAACTTTTAAATATTTCTCTCTTAAGACTATAAAAATAAGTTAGTTTTAGTTTTGTGATGGAACTTTTGAAGTGGATAAAGTAACTGGTTCAATATATAAAGGAGTAATTTATAATATGCAATATATGTAAAAATTATGTGTTTCTGTATAAATATTCATGAATTTATATTTGTTTGTTATAGATCTGAAGATGATTGCTGGGGCTATAACTGTATAAACTTTGTAAAAAGTAATAAAATGTTAATAATAATAGTTGCTATACCAGGTATATGGAAGAACTTGGTAAATGAAGATATTAGGAATTACAATTTTATATCTTTCATGAATTATATATACTTAAAAAAATCATTTACAAAGAAAGTTGGATTTAAATCAATCAAACAAACATGCTAGATTTAAATATACTCATCTCATAATAAATGAAATTAATTGTAGAAATAAAATTAGATTTTTTCAATAGGAATAACTTCATATTAAAAGTCAGTGTAGCCTTGAATTGGAAATGATTTTTAAAAATGGTAATCATCTGAAATCTGGGCACGGTGGCCTGATAGCATTGTTTATGCATCAAAGCACATAAAAATACCATTTCTGCAGCCAGCCTTATGGCTAATACATCATTTACATTGTATTAACCCATTGCAGGCTGCTTTACATGACATTGCACAAAAATACTACGGCCTGTTTTGTGCTTCAAAAATATTTATGCATATTTGTTCTATTCATGGCTGATTACCGTATCACTTGAGGGTGTTTTAATTTCAAGTCGGTACAACTTTTCAAATCATAATAATGTCATTTATATTTAAATAATGTTAATTACTGATAATTGTCATATGGTTTCCATCCTTCTCTAAAAAAATTTTAATATGTAAAAAATTGGCAAAGGGTATGTTCGAACACACTTCCACAAAGCTCACGCACTAAGTCATGTTTCAGCATGGAAAATATGAGACCGATAAAAGGTCTGAGAAGAATATGCAATTTTTAAACTTTTCAGAATTGCCGAGTACAGAAAGTGAGGGAGACGATGTCCTCCCAAATACCAGACTGTTTTTATTACAGCAATAAAATAATAAATAAGTTGAAAAACTCCAAAGTTTGTATACTTTTTTTATATTTCATTAAAAATTGACAAATATTTGGATGATCTTTTTTCAGCAGGATTAAAATAAATGACTATTTTTGTTGACCTTTTGTTAATAATAACAAAGTATGAAACCCCCCCCCCCCAAAACCAGTTTATTGTAGAAATAAAAAAAAAAGGTAATTCAAATGAAATATAAATAAAAGTAAAGTGAGAAAAAGTTGTTGAAAAAAAAACGAAATTATTGACTTTTTGTTACAATTATTTTTCCGAGTGTGGGTTTCAAAACAATTTTTTACCCGCAAAAAACACAAAAGTTACTTTTGATTCAATAAGAAGAAAAACAATTTGGTCAACCCAAAAAAAAAAGAAAAATTCGAAACAATTCCCAAAGAACTGCATTATATTTTTTCAGCAAGGTTAAAACAAGTGGGGTTAAAATAAATGACTATTTTTGTTTAGTTTTTGTTAATAATAACAGTACGAAATCCCCCAAAAAAGCTGTTTATTGTAGAAGCCAAAAAAAAAAAGACTAATACAAACAAAATATAAATAAAAGTAAAAAGTGAAAAAAAGTTGTTTAAAAAAAAGAAAAATTGACTTTGTTACAATTATTGATCCGAGGGTGGGGGTTTCAAAACAATTTTTGAACCCCCAACAAAACAAAAATTACTTTTGATTTAATAAAAAGAAAAACAATTTAGTCAATCAAAAAAAGTTCCCAAATAATTGTACCATTATATTTTTTTGGCGGGGTTAAAACAAGTTTTTTGATTGTGAAACAATCCAAAATTTTAAAATTCAGAAAAATAAACACAAAATTAAACATCTTCAGATTCAATTTTTAATACAGCATCTTTTTTTGTATATGCAATCTCAAAATCTTTCATATCTAATTTACTTTTAAATAAATTAACTCTTTTCAAGAATGTTTACACTGTCTTTGGAGATTAATCTATTTATTTCAATACAAAAAACTATTTTTAATTGTCTCTGATCATTTTTGTCATCAATCACTTTTAGACTTTTCTTAATTTTATCATTTTTTTCATTTATCTCCTTCATATTTCTTTTTAATTTCCAAATTTTCTTTTTCATAAATAAGATTTATATTGAAATGAATAATGTATTATTCATTTCAATAATAATACAAAAATTCAAGCAATTAGTTTTATGCAAATCAATTAATCTGCACTAAAAAAACAGAAACAAGTTATTCAAAAAGGAACTAAATATATAAGATCAGACTGGAATCTTACTCCATTTAAATCCCATTGGATCTCCAGTATGCTTGGTGAATAGAAAGGAAGAATATCACCAGTGGCTAATCCAATCTGGACGTCAGCAGCTAGAAACATTATTTTGAATAACTGGTGAAAAATGGAGAAATAATGCTTATTTTAAATGGTAAGCTAGGAGTTGCAAAGTATATAAATTGCAAAGAAATAAATTACTTTGTTTTGTTTTATATTTTAAAAAGCTGATTGAACTGTCTTCCCCATTTTGAGTTTGTACTTAATGCCTGCTCATATATTATGTTGTAAAAATTGTGTAAACAAAGAAAAATTTGCTTTATTATATATATATTATGTCAACTCATTTTGATAACTTTTTTTAATACATATAAGCATTTGTTATCTTGTATAAATTGTTTTAAAGAAAATAGATATATATATATATATAAGATGCCATATTCATGCATAAATTGTCCAAATGCAAAATAATTATAGTTAATGATGTAATTATATATCAGTTCATTTATATATCGTCAAATCTACATCTGATTTTTGAGAATTAGAATTTGTTCAGATGAATTTATAATATATATACATGCAGTTGTTTGTTCAAAGTCAAATAGAATATACATCTCCTATCTAGTTTTAATAAAATAAAAATCAGTCTTGTAATGAACCGTCCCTATATAAATTAGTTATTAAATTAGAATTAGGGCCTAGAAAAGGTCATTCCTTATAGCTGTTATATGATAAAATTGATGTCTTTGCAATATACAATATATATATATTCTAACCTCAACTTTAGGCAAATAGATAGTCGATTGAAAATAACTCTGAAACCCGAACAAGGAATGCTAGTGTGTTTACCTAATCATAGGACTAATAAGATTATGTATACCCAGGTGCCAAATTGTAACTATGAAATCGTAATGCCCACCAGAGATCATCATCCATGCTTATTACTATGGGATACAATTAAGAAAGTAATTAAATCATCTCAAAAAAAATATGTTAATACATCCAATTTAATTTATTATGGTCTTAATTTTAAACTTAATAACAATTATGTAAATACTCTCATGATAAATTATTACTGCTAACTAAATAATATAAACAACTTTCTTCCACAACTTTATATAGATATATGATCTTGAGTGGTAATTACAAGAATGTTGCATATTTCTAACATATAAATGACTAGAAATAAATCAATAATCGATGCGGAGAACTCGTAACTCATATTTATAATATATACTATAAGATTATTATTTCATTCAAGGTAGAATAAAAGAAATGTTATAAATCCTTCCATTTAACCCAACTACTATTATTTTCATTCTCAGTGTCCATCACTTTTAGGTACTACTCTTATAGCTAAAGATGCTGCTCTATGGTGCCGTTTTCACGCTAAAACAGATAAAAATGCTGTTTCCACGGCCAACACATTCGAATTCATGTTTTCTATAATACTAGTTTTGTTGTGCTACAGACTGCAGGCTGCTATGACATATCGCAGTACAGCATGTATATCGCATTGCAGCAAATACATTTTCCGAATTTGCAGTTTATAAAATGTTTACGGCTTGGTGAGAGGGTGTTTTTTGAATTGGATGGAAATGTTGTTTTCATTGGATTTTTTTTTTTAAAGTATTGAAATGTTTATATTTTGTAAAGTAATAATTATCAGACTTTTTACACCATACTGGATTGAAGTTTTAATTGTGAAAATGTTGACAACATATATATGAAAAGTGAGTTGGAATTAGGTAAGCGTCAAGTAACATACTGTTCGTAACATTCCACGAGACAAACAAGATTCTACCATGTGTATATTTTTTAAGTTAAAAAGAGCGGTAACACAAAAATATCCAGTAAAAGTACATATTTGTAAATTTCATAAAAAGCATATATTATAAACATGATTAATAAGTAAAGAAGACATTTTTGTTGTTGTTTAAAAAAGTTTTACTTTCTTTCTTTTCTCCGACTACGGTTATACTTTGTTGAATATAGTTTACGTTTATTGTTATCATTTATTTTATAGATGTTACTAAAAATATTTATAAAAATATGATTTTGATATTTTTTATTTTAGCCTTACAAACAACAGAACACTAAACCTAACCCTAAAACAAACCCTAAACCTAAAAACTTTTACTTTTTGTTGTCATTCTATATGAAGTAAAAATAGCGGTAAAGCCATAACCCCAGTAAAAAAATATACGATAGAAAATTGATTATTCTAATAAAGCAAAATAAAAAACACGAATCAAATTGTAATTTGTTTATTTTATTTTACATTTATTATTATCATTTAATTTGTATACGTTAATAAAAAATAATATTTAAAAAAAACGATTTTGTTTTGTTTTTATTTTCACATTACAAAAAAACAAACATCAAAATGATTAAAATCAATGGCCTGGGAATGTTCATATTTTATAGTTTTAGCGTGAAAATGGCGCCATCGAACGGCGTCTTTTCTATAAGACAAGCACCATTATAATTATATAACACTAAATGTATGTTATGTTCTTTATATCTTCTTAACTGACAACTCTTAATCTTATTTCCTTAAACACACATATATGCCTTCCAACTAACTACAGATTTATTATCATTATCATAATAGTATTTCTCGATTTTAATACTTACACTATTTGACTTCCAAGCTAGCCCTCTTAAATTTAATAATCGAAGTATTCAAATTTATCAAGGTCTTGATCTGCTAATGAGGTGCAATTATTAATGATTACAATACAATGGATATGATCCCAAAACTTGTTAAATTAAATTTTAATGAGTTTACCAGTGGGAATCATATTAAATACCAAAAGCAGAAAAAGGATTTTATGTCTATTCCTAATATTCATAACATTGCAACGAACCAAATAACTAAATTTAGCATATCTAAATTGACTATTTTCTCTCATTTTATTTTATTTCATACATCTGTTTGCCAAATTTAACTAGTACTTTTAAATCTATTACATTTGATGATTTGGGTATATTCTTTATCCACATTAAATGATTATTCCCCCCTACATATATAAAAAAATCTTTCTTGGTTAATATGTTACAAAGATAAATTATGGAAATCAATTGTGGAAGTAAACTATGGAAGTAAATCATGGAAATCAATAAACATAAGACAATTCATAAATTTAAATGTGATCTGGTATTATTATAAAATTGGTTATGGCAGCATATAGAATATGCCCTTTTATAAGGTGGTGTAGAGTTCTAGGTATCAGAAATATTAAAACACAAGATACATATATAAATTTATAACAATAACAAATATTTATTATACTTAAATAAGAAAGAAACACACACATGTATAGAATCACTAGCATCTCAAATATTATACTCATTGTAAAATAAAAATTTATTTTCTTTTTATATGAAATTCACTTTAACTACTAAAAAGAAATAATAATAAATTGTACATACTTTCAGATTTAAATTTCCTTAAACTTAATCGCTGTTTTGACCTATATTTCAATTTAATGTTAATGTACTTAAGCACGGAATCAGAATTCCACATTTAAATATAAATATAAAATTATCACATAACTTTAACCAACAGCCAACTCAATTTCTTGGTCCCCTTCATTACAACAATTATAAATTTAACTATTCCAAAGAACAATAATACCTTAGATTTCCTATGTAAAGATGTGATATCTAAATTTTCTAACCATTCTAAATAATTGGTTGAAATATAAAACCAGTTTTATTTCTATGCATACTAAATATTCACCGCTATCCCCCTGTAACACTCTAGCAACAGTATACATTTTGGTAGGCTAGTATGTTGCCACAGCTAGACGATGTCTAATTTTATTATCTTCCATAAACTCTGACTATAGATTGTCCAGTTTATAAATTAAAGTAGTCATCCCCCACATCAATACACACATCCGATTATAGCTCTAACCCTGTCATAGCAACTGTTCTATCTTGCAAAAACCCTCCATATATTTTGTATCACTATGCAGCACTTCACAATGCACACATCAGTGTTTCAGTAATTGAAATTAAACAATTCACAACTTCAAATGTTAGCATTGGCCAGAGAACTGCCTTCTTCCTGAGGCGAAGTGCTATGTGAGGAACTAGTCTCTGCACATTTACTTTAAATAGGCATGCAAAACATTTTACCACAAATCCAAATGGAGCTGAGATCAAGTCCTCGATCTCCCAATACCTGCATACATAATTAAATTATAAGACAGTTATTTTCTATCTATCCATTCAAGGTGGTAAGATAACTCTACCTCAGCAATAACAAACCTTTACAGCTTCACACATACACAGGGTGATTATAGTATTGATGCCAAATGACAAATATTTGACCAATCATGAACCAAACCCATTAACTATATTAATTTCAAAAGTCAAACACCCAGAAACACTTATCCAAGATTTAGGATCCAAACAGATCATGACTACATGTTAAGGCATAGCAACAACTATTCAAATACTTTTCACACATCTAATAATAGGCATATAATTTTGAAAAAAAAAAGAATCTCTCTTTTCCCTTTTTCATATGACAAATATATAGGCATTTATGCTTTCTCATTATTATACATTAACATTTTTTTTTAAAACTTCAATAGTTTCTTATAGGTCAAAATCATTTCTCTTTTTTTAAAAAAAAAAAATTCCTATGACTGTTAAATATCTAGTAAACATAATAATGAACATATAAATAAAAGCAAAATAAATAAACAATAAAACATTATGCATTGTCTCTTTGGTTTGGGTTCCTTCGGAGCAAAGTCTGAATATTTTGTATGGTCAAGGCCAATTTGACAGAAAACATGTATGTATTGTACATAAAAACCAATTAACATTTTTCAATTCACTGCCTTGGAAAACACATTATATCTCTTACTTTAATGATTATGGCAGCACATAAAATTCTTTTCATTCAGGATGTAGCTACATTGATACTTTCATATTTAATCACGATAATTAAAACTGTTGAAAATTAGTCCTGCAGATTACTTTCATTTTTTTAAAATGCTTTTGTTCCAGGGTTTGAATCCAGATGCGTGGTTTCACATTTTAGTCCATAATTTTATTTTCTTTAAGCTTCTTTTTTTTTTTCTTTTAGGAGAGAGAAAAAAAATTCAAACAAAAATAGTGTTCGGTACTTGTGACTTTTGACCCATGTGGCCACCAGAGGTGCTGGTCAGGGTCAACCACAGAAATACTTAGAGTACAGGCCCCAAATGCAGCATTGCAAATTCCAGCCAAAAGGTGGCACTGTTCACAATGCATAAGCACAGGAACATTCTACCAGTTGGCTGGCATTGGTGCTGGTCACAGTGCATAAGCCCATTTAACTTACATCGTCTGCTACCAGCATATACCAAGAACCTAGGTGGTGCTGATTGCCGTAAACACATCTAGCTTAGGTGTCATCTGCTAACAGCGACTACCAAGATTTTAGCCCACTATGTGGCGCTGTTTCTCCATGGTTACACACAAAAAAACTACGCACTGATAGTTTATGTACATACTACTTGAAATATGAATGGCGTATAATGTACAGGTGTGAATAATTAAGAAGCTACAACTATTTAAATATTCTTTCAAACTTAAAAGTATCACATGCTATTTCACAGTTTATAATTTTTTTTTTTTTAAAAATTGATCTTTTTTTTTTAATTATTTACTCTATGTCAAAATGTTATATATAAGTCGAGCAGTGAAATTTGCTATCATGGCCACTTGAATGGCATCATAGATTTACACACTAAAGTATGCTTAGAAATCCTCATAATTATTCATAAAATATTTTATTAATCTATAAGTCAATTCTAAATTTAAAAATCGATCTTTTTTTAAATTATTTACTCTAAAAGTGTTTTTTTTTTTAAATTAAAAAAAACGTAATTTTTACGAAAAGCGGGTTTTTTTTTTTTAAAAAAAAGCTAATTTTTCCCCCTTTTTTCAAAACTAGACATTCCAAAGACAAAGTCTAATATATTAATAGGGGCTTTACTAATGAATAGCTATGGTCAATTAGTGAATTGGATTGATTTAATGAGACAAACTGATATATGATTAATTATATTTATTGACAATTTCATATATACACCTGTCTCTTTTTACGCGGACTTATTTAACACGATTTTGAAGTTATGCAATTTTGAAATTCACCGGAAGTCGACCTCCGATAATGCGCTATTACTTTAAATAATAAATTTCGCACACTTATGTTATATTGAAAGTAATAGCACATTATTGGAATTCGACTTTCATCTTAGTAATTTCAATATTTTCAGTGCTTTATAATAGTAAGATTTTATGCAATAATGAAATTAAAATCATGATTTCCACATTTTATGTATACACACATTAAATTTTACAAGTTTATAATGTAAATTTGTTCAAACATTGTGCATGTTAATTTTGCATTTTAAATCACATTGTTTTTGCTTTTTAAAAAAGAACATAATCAATTATTAATCATTTAGTGTCCGCAAGTTTATTTTTAAAAGGTCAGTAATAGCAGTAAAACGAAATTTGATTTTTAAACGGAATTGAAAATTAAAGACAAAAATAAGAATTTAACTTTTAGTCGTTAGTTTTAAATTTTTCCCAGCAGTGGTGAATAAATGTCTTTTTATTATCGTAAGTCTAAGTTCATAAACAATTAATAAAATCATCATCTCAAAGATTAATTACTAATTACGTTGTCACCAGAAATCCATTGCACATGAGCACTAGTTGTATTTCCTCAGTTTGCAAACCGTGTTTTTCGGCAAATATCGATAATAATTAAAACGTGTATAAAAAATGTAAATTATGCATAAAAATATATTATTTTGAATAAAATTAAATATTGTAGTAAAAAACATTTGTCTTGTATCAATTTTTTTCATATTTGAAATTTTTTATTAGTCATATTTTATTTCCTTAATTTTTTTTTGTGCGAATTTTACAGTAATTTTACGTTGGTGCTTTGCTTTTATGTGAATTTTGAAAAATTACAGACCGCATCCCCCCTTTTTCAATGTAAGTTACGTCTATTTTTGTGTGATTTCGTTTGCGTGTGTTTTTTGAGGAACCTATCTATCGTGTAAAACAAGACCCAGGTGTACTTGATATAACCCATTAGTTAGGGTTGGATAATGCATGCAGGCATTTTATTTACTAAACAATATTACTCTAGGCCATTTAGCAAAATAAATTTGTGGCTATTATTTAATTGCGCTAATTTTATGCTATATAATAAATCACTACATTCCACTTATTAGTTATGCCCTTTCATCATCAGTTCGAGTGGCTATTATACATGTAATCAAACCAAGTCTGGAGTGAAGTTTAATAATACATCCGATTATGATAAATTTATATATTAAATATGGGCATATAAAGCCTCACAGATAGCTTTAGATCGAACGGGTTTTCGAGAATGCTTCTGTTCAACACCGAAGATTGCATATTATGGAGGTAGAGTTGGCTATAAAGATTTTACTAATAAGCACAAGTAAAATATAATAATAAAGTGGCTCCATCTTATATATATAAAAAAACAGCACAACGATAAAATATTGATAAATTTCACATCCGCCAAGCCGAAGTATATCATAAATTAAATATCATACATTAAATGAACACTAGTTTTGTCAGCTTGATTAAGAGCCAACTCTTCTGTAGCATGAGAAATACATATATGCTACTGATGGGAATATATATATATACAAACTTTACTTTATCCCATTCAATCTCTTAGTTATGTATAATTAATAAACTTTTAATGGGAGAAAGTATATTTAAGGGACTTACGAATACTTTAATAAGAAAAATATACTTATGATTACACTCCAGGCTAGTTTAATCTTTAGTAACATAATAATTAAAGGTTGAAAGTTTGGATTTATAAGCCACATTTTATATTTACATTATTTACTAAATGACAAAATAATACCGAGCACAAAGGGTCGCCATTATTTACAAATTAGGGGTTTGAAACGGAGCGCTAAATGACACTATAATTAATACAATACGAAGATTTTAAATAATATCTTCAAAAAGTATATACTGTATTTTGTAACTAAATGTGCGCTGTTTCGAGACAGGCATAATTAATAATAACTAAAATAAGCGAGAGAAATAAATATAACTGCAGTGATTAAGTTATATAGCAAAACAAGAACTTAATAAAGGAAATTAACAAAAGTATGTCATTTATAGAATTGAAATATTATTGATAAGACAATTTAGAAAGAGTTTACAATATAGTTAGCTAACCTGATTTTGAAGCATTAATGATTATTTTGAATTTTACACAGAGCTCTGCGATTTTAATAATTTTAAAACAGATACTCAAGCTGGAACGAAGGTGAGTTCTTTGGCGGCTTATGCCATCTTCTCTTTAGTTCGGAGACGATTTAAGATGGTATTCCTATAGCTGGAATAGTTGAATTTGAACGAAGGTGAGTTCTTAAATTTGAACGAAGGTGAGTTCTTTTAACGGCTTATGGCATCTTCTATTTATTATAAGCTTGTTAAGGCAACGTTGGTTGTTGCTCTGGCCTTGGATGGATTATTAAAATATATAAATTATATAATTTTGATTCCGATTTCATTAATTAAATTTCTTTTTAGGTGTTATAAAATGTTATGGCTTAGCAGATAGTAACGGTATTTTGATTTAATGATAAAATTCTTTTGTTGAAACAAATTCAATCAGTAAACTAGATTTTACTTTTACTCCGGGTGCGGTCACTAATTGATTTCTTGTTTACACAAAATTCCCATTTTTAATTATAAACCGATGACTTTTATTTTAAGTAGATATAAATAACTTTTAACATATTTTCTTTATATTGTTTATTTTAAAAAAAGCAAATTTGAGATCTTATAAAAAAATACTTTAGTTTCAGTTATATCTATTAAACTTTAAATCACAAAACCATAAACATATTATAAAGAAAACATTTTACATTATTTTTATTTAATCTTAAATATTATATGTACAAATCATTATGCCATAATTTAAACCATGAAATTATGGCATAATGATTTGTATTATATTCGTATGTGGATGGATAATTTAAACCATGAAATTATGGCATAATGATTTGTACATATAATATTTAAGATTAAATAAAAATAATGTAAAATGTTTTCTTTATAATATATTTACGGTTTTCTGATTTAAAGTTTAATAGATATAACTGAAACTAAAGTATTTTTTATAAGATCTGTCAAATTTACTTTTTTTAAAATAAACAATATAAAGAAAATATGTTAAAAGTTATTTATATCTACTTAAAATAAAAGTCATCGGTTTATAATTAAAAATGGGAATTTTGTGTAAACAAGAAATCAATTAGTGACCGCACCTGGAATAAAAGTAAAATCTAGTTTACTGATTGAATTTGTTTCAACAAAAGATGTTATCATTGAATCATAATACCGTTACTATCTGCTAAGCCATAACATTTTATAACACCTAAAAAGAAATTTAATTAATGAAATCGGAATCAAAATTATATAATTTATATATTTTAATAATCCATCCAAGGCCGGAGCAACAACCAACATTGCCTTAACAAGTTTATAATAAATAGAAGATGCCATAAGCCGTTAAAAGAACTCACCTTCGTTAAAATTTAACTTCCCCAACTCCAGCTATAGGAATACCATCTTAAATCATCTCCCAACTAAAGAGAAGATGCCATCAGCCGCCAAAGAACTCACCTTCGTTGCAGCTCGAGTATCTGTTTTAAAATTATTAAAATCGCAGAGCTCTGTGTAAAATTCAAAATAATCATTACTGCTTCAAAATTAGGTAAGCTAACTATATTGTAAACTCTTTCTAAATTGCCTTATCGGTACTTATGGATAATTCAACTGATGACGTATTATACTTACCGATTTCCCTTCTGGTAGTCATCGACATTTTTTGCATGACAATGTTGTCATGGCAACTAAGTGACTGGCGTGATTAATCCATCAGAGTCATTTTTTTTTTACCCGCGAGATTTAAAATTCGGAGAGGTTTGGGAAATTTTTTGATTTTTCTGTCTATTGTGATTTTGCTATCCACAGCATCAGTGACTTTTTTGAGCTCTTCTACTTTGAGATATTTGCGTTTATGATGGCTGAAGCTACAACAACCTTATTTAATTTACCGAGTACGGAGGAAGAAGCAGTCATCTTCTTACAAGACCGCGGACTTCTCCCCAAAAGGAAATTGTGTCAAAATGGTCATGAAATGAAAAAGTATGTTCACAATTCGGGACCCAATTCGGTGAAACAATGGCGATGCAACTTGAAAGATTGTCTATCCCAAATCACAATAAGAAAAGGCACATGGTTCATTGGCTCCAAAATGACTTTCATGACCGCTATACGTTTCATCTAGTTGGTCCAAACAATTAACATCCATAACATTTTGTGCGGAGGAATTGAATATTTCGGACAAAACTATTTATCGATTGGAACAACTATCTCCGCAAAGTTTGTACCTGGAGATTATTAAGAAATGAAAGGCAGAAACTCAGAGGTCCTGACACATTCGTGTAAATCGACGAAAGCCTCTTCACAAAACAGAACAAAGCCGGAAGAGTCCTACCACAGCAATGGCTATTTGGTGATGTATGCAGAGAGACTGACGAATGTTTTATTGTAGACATTCGAGATAGAAGTACTCTCATGCAAGAAATTTTGCAAAATGTATACGAAGGCTAGACTATCTACAGCGATTTCTGGGATATAAGAGCGAAGAGTTAGCTGAGGCTGGATATGAACACCATCGTGTTAATCACACATACAACTTCATAGACCCCACAACTGGCATACGTACACAAAATGTTGAAAGGTTGTGGGGTTTGGTCAAATGGCGTAATAAAAAAGAGGGACAGCACGTCAGCACCTGGACTCATATTTGAGCGAGTTTATATGGAGGCAGTCATATAAAGCTGATCCTTTCACTGCGATTTTGGAACATATATCACAATTCAGTCCTCCGCAGTGAACGCTATTTGTAAGTAATTTTAATTTTTTTTCTAATAATTATAATTTTATAATTAATTATATTATTGAATATAGACAATAAGTAATCCAAATGCATGTAAAAGTAAGGTTGCCATTAATGCCCTATTCGCATTAAATCTTTATTTTAAATATACAAAAATTTTTTGGTAATATTTCTACAATGATCAAACTTCCACTTAATTACGTTTACTTTGTAAATAATTTTCAATAACTTTTTTAATCAAATTAGCAATATACAGTAAGTTTTTAAAATTACCAAATGCATGTAAAAGTACGGCATGTGATAACACATTTTCTCCAAGATCGCCATTAATGCTAGATTCGCATTAATTTTTTTTTTTTAACTTACAAATTTCTTTTCCTAATATTTCTACACTTATCAAACTTC
Source organism: Epiperipatus broadwayi (assembly GCA_028023455.1). Lineage (NCBI taxonomy): Eukaryota > Metazoa > Onychophora > Udeonychophora > Euonychophora > Peripatidae > Epiperipatus > Epiperipatus broadwayi. The sequence continues at coordinate 222,022 of JAQFVV010012929.1, forward strand.
CACTTAATTACGTTTAATTTGTAAATAATTTTCAATAATTTTTTAACTCAAATTAGCAATATACAGTACATTTTTAAGATTATCAAATGTATGTAATACTACGGCATGTGATAACACGTTTTATGTAAGATCGCCATTAATGCCAGATTTGCATTAATTCGGGTAAAGTATTTTTTATCTGTTTTTTTTAAATTTACAAAAATTTTTTAATATTTTTACACTTATCAAACTTCCACTTAATTACGTTTAATTCGTAAATAATTTTTTAAATCAAATTAGCAATATACACTACGTTTTTATATTTTGTATTGCCCTTATTTTGTATTTCATGCATGTAAATTTTCAATAATTTTTTAAATCAAATTAGCAATATACAGTACGTTTTTATATTTTGTATTGACCTTATTTTGTATTTCATGCATGTAAATTTTCAATATTTTAAATTAAATTAGCAATATACAATACGTTTTTATATTTTGTATTGTCCTTATTTTGTATTTCATGCATGTAAATTTTTGTTTTTTTGTATTTTTTTTAATTTTGTATTTTTTTTTTCAGGACCAAAAAACATGGTGGTGTTCGTTTTCTGCCCACCAAGAAGCCATCTAAAAAACCACGTGACCGTATTACCCTTTTTTTTTAATATGTAAATTCTTTTTATATTTTGTCATGTGACCATTTTTTTTGTATTTTGTCACGTGACCATTTTTATTGACTTTTTATCACATGACCTGCATCACATTTTTGTCTATTTTTTTGTTTTTATCATGTGATCAACCGATGACGTATTACCCTGAAGGCATCAGTCTAATCTTGCGATTTTTAACGTACCATGTTCACATGATCTACGGTCACATTTTAGCGACTAAATGTGTCTGCAGATCACTTGGAGACGTTATCTTAAAAATCACATTAGACTGTTATGCCTTCAGGGTAATACATCATCGGTTGAATTATCCGTAAGTACCATCTTATCAATATTTCAATTCTATAAATGTCATACTTTTGTTAATTTCCTTTATTAACTTCTTGTTTTGCTATATAACTTAATCACTGCAGTTATATTTATTTCTCTCTTGCTTATTTTAGTTATTATTAATTATGCCTGTCTCGAAACAGCGCACATTTAGTTACGAAATACAGTATATACTTTTTCAAGATATTATTTAAAATCTTCGTATTGTAATAATTATAGCATCATTTAGCGCTCCATTTCGAACCCCTAATTTATAAATAATGGCGACCCTTTGTGCTCATTATTTTGTCATTTAGTAAATAATTAATGTAAATATAAAATGTGGGTTATAAATCCAAACTTTCAATTTTCAATTATTGTTACTAAAGATTAAACTAGCCTGGAATGTAATCATAAGTATATTTTTCTTATTAAAGTATTCGTAAGTCCCTTAAATATACTTTCTCCCTTTAAAAGTTTATTAATTATACATAACTAAGAGATTGAACGGGATAAAGTAGTTTGTGTATATATATATTCCCGTCAGTAGCATATATGTATTTCTCATGCTACAGAAGAGTTGGCTCTTAATCAAGCTGACCAAACTAGTGTTCATTTAATGTATGGTATTTAATTTATGATATACTTCGCCTTGGCGTGTGTGAAATTTATCAATATTTTATCGTTGTGCTGTTTTTATATATATATATAAGATGGAGCCACTTTATTATTATATTTTACTTGTGCTTATTAGTAAAATCTTTATAGCCAACTCTACCTCCATAATATGCAATCTTCAGTGTTGAACAGAAGCATTCTCGAAAACCCGTTCGATCTAAAGCTATCTGTGAGGCTTTATATGCCCATATTTAATATATAAATTTATCATAATCGGATGTATTATTAAACTTCACTCCAGACTTGGTTTGATTACATGTATAATAGCCACTCGAACTGATGATGAAAGGGCATAACTAATAAGTGGAATGTAGTGATTTATTATATAGCATAAAATTAGCGCAATTAAATAATAGCCACAAATTTATTTTGCTAAATGGCCTAAAGTAATGTTGTTTAGTAAATAAAATGCCTGCGTGCATTATCCAATGCTAAGTAATGGGTTAAAATGCCTGCGTGCATTATCCAACGCTAAGTAATGGGTTATATCAAGTATATATGAAATTGTAAATAAATATAATTCATCATATATCAGTTTCTGTCTCATTAAATCAATCCAATTCACTAATTGACCATAGCTATTCATTAGTAAAGCCCCTATTAATATATTAGATTTTGTCTTTGGAATGTCTCTAGTTTTGAAAAAAGGGGGAAAAATTAGCTTTTTTTTTATAAAAAAAAAAACCGCTTGTCGTAAAAATTCCATTTTTTTTAATTTAAAAAAAAACACTTTTAGAGTAAATAATTAAAAAAATTATTGATTTTTAAATTTAGAATTGACTTATAGATTAATAAAATATTTTATGAATAATTATGAGGATTTCTAGGCGTACTTTCGTTTGTAAATCTATGATGCCATTCAAGCGGCCATGATAGCAAATTTCACTGCTCGACTTATATATAACATTTTGACATAGAGTAAATAATTAAAAAAAAAAAGATCCATTTTTAAAAAAAAAAAAAATTTAAAAATACATCCATTTATAAAACTGTAAAATAGCATGTGATACTTTTAAGTTTGAAAGAATATTTAAATAGTTGTAGCTTCTTAATTATTCACACCTGTACATTATATGCCATTCATATTTTAAGTAGTATGTACATAAACTCTATCAGTGTGTAGTTTTTCCGTGTAATCGTTGTAACAATCCGGAGAATGTCACTTAATGTAAACTGCACTACAGGGCGCCATCTAGGTATTTGAACCTAGAAAAATTTATAGAGTAGGCAGATACATAAGTCAAAAAAAAAAATTTTTTTTTTTTAAAATTTTGATTCCGGTCGTTAGCCCATGTCACTAGCTCAGTGGAATAGCAGAGATTTAAAAATATAATATAAGAATATATATATAAGAGGAATAAAATAAGCCACTGCCAGTAATTAACATACAAGCATTTATTTATGCACATATATATAAGATTTAAAATTATTTTAGTATTAGCTTTACATTTTAACATTTAACATTATTTTTTTAACTTTACTTTAGATTTTTAATTTACATTTTAATTTCTATTATATTATAAGTTTACATTTTTAATTAAGTTCGCACAGATGGGAGTATAAAAGCTTCTTTTAATATGTTGCTATAGATCGGTTACATACATTTCAACGGTCAAAAACATTTCAAAATAAACATAAACGATCAAAATACAAAATTATTGATTACTGACAATTGCATAGGGAAATATAAGAAACCTTCTAGTATTCGCCATAAGATACTTCATTGTCACCAATAACTTAAAAGACATCCGAATAAATACATTATAGATACTCACCGTAAGGTATCATTATTTATCGAATGTCTATATATTTTGATCAAATATGAAAACCCAAAACATACTTAACCGATAACCAATCCATGCAAGCGTCCATAAACAACTTAAATTTAATGCATTTTTATTTAGGGTCGAGTATGAATAGACTACATAAATTTGCATTTGAAAATAAAGCATTCTATCCCCATTTAACCTTAGGCTAAAATTCGCAGTCAAACTGGCATCAATTCATCTGATATATCGATGTATTCAATGTAATACGGAATACGGCAGCACCAAAAAGATTAAGAGAAGACATGGACTCGCATCAGATAGGAATATTACATCTATCTAACACGAAGAACAATAAAAAAAAACTCCATAGAAAGGAACTGCGTTCTCCGTCTTATAATTCCTTTCATAGGCAAACGGGTGAGTGCGGCGTATATATAAATGATTCTGCCAGTAGCGAATCTCCGACTACATCTACTAACTACATCAATATATCCAATCCCTTGACCCAATTTAACAACGAAACAACTAACCTAAGATTACCCTCCCCTAATATAACTTTACAAATCTATACAGCCATTCACGCCCGACTTAAGTTTAACATTTATGTAATTTAACTTAACGGAAAACAGAAATCATGATAAAACTTAAAGAACAAAAAATAAATAAATGGAAATGATTTTACAAAATAAATACATTAAATAACATTATTAATAAATTAAGTTGGTCAGATAGGATAATATTGCAATCATTTAAATATGGAAAATTTTAATTTAATGTTCATTATTTATAAAGTTCTTACGGTTTAAAACAGTTCATCTTTATCCATTGCTAGTAAATTTGAATGGGAATTCCCACGCCGTCCTGAAGATATTGGTATACATTTAGCCGTTGTTTTATTTATTCATTCGGAGGTTTTTTTAATTTAGTTGGTCCTCAATGTAGAAAACGATGTTTCACTCCCTTTTCTTTAACAGCTGAAGGAATTGAAAGGGCCTCTTTCAATCCCTTCTCCAAATCAAAGATATATTTAAAGATAAATTTAAAGATATAATTTTATCTCCAAATCCTTTTAAAATTTAGTTTTAAAATACTTTTTCCTTAATAAAGCTTTATTTTAATAATTTTTCATTATCTGTGCGATTTAATATATACGAGTTTAAGATGATATTTAATTTCAATTTTTAATTCTTAAAGAAAATTTTTAAATGCGAACTTTTTAATTTACTTTCATGTTTAATAAATAAATAAAAAAAACAATGTAACGAACGTCTGTGCTCATTACACCGTGGAGAAACAGCGCCACATAGTGGGATAAAATCTTGGTAGTCGCTGTTAGCGGATGACACATAAGCTAGATGTGTTTCCGCAATCAGCGCCACCTAGGTTCTTGGTATCTGCTGGTAGCAGACGATGTAAGCTAAATGGGCTTATGCACTGCGACCAGCACCAATGCCAGCCAGCTGGTGGAATGTTCCTGTGCTTATGCATTGTGAACAGTGCCACCTTTTGGCTGGAATTTGCAATGCTGCATTTGGGGCCCGTACTCTAAGTATTTCTGTGGTTGACCCTGACCAGCGCCTCTGGTGGTCACATGGGTCAAAAGTCACAAGTACCGAGTCACAATCAAAAAAAAAATTTTACTAATAAAAATGACGAGTATTTAACTAACTTTATATCAAAATCCAATCGTTCCTTGGAGTTTGTAATTAATTAAGCCACAGTTAAAATATTGTTCCTAAGATGTCTTCTTTTAAATGAACTTTTAAAAGCCAAATATGAAGATTGAGGTATTGAGTACAGAACTTTTGTTCCGAACTAATTTTGCCATAATTGATTTTGAAGAAAGATTTGTACACCATTTATATATTTGTTTTAGCCGTTCATTTTTAAGTAATATATACACATTTCTTAATAAGGTGAGTCAATTGCTGTCTGAGATAAAACGATCAGAGAAGACAGTCAGATATGGAATTAGCAAGAGAATTCCCCTTTACTTCATTTGCACTAGCTTTTATAAATAAAAAAAAGGCCACCCACAAGTTTTTTTTGCTTTGATCCTTCTAATTTACCGATTCTCTCAAGACAACCTTTGACAGCATTTGTTAAATGTTGGTTTTGGTTTATTGCCTTCAGCACTGATTACATTTATTTTGTCTTTCTTAACACATTTTCCCCACTTTGATCTACGAGAAATATTAAAAATATATATATATATAATTGCGGGTATTTTATAAACTGACTTTATATATCAAATTTATTAAGCACAAGGAAATATATTGTAATAATGTGAAAGGCTCAAACCTTCAAAACCTGTGCCTTAAACATGCTAACGTACAGCCAATCAGATGTAATAATAACAGCATGTGGACCTCTTAATTCTGAAACACAAGTCGGAACTATCAGAAAAAGATGGAACCCACCTTCTTCTATGCCTCAATTTATATATAAATAAGCCAGATTCAAGCATTTCGAACTAAGAGTATGAAGCTAAAATACCTTCACATTTAATTCACTAAATATTATATATAAATAAACAATGTGAAATCTTTCGATTTATTACACAGCAATTTTTTTAAATCTAATGAAATGAAAGTAACAAATGTAAATATATCAAATTTATTATGCGTAAGAAATATATTTATATATAATATTTAGTGAATTAAATGTGAAGGTATTTTAAGCTTCACACTCATAGTTCGAAATGATCGAGTCTGGCTTATTTATATATAAATTGAGGCATAGAAGGTGGGTCCCATCTTTTTCTGATAGTTCTGACTTGTGCTTCAGAATTAAGAGGTCCACATGCTGTTATTATTACATTGTATTGGCTGTACATTAGTATGTTTAAGGCGCAGGTTTTAAACTGACTTTATATAAATAAATTTCTTCTTTAAAACTTAAGAACAAATTTAGAACTGAAGACAATAACCAATTCCAGTATAACCCATACACAATAAATTCCTTTTACATTATACTATCAAATAGTCTAGAGTACAATGTGTAAATTTCCATGAAGAAAAAAAATCTATATATGCATCATACACCATATACTCACAATACTAAATAGTGAACTGCTTGTTCATATCCATATTAGTACAAAATATCTTTCATAATTTCCTAAAAATTTAAACCTATTCTCTTGAAAAGACCTGTCAAACAAATGCTATCTATAACAAGTTCAATTTGTACTAACATTTTTATTCATAAATATTATGATTCACAAAGACCTTTCTGTTTAGACATATAAATCAACATTTTTAAGATATTATAGTGCATGCAATAGTCAATCCCCCTCCCTCTACATAATGGTACGCTATAATTTTAAATAAAATACAAACAGATTTTTCTCTATACGTTAAATTTAAGCCACACGGTTATTGGTCTCTCTAAATGAAGCTTTTAACTTTTCTTGAACTTAAAAAAAAAAAATTTGTACTCGGATATAGTCAAGAAACTAATCCTACTATTTATTTCCCAATCATTGGTTTCTTTAGAAATCAAGGGTTACAATATATGTGTGTGTGTTAGAACTAGGAAACATGAATCAAATAAATTTTTAATATTTATGGGTTCATATGTAAGTAGTTATGTTTGAAGTTTATTAAAGTTAGCGTTTGCTATATATATAGCAAATGCACTCTATTATCTATAACAGTAGTCTTCAACCTTTTCATACCTGCGGCCCAGCAAAAATAAGGATAAGATTTCGCAGACTGGCAGAAGTTTACAGATAACTTTTCTTAAAGATGTAATCTGCTTAGCCTTAGATAAGCATAATTGTTATAACTGACCAAAACAACACACTAGTTATTGTGTATTGTAATGGTGTTGCTTACCTTCACATGCTGAACACAGAAAACAGTACAATAACAATCATTCTCATTAATGTGCTTGCATTTCTATGTTTATTATTTCATTGTTAAAATATTCAAGAATAAAATGTTATTCACCTGAATGTTGGGAAATATCATAGCTAGTGTAATTACATGGCAATGATTATGATAAATGTATTATCTGTATTTAATGTTAAATATACAAGATGGTTATATATATACAGTATATGGAGGTTGGCTTTTGATAATAGTAAGGGCAAAATAGAAATCGCGTAATCACCGTACAGTCAAAAAAAAATTTGCCGTATTTGAAATCTGAAAAAATAAAACGAAACGTGTAAAAGTCTGAAGTTTTGATGTTATTGTAATTTTTTTTGTGTGCTGGTGTGTTGAAAGGATCAAAAAATGTAATTAATAGGAAAATTTTTTTTTTTAAAATAGTAAAATAGATATCGCGTAATAGAAATAAAGCCAAAAAAAAAAAAAAAATCGCAAAGTTATTTTTTGTTTGTTTTTATTTTTAAAAATAGCAGTATACAAATAAAACCAAAAAATATCGCCTTATAGGCCAAAAAAAAAAGTGGGTGTATTTTTAAACAAAAAAAAGAAAACGAAACTTGAAAAAGTCAAAAGTTTTGATCTTGTTTTAACACATAAACAATGCCGACAAGCAACCGTGATTGGCTATCAAAAGACAACTGGAGTTTGTATAATAAAAAAACTTTTTTTTTTTAATTTTGAATTTTTTTAAAAAAATAATAAATTTAATTCTATCTCTCCATAAACATCTGTGATAAATAGAAAAACAAATTAATTTATGTATGATTGATTAGATTTTGTTTTTGTTCTGTTTCTTATTTTTTAACAGGGTAAAAATGCGATGAAAAAATAATTAAAACTGTTTATATTAATTAAAAGTTTAAAATATTATTTTGTTATTACTAACTTTCTTGCCAGTCTAGCGCGACCCGGCAGAAAACTTCTACGGCCACTGATCTATAACTACAATAATACTATAATGTAACAATATTAAAATTAAACCTAGCAATGTAACCCTGAACATTTATATGAAATTAGTTTCTCTTGTGCATATGGAATGACACAATTATATGTAAAGATTATAGAAAAGATGAAGTTAAAAAACAATGTAGGATTGCATGGTCTATATTCTTTCATCAGGAGTAACTTGTATTCTTCACGATCTAGCCAGGTATTATAGATTCCTATATAGTGGTCATCATTATTCAGTGAAATAAAATACTATGTGACGGGTTTATTTCATGAGAGTTTCATGTGATGCCAATATAAATTATATAAATGTGTCACTAAAATATGCTTAATCTGACCATTACAATATCAATTTTGTCATATTTAGCTAAAGGAAATTTTACAAATTCTTTGAATTGATCAAAATAACTTTTCAAAAATTTAAGCAGAATAATTTTTGTTTTTCTTTTAGACTTAGATTTTTAATGTCAGCCATTTCATTTTTTAAAGAATTACCAATTTGTTGTTCAATATTCAGACTATCTTATTGGTAGTTAATAATTCTATATGTAGATGTTCTCAATCCTGAGTGATGAAAGTGATAAAAATAATATGACTATGACATATTATAATTTCCTTCAGCTCCACCTGGTAGATGAACATGGTACAATTAGTCAAAATTAAAAATAAATGAAACTTGTTACAAAATCCTTGTTACATGTAAAATAAAAGATGTGTTTATTTATCAAAAAAGTTATAATTTTCCACTTAGTTACAACTTAATAAATTTTCCTTAAAACAATAATAATCAATAATTTTCAAGTAGAATGAAAATGTGAACAATCTCATTATCAGTGAAATGATTAGTTTCATGATTTTCCAAAGAACTTTTATCTGCATCTTCATAATCACACAAATGACATTTAAATACAGTAGTAGTAACACAGCCCTTTGTTGTGTATGCCATATTATTTTTTTGATGTGGCAAATTAATTTGAGAAACAGTTTCATAGTCACTAACAGTGGATTGAAAAGAATTATTTTCTGTATGAGTTCTTTCATGTATTGTTAAAGTAGATTTAGAGATAGTTTTAAAATGACACAAGTGGCACTGAAATTTTTGCCAGGAATAGTTTTTGCTAATATGAGTTCTCTGATGTAATTTTGGCGTATTGTAATCGCAGGGACTAAAATTAAAAGGCCTTTCTCTAGCGTGAGTTTTTGCATGTTCTATAAAATTATTTATTACATTACTCTTGTAATCACAAGCACTACAATAAAAAAACTGTTCTCCTGGATGCTTTATTTCATGTATTTTGATATTAGCTTCGGCAGAACATTTGTAATCACAGAATCTACAATTAAAAGGTTTTTCTCCAGTGTGAGTTCTTTCATGTTCTATAAACCTCCTTTTAACACAACACTTGTAATCACAAAAACTACAATGAAAAGCGTATTCTCCAGTATGCTTTGTTTCATGTATTTTGACACTACCTTTGGAAGAACTTTTGTAATCACAGAATCTGCAATTAAAAGGTTTTTCTCCAGTGTGAATTCTTTCATGAAGTATTAACTTATATTTTAGTGAAGTCTCGTAATCGCAGAATCTACAAATGAATAGCTTTTCTACGTTATGAATTTTTTTATGACTCATAAAATGACTTTTTGCAGTACTTTTGTAATCACAGAAACAACAATCAAAAGATTTTTTTCTGGTAAGTGACATTTTATGCAAAAGTTACAATATAGAAAATATTTGAAATCATACAATTTATATACAAGACATTTCATTGAGCAAATTATTTCTTTTAATTGTAAATTGTTTTCATTACCAAACTTATAATCAAATAATGTACAGAAAACATTTCTTACAAATGATTTATTTCATGTAACTTTTAAACGTTTAATTACTTGTAATTATCTAGAAAGAATTTTCGTTTTGATAGTTAAATTTCTAGTTTTTTCTTCTGTATGCGTTTATGTACCAAACATTTTCACAATTTTTTAGTGATGAACTTTTAAACAAAATTATTTATATATTGCAGCTTGCACACAGAATTAATATCACGAAAATGGTTGTTGCCTTTTCTATGAATTCTATTTCTATAATGAAAGACATTTTTTTTTTTTTTTGCAATTATTCAAATAGAGTTCAAAACAAGTACTCCTGTTTGTATCCTTTAAATATTTATACCGTATCCATGAGAGACTATGCCAAAAAAAAATTTTAAATAAATATAAAAAGTTTTCTTCAATTCTGAGTATTTTAAAAACTTATCAAGTGATGACCAAATTCTAACATTAACTACAATGTCTTTAAATATAATCTTGTAAAACAATCAAATTTTAAAGTTAAAAAAAAATCACAAAATTTATCAGCTTTGTTCTGTCAGACAATAAATAAAAATATTTATTGTCAAGAGAATTATATTCATAATGAATGTGGAAACCTTGTAATGTTCTGAACACCTTTTTCACCATTAATAAATGTTCAATGCCTCATTAAATTTCATCTTCTAGCAGCAAGATAGAATCAAATGATGTTGATACTATATGATATTCTACTTAGAATGACTTCAGACTTTTCCTTCACTATTATTAAATGCATATGTACAACTTCAGAATACTATTTTTTAAAAAATATATAAAATTTATCATTTATATTAATGTTTAAATATTTTCAAAATTTATAATTTAGATGAATAAATTTTTAGGTTATTTTTGAAAAATGCTTAAATTTTGATAGTATAATTAATTATCATCTGTATCCCCACAAGTTTGGTTACTAATAAGATTATCAAATAATTTGTTCAAATTGAGTGTGCTGGAAATAATCCTCTATAAATCAGACTGGTCACTAGTTAAATCTTAATAGGCATCTCTTATGCAATTCATCCAGAAAACTCAATTCTATATATTATGCAATGTTGTCTTGTATACTGCAGCTTTTAATCAATTGTATATAGTGATTATAATATGTTTTGGAATTAGGTTTTCATATGAGATTAATATTACATGTTCAATAAATTAATTAAACTGAATAGTCATCTATTCATAAGAATTATAGTTTTTTTCTGAAAAAATACACAAGTCATTTATTTTAAAATTATTCTTTTAAGACTCTTTCTCTTAAGTAATATGAATTCTTGAAGATCTCGATAACAATCACCATAACTAAATTTCAATTGGTAATACGTAATTTAAAATATCATCAAAATAAACCATAAATATAATCAAGTGATGGTATGTTTTGATCATAGATTCAACTAAGAACAGCTTGAAATATTTTAGAACTGGAGTTTTTCAAACAGATTTCTCTTGAACCTAAAAAGAAAAAAAAAACTGGTTAAGTATCTGCAGAAGCAATGCTAAAAACAATATTAAAACCCACTGTTAGATATCTTTAATTTTGAATATTCTCAAGATGATAATTATGTAAGAGATTATTGTTAATTTGTAACAAATTTTATATTGCTTTTTCTTACCTAATATTTGATTTAGAATATAATTTACTATGACTATGTATAATATTTGGAACAATTTATTAACTAGTAATTATTTCTGGATAAGGCAATAAAGATGTAGAATATTATCAGAGAATATTTATAAATGAATGCTATTAAAAAAAAAGTAATCCTAAACATGTACTTTTATAGATTCTTCTACTTGAAATATGGATTTAAACTCTATTATTACATGAAATGATGCATCAAACTAACTTTTGCATAAGACTATAGATAAAGTGCAATTACTGTCAGTAATTCAGAACTCTTTCAAAAATGCAGGCTAATTTTAATCTTTCATAACAATATGTTGACAGCTATAATAAAATTACTCATTAGTCTAATGGTTGTAATAAACAATCTTCAATGAAGAATAAAATTGAAGTTCTGAAATGATCTGAAAATGAATTACATGTAATTAGGATAAGCTGCAAATCAGTCTTAAAATGGCAGATAAGCTTGAAATTAAGACAATAAAAACTTCACTAGGTTTATAAATGTACATGATAATCAACACTTAGGCTATCAACAGTCTCAACCTATAGTCAAGGCAAGCTTTAGTGTCAAAGGAGGTTGCCTTGACTACAAGTTGAGATTGTTGATAGCTTAAGGATTGTTATTTTAAGCTTGAAATTGAATATCTTTCTGACTTAGAAAATGTAATTGGTACAAAAACTAAAATTGAATAAACTTGGGCTTATTTTACTTCATGTATCATGGCTAGATCAGTTTTATGTAAGAGGAAATATATTACAGCTGCATCTGATATTTTATCAACACCTAGCATATTTAAGATAATCAACACATTTGTTTTAGCTCATAGACATCTTTCTGAAAAAGCAGAACATAAAATGTATAGTCAAAAAGATATAGCATTTATTTAAAATGATTTGGATTATTAGAAATTATTTCTATATCCTAATTATATCTATCTGAGCTTTATTGCCAAGTATACAATATAGTTTTCTTTCTGTTTGAAGATAATGGTATTTGAATACTAATAGTATTCAACCTCATTTAGATTAATTAAATATATACTTAAGTGGTCTTTCAATAGACCTTTAGGACATTGTTTTGCCTCCATTTATCAGGAATATTACCAGATTGGATGATTGTAAATCTTCTTTCACAATATTTGTTTTCACAATCAGGTGTGATAATTTAGATAAAACGTTATTTATAATTCTTGCTACAGCTGAATCATGTTGAAATTTCCTACTTGGTAAATTTGATATACTTATTAATTGTAGAAATTAAGTAATGGGATTTATTATACAACTATGATTTTAGTCAGATTTTTAATTTATGCATATAACACCAATCTGCAAATCTCTGCCATGATCACCATTTCAATTACAAATTTAGTTTATCTAGTTTAGCCATTATGAAACATTCTGCAATTCTTTTGAAATTATCTGTCACTTATAACAAAGTATTAACTGGTATATTAATATCATAATGTATGCAGGACCTTTTTACAATTTCAAAATGTACACTTCTCTTCCTCCTGGCCATGTTAAATTGACCAGTAATAATAAGTATTCTCAATGGCTAATAAATCAGTTGATAAAATTAAAGAAAAAGTATAAAACATTCTGATAAGAATTTGATTGCTTTAAACTGGATAAGTAAATTTCTTTGTAATAAACTTTTTTTCATTAAAAATTATCTAATCAAATTAATTAAAAATAATATAACAATGAAAAATATGTTGATGATTTTAATAATTTCTTTACATATATGCCACAGGTAGAACCTTCTTCTAGTGATTTGGTTTTAAAGCCTATTTCTGATTTCTTTTCGGTTGGGTATTTCTGATAATCTATTATCATATTTGAGTGATTATTTCCTCTTATGGCTTAGAGAATTCACCTTCAAAAGTCCATGAAGATAATAAATTTATTTTTAAATCTATTCTAGTTTTTTATTTAATCTTTGTCTGATGATATATTTATTGAGAGTTTAAAAGTTAAAGATATTATATGCCAAGCTGGAAATTGCCTAAATGTAAAAAATTTGATAGAAATGAACATATATGCAGTACTAACATCAAGAAAACCTGGGCAAATATTCTGGCAAATGAAGCTAATAATGTGATATAGAGGAGCAAACTATTGAAGAAAAGGACATGCAAGTCTCTTTCAATGTAGTATTGGATGATAAATATGAGAATAATGTTGAAGAAATATCTCGTGCAAAAAAAAATGAAATAAATAGCAAAAAAGTTCTTTTTAAAATAAATGTTAAAAGAGAAATAGATAATGCAGGTGATAGAGTGTTTTCAAAAAACACAGTTACACAAGCAAAGAATAATTGCAATGAAACTAATTATAGCAATGACAGAAACAAAACAACTAAAATGAAAAAGATATAACAGAAAGTATTGAAAACTTAAATCAATTCCTAAAGTTTTAATAACAACCTTAATATAATAACACTCAAGATTAGGGGTATAAATCGCCCAAACAAAATAGAAAAAAATGCTGATTACTTATTAAATCAAAGGTATGAAATAGCCATACTAACAGAAACAAAAATTAATCTTAATACGCCTAAATATATAATAGATAAATTGGCTCAAAAGAATACTGTACTACATAAAGCAAATCTTAGTCCAACGGTGCTAATTAATATAAATGCAGAGATTGAAACTATTCAGACATTATCATTACAAACAAATTACATTGTAGAATAGTGGAGATTCAAAAAACCGCTACATTGCCTTTCAAAATTCAGGTATAATCACCAGCTAATAAATAATCTGCAAGATGAATACAGTAATATATATCAGCTAATGCAACAGGAAACCAAACTGTATGACTTAAAAAACTAATACCAACCCTTGGTAAATTATCTAACCCAATGATCAATTATGAAAAAGTCTATATATCACATACAAAAGATATTGATGCTATACAGAAAGATAATTATAAGATTGCATCAGGAATGTGTTGATGTTTACATTGTTAAAAAAATCAAACTAAAATTTGGTGAAAGTAAAAGTGAGCTAAAAGAATACAGAAATGAAGTGTTGGAACACCTAAAAGAATATATCACAAAGCATGAAATCCAAGATGAAACTGATCAGTTAAAATATCAAATTACTACGGCTAATGATTTAATTCCACCTTCAGTTTACAAATTCTTAAATTATGTGCTAATATAACCAATGTGAAAATATTTCAATCTAACATGCTGTGAAACAATATGGCCATACCTAAATAATAGGGTAGTATTTAGTCTCAAAAAAAATAAGTCAATACAAACACCAACAAGTGAAGACTTGAGACATATATCAATAGAAGATATCGATTCTAAAATCCTCGCTAGAATATTGTTAAAGTATTACATTCACTGGTTGACTCTAGGATCTCACAAGCCCATCATGTTGTAAAAGGCAGACATGCTGTTATTGCAGCCATGAAGATTCAGGAAGCAATAAAATATGCCAAAGAACTAAGATTAATGCAATATTATGCCATCCAAATTGATTTCAAATCAGCTTTCGATCTAATGAATTAGTCATATTTAATAGAAAATTTGAAGAACTTAGTATCTGAATATAAATATTTAATAAATGCATTTGAAAACTACATCAGAAATAGAAGAATATCAATTAAGAATTATGAGATCCAATTTCTTTATACCAAAAAGGGGCATTCCTCAGGATTCTTCGCTGGCTGCACTGCTTTACACTGTTTATCTGGATCCTCTGGTGAATGAGGTGGAAAGCTTAATCCCTAGTATTTTCTTACAACATCTAAGTGCAAAAATAAGCATAACTGCATTCAGAGATGACACAATAATTTTTTAAGGTAATTGCAAAATAAAAGTAGTGATGAACATTCTTGCAAGATTTCCAAAGAAAGACAGGCTCTGCTATTCAATCATCATCAAAGTCAGCAGCATGGCAATTGGCCCCTGAAAAAAATACTCTGTGACTTCCTAGCTTCACCATCAGTATATTTGGGAATTCCACTATATCAGTCTAAAACCTCCAACCTCCATGAATAGATACCTAAATAAACTATTAGCTGAAAAAATTCCAGAAAAGATTAACAACTTCTCGTTGAAATGTCACAAAGGTTAAAAGATTTAATGTGATTATAATAGGAATCTTGGGATATTATGCCCCCTGGGTAATACTTTATAATACAACAATAAGCAAAATTAATCATATAGCAAAGAAATATATATGGGGAAAGGCATCAAAGTTAATATCAATTTCAACTTTACAAATAATAAAGGTGGACTTAATCTGATTGACCTAAGAGAATGTTTCTTTTATTAAAGCCAAAACATACATGCATATAATTACAAGTTACTGCTTTGACCCACCTATGGTTGATATAAAAATCTGCAGAGATAGGAAATGAGAGACAATCATTCTTCACCGATTTTTTGATAGCTTACAAGGATCTGGAAGATGACCTGGATGTAAGTAGCTTGGAAGGACATAAATATAGGGACTTTAAAAAAGGTGTCAAATGTCGTGAAGATGTATGTCCTGGCATATCAATAAAGAATGTTTTGAGAGATGTACAATCAATGTGCTCCCCAGTCTTATACTAAATTCATTTTCAGGTTGGTAAATGTTTTGTTTTTTTCTGACAACCACTTATCTGAATAGAAGACTGTATATGAACCCGGACTCTGGGTAAAGCTGCAGTTTACAGGTCACAATAAAATTCGAAATTTGTTTCACATTTTTCTCACCAGAACGTTTCTTGTCGAATATTTAAATAAGAAAATAATTAAAATAATAATTAAAATAATAACAATATATCCTACCAACATTCGTAATTACTGTCCAAATTTTTCTCACCACAGTGTTTGTTGTCGAATTAGTGTGGAATTGTTACATTGTCTTGGCGCACATTTTACAAGTTTTCCAAAGTTGTAACACGTGTTTTTCAGTGTTTTTTAACTTCCAGCGTAATTCCTAAAATGAATCCTTTAAATGGTAATGTAGTTGTAGTACCAGAAAATGAAATGTTACATGCTGCAGATATTCGCGTAGAAAATTGGACATCGTTTCTGTTGGCGAATGAGCTTCAAAACTCCGGAGTTAGCAATGAAGTGGTTAGCAAGGAGGTGCCTGCTTAAAAATAGTACTCTATGCCAGCATTGCGGCGTGCAGTGTTCTCTCATCAAACAGCAAGAATGTGGAGATGATCACAGATGGCAATGCAGATTATGTCGCCATCGTATATCTATCAGAAAGGGTTCTTTTTTTTTAGAAGCCATTTATCCTTCAAGACAATTATGCTTATAGTATATTATTGGGCACATAATTTACCACAGTGTTTTCTTGTTCATGAGCTAAGTGCACAATCCGTAATGGTATATATATGCACTCTGTCGTCATACACCAGGAGAACTTTGTAGATCCTCATGACTCTGATATCCACACACAAAATGTGGAAAATATGTGGATGAGAGCTAAACGCAAGCTGAAACGTCAGTGCGGGACCAACAGTACTTTATTCGAATCATATCTGCAGGAATTTGCTTTTAGGACTCTCTACACTACTGACGCAGTCTTTGCTAATTTTATCGCTATTGTAAGCGAAAACTACAATGGACAGTAATTACGAATGTTGGTAGGATATATTGTTATTATTTTAATTATTTTTTAATTATTGTTTTAATTAAATATTCGACAAGAAACACTCTGGTGAGAAAAATGTGAAACAAAATTCGAATTTTATTGTGACCTGTAAACTGCAGTTTTACCAAAACAATATGGTCAATAAGATGGTCTATGATCTTCGATAATAAAAAATGTAATTGGATTAGGAAACTGGACAAGGATTGGGATAAATATTTCAATCAGTTTCTAAAATACCTGGCTAAGAAGAATATAGAAAAAATTTGGAATGGCTCTGCGCTAACACGACGTGAGATGTGGAATTCAATCTTCAAAATCCAAATATGTTTAAGAAAAGCAATATACGTATAGGCTTTAAATTAAAGTTCACCCCTAACTGTTATCCTATTGTTTTATAGAGAGAGAATGGGTCATTACAAATGGAGCATCGCCTATTTATCTTGAGGAGATATGTCTTACTTTAAAGTTTTCAAATCCTACATACCATTATATAATTTACGGAAAGGAACTCAAAAAATGGTGGAGAAGGAATATTATTTCCTTTTGTATAAATTGTATATAGATTGTGTGTGTTTTTTTAATAAAGGCCTTATTTAAAAGAAAAATAAATAAACCGAAAAAATATACCCATTTATTTTTTCTCCGATTTACCAGTAGATATCTAAAACAGTGGGAGACAATGATAACATGGCCAGCTAAAAAACAAACAAAACTTAAACACATCCTCATTAAACTTACGCTGACTAAACTCCTGAATTTTCTCAGATTCAACATTTTTTTTATTACACTGATACATATCATATACATAATAAACTTTCTCATATGATTCATTTCCCCCCATCGCCATTTTGTTGTTAACCGACAGAATGAAAAAAATAGTCGAAAATTAGAGTTTTAATTTCTTTCAATGAAAACAATTTTATCGAAACATTTAATACCAAATAAGCATTTCAATAATTATTACTTCAAAATATACCAATTTTTAAATATAATCTTAGGCTAAAAACAAAATAACTTACCTCAACGTGTAATAACTCCAACCCGTGAGTTTTTAAGCTCCCTCTATTAACTCATTGTTTAAATAAGTTCACAAGGTCGACTGGCTTTAAACTGAATGTGTATTGATCTAGGATAATTTTTTCGGCACTTACGTATTAAATTCGACGGTGAATTTTTACCTTTCATTAAAATTATTATGGTTAGCTATGATTGCTAAATATTTGGTATTTAATTATGCAAATTTAACTTTCAAAGACAAATTGTTGAAGAACTCGGGAATATTTTTATATCTATTACATATTCTTTATTGACGTCTAGTTACTTCTGACCTATTTATACTTTAAAAGATAGCTGTCTTTTGACACGCAAATAAATCACATTAATACAGAAAATGGAGTTATTTACAATTTTGTTAAAAATGATTCTTTAAGAAAGCTAAATTTACTCTTAAATAAAATGTACTATCAAATATTTAGCAATCAAAAGTAATTACAATTTCACCGCCAGACGAAAACGGAAGTAACTTTTCTTCTACTCTCATGAAAATAATCGATACATTTAAAGATAAACATACTTTTGGTACTCCTATGGTTTTTCCTATTTCAAAAATAATAGCTGATTTGTTTATGGAACATATAGAAATTCCTACTCTGGAGTCATCATCTTTAAAACCTATTCGGCTGAGATATGTGACACATTTGTCATCTGGTAACATGGTAAAGATAAAGTGGAAGATTTTTAATCACATTTAATTAATATTCATCGAAATATTACATTAAGGAAATGTGATGGGAAACTTCCCTTTCTTGATGTTCTTGTCACCAAGAAACAAAATATATTTATTTATCATTCTCAGTTTTGTTCTCATCATCATTCAGCTCAGATT
This sequence comes from Epiperipatus broadwayi, assembly GCA_028023455.1. Lineage (NCBI taxonomy): Eukaryota > Metazoa > Onychophora > Udeonychophora > Euonychophora > Peripatidae > Epiperipatus > Epiperipatus broadwayi. The sequence goes on from JAQFVV010012929.1 coordinate 241,243, forward strand.
TTTTCCGTAGCCAAAACAGTTTCCCAAAGCAAGTAACATTTCATATAGATCGAATCTATAAGGATACATCATATAAATTGCATATTGTTGTAATAAAAAGGTTATAAATCGAGGCTTTTTTCAAGAAAAAAATACCAAAAATGAAAAAAAAAAAAACAACTATTAGAGTTTGTATTCTTATACAAAAGGACAGTATTGGATATATTCTAAAATTTCTATACCATAAAGACAGCACATGCTCCTTATGAAAAAATTACTATTGTAATCAAGCCTAAAGATTGAGTCCCTCTTGAGGCTCAAGAGTTTATGAGGTTTCATATGGCTTTTGTAAGTCTTCTTATGGTGATATGAGCAATTGTTACATCAGTACTAGAAGGGATGCACATGATATTGCAGCGAAGCAACATTCATCATCAGTATTCTCCATTCATGTTACGAGTTCTGATTACAATATTGATTTTTCTAAGACTAGAATTCTATTCATATGTGAAAACCCACCCCAATGTAAGATCAAAGAAAATATCTAGATACTAAAACCAAACTGTATCAACAATCATAATGACACATGTAAACTTCCTCATATTTGGAAAAAAAATTTGAAAAATAATTTATTCTAAAGATTCTGAATTTTTGGTTTGAAAAATAAATTTTTGTTCAATTTTATACACCTGTTTTTTTCAATTTGTGCAATTTTGCTTATAGTGACTTTACAATTATCTTTATAAATACTGTTTACAGCAACTCTGCAATTATATAGTATTCATTTCCCAGTTGAGAGCTTGGGTGATCAAGTCAAAATGTTGGAATATCTAATTAAAATCTTACATGGATGAACAGCAAAATGTCTTTTATACCTGTAACCCATAAAAGCATTAATGTAAACGTATAAATTTCAACATATACTTGTCCAGTAGGATTAATTATCATGTGATTAAATGGTTATTTCATATATCTGCGGAAATGTCTATTGTAAAATATTTCAATGTACTGTCTGTGTGCATACATTTTAACCCACAAAAGCATTAATATAAACGTATAAATTTCAACATACACTTGTCCAGTAGGATTAATTATCATGTGATTAAATGGTTATTTCATATATCTGCGGAAATGTCTATTGTAAAATATCTCACTGTACTGTCTGTGTGCATATATTTTTATTCTTGTAAACAAAGTTTAATGAAACTTTGTAATTTGTGTGATTATTATTACCTCTGTTAAAACATGCACTCTACAAAATTAGCATACAACATAATAAATACAATATAAATTCATACAACATTACAATTCCAACCAAAAATAATTAAATTTTACAAAAAAAAATTTCATAATCTTCATTTTGTCTATTATCAAATACACCTTTTCAAGTGAGATTCAAAAAAACATCACCTATATATACAAAACAAAATAGTTTACCTATCATTCACTTCAAAACCCAACTTCCTGTAAGATCAAAACATGTCTTCATGAGATTAATAGGCCACAGATTCAAAATATTTTATCATCAAAGTTTCTATTATTAAGATATGCTAATTTTTAGCACATAATTTTATGATTATCAGTATTGAAAATGCTCAGATTTAAATGAATTTTCTTTATTACAAATGCAAACATATTTTGTTATTAAAAATGGTTTAATATTTTTTGATTTAATGTATCTAAAAAATGAGCTGATACTAGTCAATGGACTGCAAATTGGGTGATAATGAAGTTGTAGGACAAGAGAACAAACTGGGCCAAGTCTGAGCCATGGGTGTAAATTTTAAATGCACGGAAAAATGAAATTGGTCAGCCTACATAAAAACTGATTGAAATCTATATTATGATGACTTCTAAGTTATCACAAGTGTGTGAAAAATATAAGTTAATAGAAACTCAATGTTGAACAGAATACACATCCCTACACTTCAAATTCTAATTAATCATTTTCCCAGAGTAATATTATTTTCATTTATGTTATTATCATTATTTTAATACAGATAAATAAATTTCGTCCCGAGTTTTAAAGTTTGACTTAGTTATTTATAAAATATTAATGCTTGCTTGTCTGCTGTTATTCAAAATACCCTTCGGTACACAGCAGGGTGACACAATCAATAGCAGAATTTCTTTGCAGGAATAGCAATAGCAGAAGTCACAAACAGAATGACTCCAATCAGTAATTAATGTTTAACTATATTAATCAAGCAGAATGATGTAAACATTAATGATGGCACTGCAAAGTCACATTTACGAATTTGATGTAAATAATGCAGCAACATGAAACATATATGTCAAGAATATCGAGCATTATATCATCATAAAAAAACTGGAAGATGACAAAGTTAAAGTGTCTATTCTTTTATATTTTGCTGGTAGCAATGTTTTATAGAGAGCTAAACAACTGTGTGATCCAAAGTCCTAAAGAAATTTCATATAAAAATTTAAGTGAAATTCTAAATGTGGATTTTCAACCACTGTTGTCTAAATAATTGGCCACTATGTTTTAAAAAGTGAAACAATCATATTATCATTTACTACTGCAAACACTGGCAAAAGAATGTTCATTTGCTGTTGAGATAGACGACATGTTGGACCAACTACAGTTCACAATGTTGGACCATAACTTCAGAAAAAATTTACCAAATAATCTTATTGTTAAATCTGCAATTGCAAAGGGCATAGCAAAAGTTACTGTATTAGTTAATGTGTTAGAAGTTCAATCTTCAAAAAATCTGCAGAAGAACTCAATTTGTGTGAATAAAGCACAAACTCTTAGTACACATTCAAAAGCTGTAAAGGATAATTTGATGTGTTGTGAAAGGCCACATTAAAAAAAATGATTTAAAACTACACCTAAACATTAAATCAGGGCAAGATGGAGTGGGAAGAAAAGATGTAAAAAAAGGTAAAGGAGACAGCTAAACCTATATTATTAAAACAGGCAAAAACTCACTATATATATTGCCACACACAGCAAGCTAGAGTAAGCAATGGATGCTAGAAAGCTTGTACATAAAATCCCCATCTAGTGCCTACTCACCCAATATCCCCAGACTAGTTTCTGGCTTATGGCCTTCGTCAGTGAGGAGCCTTGGATCTGAGAGCACTGCACCTAGATCTTGGGATCTAATGCAACCCTCCAGCAACCATCTTTTATCTCCATTTAACTACAAAACTATGAGTCTTAAACTGAAAACACCTTAATGTTTTCAATACAAGCCTATTAGCTTATATAGTCATATGGGTCTGAACCCAGTTCAGTACCCATACCTTTATGGTGTCTTTGGTTCTTAAATAACCATAGCCACCAATATCCTATTAGGCAGGATTGGTTTTAAGCCAATAAACATCACATGACCACCTCCTCTTATGCTTGTGTATAACTGTTGTTAAAACAGGCAAAGCTCACTATATATATATATATATTGCCAAACCCAGCATAAGCCAGAAACTAGTCTGGGGATATTGGATGAGTAGGTACTAGATGCGGATTTTATGCACAAGCTTTCTGGCATCCATTGCTTACTCTAGCTTGCTGTTTGTCGCAATATATATAGTGAGTTTTGCCTGTTTTAACAACAGTTATACACAAGCATAAGAGGAGGTGGTGTTTATTGGCTTAAAACGTATATTATGCTAGAAATAACCATCTGCAAGAGGAAAATATATATGGAGGGTGACACCAGTGTGGGATTATCTATATTATCACTAAAAGATTAAAATATAATTAATGGTAAAAATAAAAACAATAGGAAGTTGAAAAACACATATATCCTTGCCATGGATGTTAACAGTAACAAAATAGACATATGCAGTAAAGTGGTGATACCAGTAAAATTCAATGGTAGAATTAGAGTGTTATCTTTATTTATAGCAAAGAAAAACTTACTCTTTCTTGGGTAGAAGCTGGTTTGAACTTTTGCAATACATATTGAGAAAATGGAAAAAAAGTCTATTGCAAGAGCATTGCAAATCAAGGAGAGTAGTCTGGACCAATAAGTGAGTAAATACTGTCAGGCAATGGAATTTAAAAATCCAGATGGTGAAAAATACTTTGCAAGGCAAATCCACTATAGATTTAATTAGGGAAAAAATCTTTAAATTGTAGGGAATCAAAAACTCTTAGTAAAGGATCCATATAAATTATGCCAGTCATATGAATGGACACTTGTTCCTAATTGGAGTCGATTTTCATTGCAGTGAATACAAGCTTGAGACAACCACTGGTACAGAAATACAATCAAATTCTTCAAGAAGTTTTCATTATCCAAGATTACCCAGAAACCCTGGTATCAGACAATGGAACTAGATTTACCTCTGCAATGTTTTCATAAAATTTTTGGCAAATAAAAGAATATGCCACATATTAACCCCAGAATCCAATGAAATGGCTGAGAGTATGCTGTATTTAAAGTGTAAGCTCAAAAAAATGTCAGAGATATTAAGGAGATGGTAGAAGCTAAGTTTTAGCAGAATTTCACCTCAAGTGTTTCTAGTTCTAAAATTCCAATAGAATTCTTACTGCAGTGAAAATGGAACACTCATTTATCAAAGTTACTGCCAATGAACTACATCTTTAGAAAAAATATTTCAGATGAGGAAAATTCCAAAGTAAACTTCAGGTGAATAAATATGGGCTAAAGATTTGTTAAAAAAAGAAATGGATTTGTAGTGTCATCATTGAGATTGTATCTGAAATTAATAGAGTAAACAAGATGAAAAATGGATTACATCTCAGGATATTTGTGAGAATGTGATGTCAAATGGAGTTACCTACAAACTTACACTAGTCAATACTATGAAATCTAGATGGTGAAGAGTGTTAAGATACCTCAGCAAGAAAAATATGGAAGTACTCGTTGTTAGTTAAGCCGAAGACGTTAATATTTTATCAGGCATTAAACCACTAAACATCAAATGATCACCATTCCTTCTTTTACCACATGATAGCACAATGGAATTGGGAGATAATGCTTTATCATCAACATGAAAAGTGACATGTTCCTCTACATAGATATGCGAGAAATTATAAAAAACATGAGATTTAAGAATTATTTTTTTAGAATGAGGGAACATATGGACTATCTGTACACATATGTATGTTTATTATTTTAAAAGTTTTTTGAAACGTTGTAATTGCATGCAGACAGTACATTGTTATTATTACTCTTAAACCAAATCTAATATTATAAAAACTATTAACAAAGATAGAAACACTCCAAAGAATTGAATTTTGAACTAGTTAATTATTTTAAAATATTGATTAGCTTTGATGATGATTCAAAATTTATTGAGATAAATAATAAGATTAATAATCTATTAAGAACTGCAATAAATATAATTGGACTTAAAACAATGGCACTTTTCCAGTAAATTTTTAACTAAATTTAAGATTGCTGTATTCACAGGGGGTCTCTACCCAGCTGTGATAGCATAACATCAAAATAAAATTAACAACAATTATATTTCAACAAATTTATTTTTAAGTTGAATTGCCAGTAATAATATGTATATATACTGTATACGGAAAATATAATATTAACATAAATAATTATTTTTTCCGGTAACAATTTGGGGATAACTACAAACAGAGCAGGTCTACATTTCTTCATTCGCTACTATTGTGTTTGTTAATAATCTGGACTTAGTTGCAACTGTCACTAGTACATTAATACTTCATTTAAGCTATATTTTCTGCATACACTTTTCTCCCCTTTATGAGAGAAGCCATTGACTTTCAAGTCCTTTGTTCCTGTCATGGCCATTGCTGCATCAATTTTCATAAAACATTGACTTTTCTTTATATTTCATTTGCATAACAATTATTTATACTTTTACTTACATGTTTCTAAAGTGAATTATTTCCAGAAGCAAATTGTCTAATCTGCTGGCACTAACTAAATATTTTATTTACAATATTTATAATAATATTTGTGCTGGTCAGTGCACTTACCATCACTCTAGAAAATAATTCCTGAATCTATCCAGTTTTTTTCTAATGCTTTGACTTCTTGGAATAGAAGAACTTTGAACTTCATTCCAATGTGTTTTGTCCAATAATAACAACTGCTTATCTGGACACTCTAGCAATTTTTGGTCTCACCATCTCATTCAATAGGCAATGTTTCAGCTTGCGTAAGAGGAGCTATATCCTCATTTAAATCTTTATTTAAATTTTCTAATTTATGATTTATTATAACAGGATCTTAAGCAGTTGTGATTGGCATATCACTAACTCTCTCATGTAAGGGATTAATGTGCCTTCTTACACACACTCTATTCTCAGGTTTAATATCATGTATAATTTTAAATACAACTTCAATGTTGATAGCTGAAGTCCATGTCTTTTTTACAGTATCTCAAACCTGAACAGTATCATCTATATCAAATTTTCCATCACCAGTATTCCTTCTCTCTGATCTATACATTGGTAAATGCAGCAGGTGATTCAATTTTCAAAGCACTTGGTGTAAAATGGTGATAAAACATAATTTCTAATAAAGTATCTTTTATATCAGTTATCTTAATTTGCTTCAAGGTTACTTTCAATCTCTGTACTGCCCTTTCAGCCCTATTTGACACAAGTGGATACACTGAGGTAAGAACATATCATATCCCTCTGTGACTTACACAGTCTACAAATCCTGCAGAAGTAAATGCTGTCCCATTATCTGATACTAAATTATCAGGATGACCATGGGTAGCAAAAACGTCTTGTAATGCTTTATTGTATTCTCTATATTGACACTTTTTATTTGTTTATACTCACCCCCAATTTGTACATGAAGCCATAACTACCAGAATTTGGTATCCATTTGTTCATCCAGTGCAATTCATGTGATCATGGTCTTATGGCTTCTTAGCTTCTAATCATGACTTTTTAAGGAAGATCCACAGTATATTTACAATCAAAGCAATTCTTTATTTTCCTCTTTATCACCTCTATTCTAGACCATCACATATAATAGTGATCAAGAGCCTTCACTCTTTAATATTGGATGTTCTTTATGCAGTAAATAAACCACCTATGTGCCTCTATATAAGTATTAACAGGCTGTTAATATTTAAGATACTCATTACATGTTGAGATATAATGACATGCATTCCAAATTCAAACCGCTACAACACTTGGATGTTTTTCAGGCTATTCTTCTGAATACACTCTATCTGTTTCCTATATTCAGGATTATTAGAAGCCCTCTTAACGATTTTTTCACTGTTTGAATTCTCCATGCTATTTACTTTATCTAGAAAATTTACTTATATGAATTCATGTTTAATACCTTCTCTTATAGGCAGATACAATATTGCATTGGCATGCACAATTGCCTTTCATATTTCATTGTTGAGTTTATAGTCATAAGCTGCTAATAAGTTTATCCATCATATAAGCCTTTGGCCACATAATCGGGCATTTTTTTATTTTTCTCAAACATTTCCAGGAGTGGATGATAGTCAGTAAAAATTATAATTTCCAATCATAAACATACTGCTGCAACTTCTTTACTACAAATATTATTGTCGAAGCTTGCTTGTCCTGATGACTATACTTTTTCTCAGCTGACAAAAACATTCTAGAGGCATAGGCAGTGGCCTCAACTTCATATTCAGATGCCTCAGTGATGATAATCAGGTGGTGCCAATATAAATTACATAAATAAAAATAAATGTGTCACTAAAATATGCTTAATCTGACCATTACAATATCAATTTTATCATATTTAGCTAAAGAAAATGTTAGAAATTATTTGAATTGATCAGAATAACTTTTCAATAAAAAAGCAAAATATTTTTTTTTACCCTTATGTTTTTAATGTCAGCCATTTCATTTTTTTAAGAATTACCAATTTGTTGTTTAATATTCAGACTATCTTATTGGTAGTTAATAATTCTATATGTAGATGTTCTCAATTCTGAGTGACAAAAGTGATAACAATTATATAATGACTATTACATATAAAATTTTCCTTCAACTCCAGCTGGTATATGCCATGTTATAATTAGTCAAAATTAAAATAAATATAATACATATAGGAAACATGTTACAATATTCTTGTTATATGTGAAATACAAGATATCTTCATTTATATATTTATCAAAAGTTATAATTTTCCACTTAGTTACAACATAATAAATTTTTATTGAACAGCATTACCAATAATTTTTCAAGTCAATGAAATGAAAATCAGAACAATCTCACTACCATTGAAATGATTAGTTTCATGATTTTCCAAAACACCTTTATCTGCATCTTCATAATCACACAAATGACACTTAAATACAGTAGTAGTAACACAGCTCTTTTTTGTGTATGCCATATTATTCTTTTGATGTGAAAAATTAATTTGAGAAACAGTTTCATAATCACAAAGTCTGGATTGAAAATAATTATTTTCTGTACAAGTTCTTTCATCCATTGTTAAAGTAAATGTGGGGATAGTTTTAAAATAACATAAGTGGTGCTGAAATTTTTGCCAAGAATAGTTTGTGCTAATACGAGTAATCTGATGTAAACTTAGCATAGTTTTTTGAGATGCCTTGTAATCACAGAGACTCCAAGTAAAAGGTCTTTCTCCAGTATGAGGTCTTCCATGTTCGATAAAATTACTTATTGCATGACTCTTGTAATTACAAGTCATAAAATTAAAAAGGTATTGTCCAGGATGCTTTCTTTCATGTCTTTTTACGCTACTTTTTTTATAACTTTTGTAATCACAGAATGTGCAATTAAAAGGTTTTTCTCTAGTGTGCATTCTTTCATGTCTTACATAATTACGTTTGCTGCAACTCTTGTAATCACAGACAAAACAATGAAATAAGTTTTCTCCAGTATGCGTTCGTTCATGTGTTTTGAGACTAACTGCCTGAGAACTTTTGTAATCACAGAATCTACAATTAAACGGTTTTTCTCCACTATGAATTCTTTCATGTGCTATTAGATCACTTTTCCTGGGACTCTTGTAATCACAAACACTACAATAAAAAAACTTCTCTCCCGTATGCTTTCTTTCATGTATTTTGACACCAGCTTTCACAGAACTTTTGTAATCACAGAATCTGCAATTGAAAGGTTTTTCCCCAGTGTGAGTTCTTTCGTGAACTATTATATTGTGTTTTTGACTAGTCCTGTAGTCACAGAATCTACAAATGAATGGCTTTTCTCTACTATGAATTTTTCCATGTTTCATAAGTTGACTTCTGTCAGCACTTTTGTAATCACAGAGACTACAATTCAAAATATTTTCTCTAGAGTGAATTTTTTCGTGCGTTTTTAAAGTCCCTTTGCGACAACTTTTGTAATCACAGAATCTACAATTAAAAGGTTTTTCTCCAGTGTGAGTTCTTTCGTGAAGTATTAACGTATATTTTAATGAAGTTTTGTAATCACAAAATCTACAAATGAATACCTTTTCTACAGTATGAATTTTTTTATGTCTTATAAAATTATTTTTTGCAGTACTTTTGTAATCACAGAAACAGCAATCAAAAGATTTTTTTCCAGTAAGTGACATTTTGTGCACCTTTAAATAAACTGGTTCAAATCCTTATAATTACAAAACTTACAATATAGAGAATATTTGAAATCATACAATTTACATAGAAGACATTTCATTGAGAATATTATTTCTTTTAATTTTAAATTATTTTCATTATCAAACTTATAATCAAATAATGTACAGAAAACATTTCATAAAAATGATTTATTTCATGTAACTTTTAAATATTTAATTATTTGTAATTATCTAGAAATAAATTTAGTTTTGATAGTTAAATTTCCAATTTTTTCTTCTGTATACATTTACATACAAAACATTTTCACAATTTTTTAGTGATGAACTTTTAAACCAAATTATTTATATATTGCTGCTTGCAAACAGAATTAACTCCATGAAAATACCTATTGTGTTTTATATGAATTCTATTTCTATAATGAAAGACATTTTTTTTTGCAATTATTCAAATAGCATTTAAAACAAGTACTCCCATTTATATCCTTTAAATATTTTTACAACTTTATCCATGAAAGACTGCATGCCAAAATATTTTTTAAATAAATATAAAAAGTTTTCTTCAATTTTGAATGTTTTAAAAACTTATCATGAGATGACCAAAATCAAACATTAACACAATGTCTTTAAATATAATCATGTAAAACAATCAAAATTTAAAGTTAAAAAAAAAATCACAAAATTTAAGTTTTGTTCTGTCAAACAACAAATAAAAATATTTATTGTCAAGAGAATCATATTCATAATGAATGTGGAAACCTTGTAATGTTATGAACCCCTTTTTCCATCATTAATAAATTTTCAATTAAATATCTTCTAGCAGCAAGACAGAATCAAATGATGTTGATATTATATGATATTTTAATTAGAATCACTTCATACTTTTCCTTCACTATTATTAAATGCATATCTATATCTTCAGAATATCGTTTTGAAAAAATATACAAAATTTATCATTTATATTAATGTTTAAATATTTTCAAAATATATAATTTAGGTGAATAAATTTTTAGAAGGTATTTTTGAAAAATGCTTAAATTTTGGTTGTATAATTTATTATCATCTGTATCCACACAAGTTTGGTTACTATTAACATTATCAAATAATTTGTTGAAATTGAGTGTGCTGGAAATAATCCTCTATAAATCACATTTTCATTAAATTAATTAAACTGAATAGTCATCTATTCATAATGATTATAGTTTTTTTCTGGAAAAATGCAAGTCATTAATTTAAAAATGATTCTTTTTAAGATTCTCTAAGTAAAATGAATACTTCAAGAGCTCGATAACAATCACCATAAATAAATTTCAACTGGTAATACGTAATTTAAAATACCATCAGAATAACCATAAATATAATCAAGTGATGGTAGGTTTCGATCATAGATTCAACTAAGAACAACTTGGAGTTTTTCAAATAGATTTCTTTTCAACCTAAAAAGAAAAAAAAAGGTAAGTATATGCACAAGCAATGTGAAAAACAATATTAAAATCCACTGCTATTATATCTTTAATTTTGAATATTCTCAAGATGATAATTATTTAATAGATTATTGTTAATTTGTAACAAATTTTATATTGCTTCTTCTTACCTGATAATTGATTTAGAATATAATTTACTATGTATATTTATAACAGTTTATTAACTAGTAATAGTAATTATCTATGGATAAGACAATAAACATGTAGATTATCAAAGACTATTTATAAGTGAATGCTATTAAAAAGAAAGTAATCCTAAACATATACTTTTATAGATTCTTCTATTTGAAATGTGGATTTCAACTCTATTATTACATGGAATGACTCATCAAACTCACTTTTGCAACACACTATAGATAAATTGCAATTACTGTCAGTAATTCAAAATTCTTTCAAAAATGCAGGCTAATCTTAACCTTTAATATCAATATGTTGACAGGTATAATAAAATTACTCATTAGTCTAATGGTTGTAATAAACATATTTTCAATGAAGAATAAAATTGAAGTTTTGAAATGATTTGAAAATGAATTACATGTAATTAGGATAAGCTGCAAATCAGTCTTAAAATGGCAGATAAGCATGAATTTAAGACAATAAAGACTTCAATAGGTTTATAAATGTACATGATAATCAACACTTAGGCTATCAACAGTCTGAACCTATAGTCAAGGCAAGCTTTAGTGTTAAAGGAGGTTGCCTTGACTACAAGTTGAGATTGTCAATATCTTAAGGATTATTTTAAGCTTGAAATTGAATATTTTTCTGAATTAGAAATTGCAATTGATACAAAGACTAAAATTGAATAAACTTGGGCTTATTTTACTTCATGTATCATGGCCAGATCAGCTTTGTGTAAGAGAAAATATATTACAGCTGTATCTGATATTTTATCAACAGCCAGCATATTTAAGATAATCAAAATATTGTTTTTAGGTCATAGACATCTTTGTGAACGGGAGAACAGAAAATGAATAGTCAAAAAGATATAACATTTATTTAAAATGATTTGGATTGTTAGAAATTATTTCTATATCCTAATTAAAAATGAAACAGAATCATTATCTATCTGAGCTTTATCTCAAAGTATACAATATAGTTTGCTTTCTGTTTGAAGATAATGGCATTTGAATACTAATAGTATTCGACCTCATTTAGATTATATACTTAAGTGGTCTTTTAATAGACCTTTAGGACATTGTTTTGCCTCCATTTATCAGGAATATTACAGATTGGATGATTGTAAATCTTTCACAACATTTGTTTTCACAATCAGGTGTGATAATTTAGATAAAACGTTATTTATAATTCTTGCTACAGCTGAATCATGTTGAAATTTCCTAGTTGGTAAATTTGATACATTTATTAATTGAGGAAATTAAGTAATTGGATTTATTATACAACTATGATTTTAATCAGATAATTTTTTATTTATGCATATAACACCAATCTGTAAATCCCTGACTTGATCACCATTTTAATTACAAATTTGGATTATCTGATTTAGTCATTATGAAACATTCTGCAATTCTTTAGAAATTATCTGTCACTTATAACAGAGTATTAATTGGTAAATTAATATCATAATGTAGACAAGACCTTTTTACAATTTCAAAATATACACCTCTCCTGGCCATGTGAAATTGATGAGTAATAATAAGTATTTATTCTCCATGCCTAATAAATCAGTAAAATCAGAGAAAAAATATAAAATATTCTGATAAGAATTTGAATGCTTTAAAGTGGAGTAATAAGTAATTTCTTTGTAATAAATTTTTTTCCATTAAAAAATTATCTAGTCAAATTAATTTAAAAATAATAATAATAATGAAAAATATGTTGATGATGTTAATAATTTCTTTATATATATGCCACAGGTAGAACCTTCTTCTAGTGATTTGGTTTTAAAGTCTATTTCTGATTTTTTTCAGTTGGGTATTTCTGATAATCTGTTATCATATTTGAGTGATTATTTCCTCTTCTGGCTTAGAGAATTCACCTTCAAAAGTCCGTGAAAATAATAAATTTATTTTTAAATCTATTCTAGTTTTTTATTTAATCTTTGTCTGATGATATGTTTATTGGGAGTTTAAAAGTTAAAGATATTATATCAGTTTTTAAAAATGGTGATAAACTATTGAACATGATCATCAAAGATAACATATCATTCTTGAGTATGCATACAGTGATGTCTGTACACCAGTTTGGTTTGCTTTCTGAAAGTAGTAGTATAATCTATAACCTAATTTAAATACCCTTCTATTCAGCTGGAACCTCATCGTATATAATTCTAATAAATCTTGATTTTAAACTGAACTTTGAACAACTTCACATCACCCTACCATCTATTTTTCTCACATTACAATGTTTTAATCTATGTATAGTTATATCCAATTATCCTACTAATATTCTATTTCATTTGTGAATTAAGCTCTATTAAATATTTACTTACCAATTTCTTTGCATTCAAACATTTAATTATAAATTCATAAAATATTTTCAACTTTTTACCTAAGCTGATATTTCTTTCACTCTGCATTTTAGAATACAGCAATTTTGTTTATTCATTTACCATTTTCATATATTTCCAAGTTCTAACAACTTTCTTTTAAAATATTATTAATTTCCTCAAATATTAACTTATTAAAAATTCTTCATTTCCATAAGCATTTCTTGTTTTAAAAAAATTATAAAATGTTTTTTTACCTCTTTGTGTTTTTAGTAGTTTTTTTCTATTTCCAATATACATTTTTTTAAAATATGTAAAATGCTTTTGATCAATTATCAATTCATGAATTTTCAATTAACCATCTTATCACAATCATTTTCAAAATATAATTAAATCTATTAAATTTAACTTCAGCTCTTTTCAGCCATGCATAGAATCATTCTACATTTCAGCGTCCAATTTTTTAGACACTTCTATTAACATAAAATTATAATAACTATTAACCTTTTTCATCAAATATTGTTTTTTTATTAAACAACATATAATCAAGAATATTATTCAAATCCTGCTTCAGCCAAATAACCCTTCACCCTTTATTCAAATTATGAATATTCACTCATTTTCTCACCCATCTTTTTAAATAATGTCACATTCATATTCACACACTATCAGTTTTATTCATATGATCATTCATATTAGCAATCATTCTCCCTAACAATCATTTATATTCCTATAATATATTTGCAAATAACTTTATTCCACTCCTTTGAATCCTCTCCATTATTAGTAAATATACAAAATCACACATCCATGCCATTCTATTCAATTTCCAAAACACCATAGCATCTTTATAACCCTTCCCTTTGTTGTCTTCATTGTTCATATTTACCCCTTTTTTTCTATGAAGATTGTGCTCCAACTTTCAAATGTTTTTCTTCTACTAAGAAACCTAATTTTTCACTTATAAATAATTCTATAATTCAAATTAAACCTGAATTGTCTTTTACATTTATAATTCTAATTTCCGATTTAATCCACTTTTACATTAACTTCTTCAATTCCCAATCATCTGTAAAAATGTATTTTCTACTTTTACATCCTCTGTTACTCTTATCTTCATCACATTATTGTTTCCTCCATTCCTTTCTTGAACGTAAACTTTTCATTATTATTTTCATTCATTATTTGTCGACTATAGAATGAAAGTTTCTCCAAGTTTAGTTCTGTTCTCCCATATTATACAATTAACTTTTTTGAATTCATTCATTCACATGTAATCTCTATTTTTTAAAATTTTCTTGAGATTCAATTTAATATTTCAACTGTCCATTTATTATCATGATTTTTAACAATAATACTGAAAACAATGCTAAGACAAATAGTTGGGTTATTGTCTGACTACTACCAAGAAAACTGCTAATTTATAGCCAGGTCCTCTTCCTTAATGTGATCAATCAGACCACTGAGCAACTTCACCTACTGATCTTTATCGATCATTGGGTATATTTTATCTATTCATATATCCATTGGTCTGTAACAATCAATTGTTAATCTGATAAAGATAAGATTGAATCTTGATATATGTTGACCATAATATTCCCTCCCCTGGTTAAAATTAGTCCTAGAAACTGTAGGCACTGATGTATACATTAGTGCAAATATTTCTTACTTCTTCAGATCTAATTCCATTATCATCAGTTCAATGCCTTCATCGATAAGTACAGTGACATCATCAACAGGGTGATGTCTTTGAAGTATGTAGATTCTTCAATTGTAACTGATGACCTGGCTGTTCATCTATGGTTTGAACAATCACTATCTGCAATCCTTTGATCTTAATCATAACTATTAAAACCCATTTGATGACCATTATACCTGTTTTTTCATTAGATTGATTGGTTTAAGAAATCACAGGTTTATTCTCAGAATTCAGTTGAATATTAGTTCAACTATGTTTTGCCAGTGACTGACTGTGCTTGGTTTAGAACTCTGCTGTAATAGTATTCTAGCAATGCAGATGTTCGAGCTAGCTATATTAGCATCTTTAAGCCTTTTTTAGTCTCTTAAAAATATTTCATTGACTACTGATATTGGGATGGAATGATAAGCTGAGCTTGGTACAAAATTTTCTGAATAGACCTGATGTAAAGATTATACCATTGTCTGATACAATAATTTGAGGCAGACAATGTTATGTGAATAGCATTATAAGAAATTCAATAAGTGCCATGAATTCCACTATCTCCAGCTAATTGAAATATGCATCAAAAACTATTAGTATGAATTTGCACATCCAAGGCTTGCTCGGTCAATATGAATTCTCATTCAGAAATCTTAAGGTTCAGGCCAATGACCAGTTTTGATCTTTTCTGGGATGTTTTGGTATATCTTACAACACCAGCAGTGTTGGACCCTAGATTCTGACACAAGTCAAGTAGGCCACCAGATATGAGATCTGTTTAACATTTTTATTCTGATGACCCTTTGATAACTATTATGTAACATCTTAAGAACTTTGTTTTGGCCAGCTGGCAGAATTACATCTCCAGATAATACTCATGATTGTGCCAAATCTGTTGTTTACACAAACTCAGAATAAACATAAACAACTTATATAAAAATGGCATTTACATATAGTGATAATAAAAACTGATACATTGTTCAAATACCATTGAATAGAAATAAGAATTACTTGCTATGCAAGTATTAAGGCAACTGATTTCAGATGTCCCATAGATATGCCTTACACTTCCAGCTAGTGTCACATTTCATTTGAATGTGCCTCACTTCTTAACAATGAGTATACTGATGTTCAGGTCAGTTATTTGAGTGTTGTCTGACTACCTCTAAATGGACTGCCAATGTATAACCTGGACCTCTTCCTTAACAGGAGTAATCAGATTCATTGGGCATCTTCAATTATTGATCAATTTTGGCCATTTGAAAAACTTTATTCATTCATGTATCCATTGGTTTTAGTAATGAATGCTCAATCTGATTAAAAATAAGATTGAATCTGGACAAGTCCATTACTTGAAGATAAGTTGAGTCTAACACCTAATAAACACATTCCCCAATTTACTTTTTCCAGAATTATTTCTTGTACTAATATTAAGATCATATGAAAATATTTCACCAAATCGTTATCTAGAGTAATTCTTAATGTATGACATTTTTTAAAGATAATGTAAATATTACAAAATATCAAAATTTTTGCAGAGATTCCAATGAAAATGTAATTAATGTTTGATTTAATCAAATCAAATCTTTCAATTTTTCAGTTATACTCCTTAAATAACTAACAAATCCTCAAAGTCATAAGTAGAAAATAAATGATGTATCATTCAAACATTTGATAAATTTGAATCAGCAAGATTTTCCATATTTCCAATGTTGAAGCACTAATTTAGAAAAGACATTAGAACAAAATTAATGTTTCAATGATTACACCCCTGCTTGACTTCATCAATGCTAGATAAATTCTTTTAGCAGCGAAGTCACATCGCTATTTTCAAAGGTATACGGAACAACTTCTTTACATATATCACAGCAATTATTTATTCATGTTTTCCATTTCGGTTGTAATGTGTAATAAATAATAATTTACAGTGCTAAATATTTAGATATAATATTTTAAGATTAACTCATTATTTTTGAATATAATTAAATAGTCCTCTAGCTTCAGCCTTTCATTTACATGACAGGTCTTTTTTTTCCCCAATACAAATAGAAGGATCGAGCTAATGTGGAGCTGAAAGCTAATCGCTCCATTTTTTATTTTTATAATTTTTCGATTGAGAAAAAGATGCCAACCGGGAAGAAAGTTAAAAGTTTACAAGTAAACAAAGTAAGTTAAAAGGAGTTAATTCTAATGAATTGGTTGAAAAGGATCAAAATAAACCTATTAAAAGAAGTAACTTTAAAATGGTGGGCGGGAACAGCCCAGAAAAAGGGAAACGTCAATTGAGGGTGTAAATAACTTAACAAAATTAAGAAAAGCTTTGAGTAATTCTGAGTTAGAAAGTTTAAATAAAGGAGATAAGAAATTAGTAAAAACAATTTAAATAAAGAATCTTTAGAGAGGGCAAAATCAAGCATGAGTAATGTAGAAAATAATAATGCTGATTAGGAAATCTCCTTAAATGTAAAAAAAGAAACACATCATAAAAATTATAATGTGTCTGATTTCATACTGCTTGATAAACATAATAACAGTAATAACATTACTGCAAAGAGTTTTGAAGAAAATCAAATTTGTGATGAGGAAAACCTGAAAACTGATACTCATCCTAAACAAAGTTTTTGCTGAATTAAATGATAAAATAATTGATTTACAACTGATATGTAAACTTAACACTGAAACATTTGTAAAATTAAATTCCTATTGGAAAATTTTTTTTAATAATTGTGACTCCAAATATCTCAATATTAAACCTAATATTTCAAATAAATGAAAAAAATGGAGAACATATTCTAAAAAAAGCAAATTTAAGTAAATATCTTAAATTAGTCAGTTCTCATAATTTGATAGACACAATTAAACATATCCCCTTTTTTTCCGGCTAGAGGATTCATATCAATAAAATGTCATAATACAGACCAGAAAAAATTAGCAGAAAGATTAATAACACAAGATCATATAATATACTATGCCTCAAAAGAGCCTAACCCCTTAGTGTTTGGTAGAATATTGCATAAATCCCAACCCTTAGTAAAGAGTTCTTTAAAACTCAAATGATCAAATATGCAGAAATTACATCAATGGAAAAAGAAATGACTCCAGGTATACCATTCCAAACAGCCACTAATTCATAGAAAGTATTATTAAAGCTGAAGAAAGGAATCTTAAAAGAGCAGTTGCCCCACGAACTAATGAAAGTTGAAATGCCTATACTAGTGATATTAAAGGAAGACCCCACTCTGCTTTCAAGGCAATAGAGTGGGTCATATTGCAACAATATGCCAAGCATGGAATTGCCCTATATGTAATAAATTTGATAGAAATGAACATATATGCAGTACTAACATCAAGAGAACCGGGGCAAATATTCTGGCAAATGAAGCTAATAATGTGATAAAGTGATATAGAGGAGCAAACTATCGAAAAAAAGGATATGCAAGTCTCTTTAAATCTAGTATTAGATGTAAAAATATGAGAATAATGCTGAAGAAATATCTCATGCAAAAGAAAATGAAATAAATAGTTATAAAGTTCTTTTAACAATAAAGGCCAAAGGGGAAACAGATGATGCAAGTGATAAAGTGTTTTCAAAAAACACAGTTACACAAGCAAAGAATATTTGAAATGAAACTAAATATAGCAATGACAGAATGAAAACAATGCAAATGAAAAAGATGTAGCAGAAAGTACTGAAAACTTAAATCAACTCCTAAATTATGAATAACAGCCTTAATATAATAACACTCAAGATTAGGGGTGTAAATGGCCCAAACAAAGTAGAAAAAATTGCTGATTACTTATTAAATCAAAGGTATAAAATATCACATGACCATCCTCTTATGCTTGTGTATAACGGTTGTTAAAACAGGCAAAACTCACTATATATATTTATATTGCCACACATAGCAAGCTAGAATAATCAATGGATGCCAGAAGGCTTGTGCATAAAATCCCCATCTAGTGCCTACTCATCCAATATCCCCAGACTAGTTTCTGGCTTATGGCCTTCGTCAGTGAGGAGCCTTGGATCTAAGAGCACTGGCTTAAAACCAATCCTGCATAATAGGATAGTGGTGGCTATGGTTATTAAAGAACCAAAGACACCAAAATGTACATGTACTAAACTGGGTTCAGATCCATATGACTATATAAGCTAATGGGCTTGGATTGAAAACATTAAGGTGTTTTCAGTTTAAGACTCATAGTTTTGTAGTTAAATGAAGATAAAAGGTGGTTGCTGGAGGGTTGCATAAGATCCTAAGATCTAGATGCAGTGCTCTCAGATCCAAGGCTCCTCACTGACGAAGGCCATAATCCAGAAACTAGTTTGGGGATATTGGATGAGTAGGCACTAGATGGGGATTTTATGCACAAGCCTTCTGGCATCCATTGATTTCTCTAGCTTGCTGTGTGTGGCAATATATATAGTGAGTTTGCCTGTTTTAATAAGGTATAAAATAGCCATACTAACAGAAACAAAAATTAATTTTAATACAACTAAATATATAATAGATAAATTGGCTCAAAAGAATATTGTACTGCATAAAACAGATTTTAGACCAGCGGATGCAGAGATTGAAATTACTCAGATATTATTATCATTACAAATAAATTACATTGTTGTATCTTTTATCTTTTCAAAAAAACCTGCACTATTTGATAGCTGTATATTCTATAGGAAAAAGAACAAGATAGAGTAAAAGTTATACATAATGTACAAAATAAATTATTACAAAAGGCAGATATAGTACTGAATAGCATATATAGAGACCTTTCAATTACACTAAAGAACAAAATGCAAGAAGTGTCATTGTACTCTATGCAAATTTTCTGATAATGCATTTTCTTTCTATAATAGTAGATATACATCTGCCATTGACCTTTTTTTCATCTCGAGACATACAATTAACGACATTAAAATTTTCACCTCATTGGTGGGTTTCTCAAATCACTTACATGTACAGCTATAAATCAATGATTATACATCAAACAAAAGGCCATATATTTTTTCTTTGTGTAAGGGCATTGGGTATAACACTAGATTTCCCACTGATCAAATGTAATTTTGAACTACCATTCGAGATGCACCAATGTACCCCCATGGTACAAAATTAAAAAGCCCTTTCAAAATTATGCAGAAAAACAACGGAACAAAGTCTATCACTTGGTCAAATGAATAATAGAATAGTACAAATTCAAAAAACCCTAGATTGCCTTTCAAAATTCAGGCCTAATCACCAGCTAATAAATAATCTCCAAGATATAATACAATAATATATATCAGCTAATGCAACAGTAAACCCAAACTATATGGCTTAGAAAACTAATACCAACCCTTGTTAAATTATCTAAGCCAATGATCAATTATGGAAAAGTCTATATATCACCTACAAAAGATATTTATGCAGTAAAAAAAGATAATTATAAGATTGCATCAGGAATATGCGTTGATGCTTACATTCTTAAAAAAATCAAACTAAAATTTGGTAAACATGAGCTAAGTGAATACAGAAATGAAATGTTGGAACATCTAAAACAATATATCACAAAGCATGAAATTCAAGATGAAATTGATCAGTTAAAATATCAAACTACTATGGCTAATGATTTAATTCCAGCTTCAGTTTACAAATTGTTAAATTATGCGCTAATACAACCAATATGGAAATATTTCAATAAAACATGCTGTTAGTAATATAGCCATACCTAAATAATAGGGTAGTATTTAGTCTCAAAAAAAAAAAAAGTCAATACAAGCACTAACAATTGAAAACTTGAGACATAGATCAATAGAAGGAATCAACTCTAAAATCCTTGCTAGAATATTCTTAAAAACACTGAATTCACTGGTTGACTCTAACATATCATAAGCCCATCATGCTGTAAAAGTCTGACGTGCTGTTATTGCGGCCATAAAGATTCAGGAAGCAATAAAATATGCCAAAGAACTAACATTAACACAATATTATGCCATCCAAATTTGATTTTAAATCAGCTTTCGATCTAATGAATTGGTCATATTTAATAAAAAATTTGAAAAGCTTAATACCTGAACATAAATATTTAATAAATGCAATTGAAAACTACATCAGAAATAGCAGAATATCAATTAAGATATTATATGAGATCCAATTTCTTTATACTGGCTGACTGCTTTTCACAATTTATCTGGTTCCTCTGGTGAAGGAGGTGGAAAGCCTAATCCCTAGTATTTTCTTACAACATCTAAGTGCAAAAATAGGCATAACCGCATTCATAGATGACACAATAATAATTTTTCAAGATAGTTGCAAAATCAAAGTAGTGATGAACATTCTTGAAGATTTCCAAAGAAAGACAGGCTCTGGTATTTAATCATCAAAGTCAGCAGCATGGCAATTGGCCACTACTCTGTGCCATCCTAGCTTCATCATTAGTATATTTGGGAATTCCACTATATCAGTCTAAAACCTCTATGAATCGATATCTAAATAAACTAATAACTGAAACAATTCCAGAAAAAATTAACAACTCCTCCTCAATGAAATGTCACAAAGGTTAAAATATTTAATGTGATTGTAACAGGAATCTTGAGATATTATGTCCCTGGGTAAGTCTTTTTAATAAAACAATAAACAAAATTAATCATACAGCAAAGAAACGTATATGAGGAAAGGCAATATCAATTTCAACTTTACAAATACCAATTAACAAAGGTGGACTTAATCTGATTGACCTAAGAGAATGTTTCTTTTATTAAAGCCAAAACATACATGAATATAATTAAAAGTAATTGCTTATACCCATCTATGGTTGATATAAAATCTTCAAAGAGATAGGAAAAGAGAGACAATGTTTCTTCATTGATTTGTTGATAGCTTACAAGGATCTGCAAGATGACTTGGATGTAAGTAGCTTGGAAGGACTTAAATATAGGGACTTTAAAAAATGTATCAAATGTCATGAAGATGCATGGCCTGGCATATCAATAAAATATGTTTAGAGAGATTTACAATCAATATGTGCCCCCCCCCCCCAGTCTTACATTAAATTCATTTTCAAGTTGGTAAATGGGTTTTTTTACTGACAACCACTTGTCTGAATAGAAAAATGCATGTGAACATGAAGTCTGCATATATTTTCTGTAGAGGTAGCGAAGAAACCTTCTTGCATTTGTTTGAACAATGCAGGGACTTTCGGCAAATTAAAAACAGTTTTCATACTCCAATTTTAAATTTAAAAAATATAATAAAACATATTAAAAATTTCAATCCACATAATGCAATGATAGTGGTACACACACTAAAAACAATATGGTCAATGATCTTCGATAATAACAAATATAATTGGATTAGGAAACTAGACAAGGATTGGGATAAATATTTCAATCAGTATCTAAAATATATGCCTAAAAAGAATATGAAAAAATTTGAGGTGACTCTGCGCTAACAGTACGTGCGATATGGAATTCAATCTTCAAAATCCAAATATGTTTAAGAAAAGCAATATACGTATAGGCTTTAAATTAAAGTTCACCACTAACTGTTATCCTATTGTTTTCTAGTGAGAGAATGGACCATTACAAATGGAGCATCACCTATTTATCTTGGGGAGATAAGTCTTATTTAAAAGGAATTTTTTAAATCCTACATAGCATTACGTAATTTACGGAAAGGAACTCAAAAAAGGGAAAAGAGAAAGGTGGAGAAAAAAAAAAAAGATAATAAAATGTAATTATTTCCTTTTGCATAAATTGTACATAGATTGTGTGTATTTTTAATAAATGCCTTATTTAAAATAAAAGGAAAATAAATAAACCGAAAAAATATTCCCCATTTATTTTTCTTCGCAATTTTTTTTCCTTTCATGGGTCATAGCATCGGCCGGGAAGCGAACCCATTTGCCCGGGACAACTGCTTGTAAGGCGGCTGTGATGACCTCTCGGCCACCAAAGCTTGACTTCGCAAAATTTCCTTCGATATACCAATAGATATCTAAACTCTTGAATTTTCTCAGATTCAACATTAGATTTATTACACTGATACATATATAATAAACATTATCACATGTTTCATTTAACACCAAATAAACATTTAAATTAAATTTTCAATTCTTACTTCAAAATATACTAATTATTTAAATATAAACTTAGGCTACAAACAAAATAACTTACTTCAACGTATAATAACTCAAACCCGTGCGCAGATGATAGATGACAGTTTATAAGCTCCCTCTATTAACTCATTGTTCAAATAAGTTCACAATGGTGACCGGCATTAAACCGAATGTGTACAGCTCTAGGATAATTTTTCCGGCACTTACGTATTAAGTCCGACGGTGAAATTTTAACTTTCATTAAAATCATTATGATTATTTCTGACTGCTAAATATTTGATAGTTTTTAATTACGCAAATTTAACTTTCAAAGAAAAGTTTGACGAACTCGAGAATATTTTTATATCTACTACAAATTCTTTATTGACTTCTAGTTACTACTGACCTATTTATACTTTAAAGATATCTGGCTTTTGACACACAAATAAACTACATTAATACAGAAAATGGAGTTGTTTACAATTTTGTTAAAAATAATTTTTTAAATATTTGAAAGCTAAATGTACTCATAAATAAAACCTACTATCGAATATTTTAGCAATCAAAAGTAATTAAAATTTCACCGCCAGACGAAAACGGAAGTGACTTTTCTTCTAGTCTCATGAAAATAATAGATACATTTAAAGATAAACATACTTTTGCTACTCCTATGGTTTCTCCTATTTCAAGAATAATAGCTGATTTGTTTATGGAACATATAGAAATTCCTACTCTGGAATCATCATCTTTAAAATATTTTTGGCTGAGATATGTACATGACATATTGGTCATCTAGTAACATGGTAAAGATAAAGTGAAAGAGTTTTAATCACATTTAAATAATATTTATCCAAATATTACATTAAGAAATGTGATGGGAAACTTCCCTTTCTTGATGTTCTTGTCACCAAGAAACAATTTATTTATCATTCTCAGTTTTTTTTTCTCATCATCATTCAGCTCAGGTATTTTCTGTAGTCAAAACACTATTTCCCAACATGTTGTCACACACAGCAAGCTAGAGTAATCAATGGATTCCAGAAGGCTTGTGCATAAAATCCCTATCTAGTGCCTACTCATCCAATATCCCCAGACTAGTTCTTGCTTGTGGCCTTTGTCAGTGAGGAGCCTTGGATCTGAAAGCACTGCACCTAGATCTTAGGATCTAATGCAACCCTCCAGCAGCCACCTTTTATCTCCATTTAACTACAAAACTATGAGTCTTAAACTGAAAATACTTTAATGTTTTCAATCCAAGCCCATCAGCTTATATAGTCATATAGGTCTGAACTCAGTTCAGCACCCACACATTTTGGTTCTTCAATAACCATAGCCACCACTATACTATTAGGCACCTCACTGATGAAGGCCACAAGCCAGAAACTAGTCGGGATATTGGATGAGTAGGCACTAGATAGGGATTTTATGCACAAGCCTTCTGGCATCCATTGATTACTCTAGCTTGCTGTGTGTGGCAATAGGTATAGTGAGTTTTGACTGTTTTAAAAGTTATGCACAAGCATAAGAAGTGGTAGTCATGTGATGTTTATTGACACTATTTCCCAAAGCAATGAACATTTCAGGCAGATGGAATCTAGTGGAAGAATACATCATATAAATTACATATTGCTAGCATATGGTTATAATAAAAAGGTTATAAATCTAGGCTTTTTTCAAGATAAAAATACCAAATATGAAAAAGATAAAACTATTAGAGTTTGTATTGGATGTATTCTAAAATTCTATAACATAAAGACAGCATATGCTCCTTATCAAAAAAATTAGTAATTTTTTAATTAAGCCTAAAGATTGAAACCCTCTTGAGGCTCAAGGAGTTTGAGATTTCATATGGTGTTTGTAAGTCATCTTATGTGAGTATGCGCAATTGTTGCATCAATACATGAAGGGATGCCCAGGCTAATGCAGTGCAGCAACATTCATCATCATCAGTATTCTCAATCCATGCTATGAATTCTGATCACAATAATGATTTTTCTAAGACCAGGATTCTATCGAACCACACCAATATAAGATCAAAAAAGCTATCTAGATACTAAAAAGACCATATTGTATCAACAAATTATATGTAAATTTCCTCATATTTGGAAAAAAAATTGAAAAATAATTTATTCTGAATTTTTTGTTTGAAAAATAAATGAACAAAAATTGATAAACAAATGAATAAATATTTGTTCAATTTTATACAACTGTTTTTTTTCAATTTGTGCAACTTTGCTTACAGCGCCTCTACAATTATCTTTGTAGATACTGTTTACAGTGCCTCTACAATTATTTTACAGTGCCTCTACAATTATCTCCATAGATACTGTTTACAGCACCCCTACAATTATCTTTATAGATATTGTTTACAGTGCCCCAACAATTGTCTTTATAGATACTGTTTACAGTGCCCCAACAATTGTCTTTATAGATACTGTTTACAGCACCCCTACAATTATCTTTATAGAAACGGTTTACTGCTCCCTTACAATTATCTTTATAGATACTGTTTACAGCGCCTCTACAATTATCATTATAGATATTGTTTACAGTGCCCCTACAATTATCTTTATAGATACTATTTACAGTGCCTCTACAATTATCTTTATAGATACTGTTTACAGCACACCTACAATTATCTTTATAGATACTGTTTACAATGCCTCTACAATTATCTTTAGATACTGTTTACAATGCCTCTACAATTATCTTTATAGACACTGTTTACAGTGCCCCTACAATTATATAGTATTCATTTTCCAATTGAGGATTTGTGTGATCAAGTCAAAATGTTGGAATATCTAATTAAAATCTTACACGGTGTCTTTTGTGACTGTAACCAATAAAACATTTGTATGAACATATAATAAATTTACACATACACTTGTCCAGTAGGATTAAATATCTGTATGTCTTAACATTTTCTTTCAACTGAATCATGTGATTAAATGGTTATTTCATATATCTGCAAAAACAAATGTCTATTGTAAAATATAATCTCACTGGACTGTCTGTGTGCATACGTTTATTCTTGTAAACAAAGTTTAATGTAAATTTTTAATTTGTGTGATTATTATTATCTCTGTTAAAACATGAACTCTACAAAATTAGCATACAACATAATAAATACAATATAAATTCATACAACATTACAATTCCAACCAAAATTAATTAAATTTTACAAAAATTCTTCCACAATCTTGATTTCATCTATTATCAAATAGACCTTTTGAAGTGAGATTCAAAAAACCATCACATATATATACAAAACAGAATAGCTCCCCCATCATACACTTCAAACCCCAACTTCCTTTAAGATCAAAAAATCTTTTCGGGAAATTGATGGGCCACAGATTCAAAATATTTTATCATCAAAGTTTCTATTATTAAGATATGCTAATTTTTAGCACACAATGCTAGGATTATCAGTATTGAAAATATTTAAATGAGTTTTTTTTTATTCCAAATGCAAACATGTTTTGTTATTTAAAATCTTTTAATATTTTTGACTTAATGTATCTGTAAAAGATGAACTGATACCAGTCAATGGACTGCAAATTGAGTGATAATGAAGTTCTAGACAAGAGAAGAAACTGGGTAAAGTCTGAGCAATGGGTGTAAATTTTAAATGCACAGAAAAGTGAAAATGAAATTGGTCAGCTTACATAAAAAACTGATTGAAATTGATATAAAGATGACTTCTAACTTATGAAAAGTGTGTGTAAAATATGAGTAAATGGAAACTCAATGTTTAACAAAATACAGATCCCCACATGTCAAATTGTTTTTAATCATTTTCCCAAAAAATAGAGTAATATTTATTATTATTTTCATTTATTTTATTATCATTATTTTGATACAAGTAAATAAATTTGTTACTGCATTTGAAATTTTCACTGAGTTATTTATGAAATATTAATGCTTGCTTGTCTGGTGTTATTCAAAATACCAATCGGTACACAGCAGGGTGACACAGTCAACAGCAAAATTTCTTTGCAAGAATAGTAATAGCAAAAGTCACAAACACAATGATGCCAATCTGTAATTAATGTTTAACTATATTAACCAAGCAGAATGATGTAAACATAAATGATAGAACTGCCAAGTCACAACATTTATGAATTTGGTATAAATAATGCAACATGAAGCACATATGTCAAGAACATGAAGCATTACATGATCATAAAAACACTGGAAGATGACAAAGTTAAAGTGTCTATTCTTTTATATTTTGCTGGTAGCAATGTTTTATAGAGAGCTAAACAACTGTGTGATCCAAAGTCCTAAGGAAATTCTCTATAAAAATTTAACTGAAATTCTAAATGTGGATTTGCAACCACTGTTGTCTAAATAATTGGCCACTATATTTTAAAAAAGGAAAAAATCATCTTGTGAGTGATATCACAATTATTATTTACCACTGCAAACACTAGCAAAACAATATTCATTTGCTGTTGAGGTAGATGACATGTTGGACCAACTACAGTTCACACTGTTGGACAATAACTTCAGAAAAAATTTACTAAGTCAACCAGATCTTATTTTTAAATCTGTAATCGCAAAATGCACTGCAAAAGTTACTGTATTAGTTAATGTGTTAGAAGTTCAATCTTCAAAATATCTGCAGAATAACTCAACTTGTGTGAATAAAGCACAAACTCTTAGTACACCTTCAAAAGCTGTAAAGGATAATCTGATTTGTTGTGTTGTCAAAGACCACATTAAAAAAATTTTGAAGATTAAAACAGAAAAATGCCATATGTGTAAGATAAAGGACATTTAGTTCACGTCCGCTGTCGGGCAAGATAGAGTATGGCAAAAAGATGTAAAAAAGGTAAAGGAGACAGATAAACCCATATTATGCTAGAAATAACCATCTGCAAGGGGAAAAAATATATGGAAGATGACACCAGTATGGGATTATCTATATTATCACTAAAAGGTTAAAATATAATTAATGGTAAAAATAAAAACAAGAGGAAGTTGGAAAATACATATATACTTGCCATGGATGAAAACAGTAACAAAATAGACATATGCAGTAAAATAGTGATACCAATAAAATTCAATGATAGAATTAGAGTATTATCTTTGTTTATAGCAAAGAGAAACTTAAGCTCTTTATTGGGCAAAAGTTGGTCTGAACTCTTGCTTTACATACTGTAATTAAACCGCAATTCCCCTAGTTTATCACTTTATATTTATTAATTATCAGCTAGTTATCGAGATTTGACATTCTGATCATGCATTTCTTTCCAGAGGGTGAATTGACATGCCTACACATTCATAATATTTATAGCTCCGACCATCCCATCCCATACAAAATTTTCCCATGTTCTGAGTTATCCTTCCATTTTTGTGAAGTTTTCCTAATATTTGGTCTTTCAAAGAGTGAGGAAAATGGATTCGGCTGCTGAATACAAACATGGATGTACATAAACCAATTCAATTCAGTCCCTGCCAAACTTAACTCTCACTGCGCAAATGTCCGCATTTATGGGCTACAGCCCAAGCACCAATCTTGCTATTTAACAAGAATCGCAGAATTCGCTAATAATCAATTAACTCAATAAATTTTACTTAAGCTTTTGCCCGGTTTATACTAGCTTATGCTCAGGGGTGGTGACATATCCCAGCAGAGAAGAAACGGCACGTGAATTAAAATCTCTTTCCCTTTCCTTTTTTTTTATTAGATAGTACTCTTTCCGAGATCTTTTCCCTTGATCTAACACATTTGTTTCTTAGAATTACTAAACATACATCAACATGCACCCTTAGAAAAGTAATAATGGAATCTATTTTAAAACATGTAATACATATTCCAACAACAAAAAATGTAAAAGAGACAAACAAAAAAAAAAGATAAAGTTTTGTTGTGTTAAATTTAGAATCTATTTGTTTATTTGAAGAAATTATAAAGTGGCACACACATGTATATGACATAATATTCTGTTTACAGGATGTTATAGTTAAAGAATAAAATCTATGAAGCAAAATACATATAAAAAGTTATTACACTATTTGATTTTTGTGTATTTAAAGATTGGAAATAATAGCAAATATATTTACCGCTGTTTTGACGAGTCTTCGGAATTAAAGTAAATGTCTCTGAGTACACTCTTTGTGGTTTTTAATTCTTTTACTTCTATTCTAATTCTTTGGGTTAACATGGATACAATAGTGAGTCCCTTGTGTCTTCTAATTCAGTGTTCTAATTAATAAGTTCATCGTTCCATGACAGATCTGTGGAATGGCGGACGTCAGACGTAGGATTCATTCATCATGTTTTTACCTCCTTTTTTAATATATTTAGGACAATCTGTCTCTTAATATCTTGCATGGCCTCAAAGGTACAGAAGGAGCTGCAGTCTAACATAGACCCCCAGCACGATGAGAACATTACCCCATGCGTTTCATGGAGTTTCCTTTATATCTTTCTTTCCTGGTCAAAAATGATTTTTATAATTCTCTTCTTTTTGCCACATATTGCCTTCTCTCTGCAATAATATCAATAGCAAAAAAAAAAACTGCCCAAAACAAAAATGTCCTCGCTCTCCATCAAGTTTTTTTATCTCTAACAAAAATCCTTTAACCCAATACATGAACAAAAGAAAAACCACTTAGCAACTTGGTCTTAACTTTTGCTGTCTTTGGAAATTCCCTCTAACTACGCTTTATTGTTTACCTTGGTAATCAGACAATAGAATCCTCAAGAATTTAAATTTTTAATGGACATTCTGCCTGTTCTCTTTTAGCTAAACACAAAAATCATTTCCACAAAGTTTTGAAACTTGATAATATATTAATCTTATTAATTTAAATGAAACAACCAACTATTAACTATATCCATTTCAATAACAATACAGTCCGTTCGACTAATTGATTCATAGAACGTAAACGAAATTCCTTTCTTTTTTCTTCATATTTTAAAATATTTGAAAATCTCTTGATTTTATTCATTTTTCTTACCCCCTTCAACACAATATTTATCCATATACATGTATGCCACAAAATAAGAATTAAATAAGTGAGAGAAAGAAAGTTAAATATGTACATTAATGTTAGTAACCCATCACCGCTATTATTATTATTATTTACGTAACTATATATGTATAGGCTGCGTGGTCCTTCCAAATACCACAACTCTTGAAACAAAACACACACATACATACATAGCTTGATTTACTCTCTCCCTTGTAACAGGGTTTGAACCCAGTTCCTGTTACAATGCTAAGAACATTAAAAAGTATATTACAAAAGCATTGCAAATCGAGGAGAGTAGTCTGGACCAATAAGTATGTAAATAATGTCAGGAAATGGAATTTAAAAATCCAAATGGTAAAGAATACTTTAGAAGACAAATTCACTGTAGATTTACCTAGGATAATATTTAAATTGTGGGGAGAGTAAAAAAACTCTTAGTAAAGTGTCCATATAATTCATGCGTCATATGAATAGATACCTGTTCCTAATTGTAGGTGAGTTTTATTCTCATTGGGGTGAATACAACCTTCGGACCACTAATACAGAGGTACAATCAAACCCTTCATGAAGTTATTATCCAAGATTATCCAGAAACTCTGGTATAAGACAATGGAACTCGATTTACCTGTTATGTTTTCACAAAATTTTTGGCAAATAAAAGAATACACATTTTAACTCCAGAATCCAATGAAATGGCTGAAAGTATGCAGTATTTAAAGTGTAAGCTCAAGAAAATGTCAGAGATATTAAGGAGTTGGTAGAAGTTATGTTTAAGCAGAATTTCACCCCAAGTGTTTCTATTTTTAAAATTCTAGCAGAATTCTTATTGCAGTGAAAATGGAACACTCATTTATCAAAGTTATTGCCAGTGAACTACATCTTTAGAAAAAATATTTCAGATGAGAAAAATTCTAAAGTAAACTTCAGGTGAATAAATATGGGGTAAAGATTTGTTTAAAAAAATGGATTTTTGGTGTCATCATTGAGATTGTATCTCAATAGTGTAATCAAGATGAAAAATGGATTACATGTCAGGAAGTTTGTCAGAATGTGATATATCAAATGGAGTTACCTACAAACTTATATTAGACAATACTATGGAATCTAGTGATGGTGAAGAGAGTTAAGATACCTCAGCAGAGCAAAATATAGAAATACTCATTGTTAGTTAAGCTGAAGAAGTGAATATTTTATCAGGTATTAAACCACTAAACATCACATGATCACCATTTCTTATTTTACCAGGTGATAGCACAGTCGACTTGGGAGAGAATGCTTTGTCATCAACATGAAAAGTGACATGTTCCTCTACATAGATATGTGAGAAATTATAAAAAAAGCATGAGAGATTTAAGGATTATTTTTTAGAATGAGGGAAAATATGAACTGTCTATGCACATATGTAAGTTTATTATTGTAAATAAAGTTTTTTGAAACATAATTGCATACAGACAGTACATTGCTATTATTACTCTTTGCTTAGTGCCCATAGCTATGGGAAAGTGGAGCATTTGCCTCTAACCCATACTTAGAGATTTAGACAGAGTAGCAAGATTACTTTCTACAATCACTGGAAATAGGTATCATTAAGCTTCTATTGTCATCACCAATTAGAAAGATGTGCAAATACTTTTGATAACACTATCCAAAATATTTCTTTGGAAACTTTAATGTTCAAATTAAAAAAACCATTAAAAAATGGATGACATAAACATGGTTATGGTAACTGAAATGAGAAAGAGCAAAGACTCAAGAAATTTTGAAAAAAAATATATGCTATTTATTTCTTCTCATTTGAGAAAAAGCAAAATGGATATGGAAATATGAAAATTATAGCATAATTAGATTGTATTTTGACTAATAGAAAATATATATTCCAAGAATGTTAAACCACAACTAAGAATATAAAAACTATTAATAAAGATAGAAACACTCCAAAGAATTTAATTTTGAACTGATTAATCATTTTAAAATATTGATTATCATTGATGATGATTCCAAATTTATTCAGATCAATAAGATTAATAATCTATTAAGAACTGCAATAAATATATCTGATATTAAAAAAACAGCAATTCATCAGTAAATTTTTAACTGAATTTAAGGTTGCTGTATTCACAGGTGGTCTCTACCCTATTGTGATAGCATAATATTAAAATAAAATAAACAAACAATTGTTATGTTTCAGCAAATTCATTTTTAAGCTGAATTTCTAGTAATAATATTTATGTATATATGGAAAATATATTAACAAAAATAACTTTCTTCCTGTAACATTTTGGGGATAACTATAAGCAGAGCAAGTTTACATTTCTTCACTTGCTACTATTATTCATAGTTTGTTAATAATTTTCACTTGTTATCATTGTCACTAGTACATGGGTACACCTTTATTTAGGCTAGAAGCCACTGACTTTCAACAGCATTTTGTCCATCTCATGGCCATTGCTGCACCAACTCTCAAAAACTTTGAGAATTGTTTTTATACTTTTAAATAACTGTCTAAATTGCAGCACTAATTACATAAAGTCCTTTATTTACAATAACATCAGCGCAAAGGTGGTTCTTTAAATAGCTAGGTTATTCTCCCAAAAGGTAACAATTGATAGAAATTTCAAACCCGTATGTATGAGTGTCTTACTGATTTCTTCTATGTTCAAGGTCAATGAGTGGTATCTAAGTAATATGCATTGCTATATTAGATAAACTTAAGGGATTATTATTATCATATGAGCAGTTTCTTTAACTTTTTTTTCTCTGCCCAATATTCGTATAATTTTACAGATTTTTCCTATATCTGCTATTTTAGACATTTCCATTTTCTTCTATAATCAGTACAAACCACTTCATCTATTAATTGTCTGGTGATATTTTAAGACATCCAAGGCTGTAAATGCATTACTTCAATCAGTGTAGATAATTCCATAATAAAATAAATATATTATGCAATCTTATATCGTTTATAATACAATAGTTAAATTATAGCACCTCACAAATGAATAGACAACTAGGAATAAAGGCTAGTTAAGTATTAATTCTGAATATTTGTTTACTGTTTATCAGGATTCTATTGATTTAGCTATTTATTTTCCCATTCCGCTTCCCCAAAATTGTCATTCTTCTCTCTATATATTATCTTATGTACTAAAGGAGCTCAGTATTTAGTTAACTCTTCTTAGCTTCAACCATCATTCACACTATTTCACTCAACTCAAAATTATAAAACCTCTCTTCCCTTTCTTCAATAGAATCTACATCTCAAAATCTTTTGATCCTTCAGTATTTTAAAGTTTGCGAGTTTTTTTTATTAATAGTATTTCTATTATTTCTAAAAATATTTTATTTACATAAATATTATTTATTATTTCCTTTTTTATTTATTTGTTTTTATTCAGTCAATTTTTTACTATTCTTCATTTGTCCATGTTTCCAGAAAAATTCTTAATGAAATCAGTTATTTTCAAGCATCTTGTCCTCTGTGGGATAGAAGATGGAACCGTTTCTATTGATTTATCCTGAACCAAGTAAATCACTTCTCTATCCAAATAATGGAACAGAATTAATGCTCTCAACATAAAGCAAGGCTGCTTGGAAATAACAAGACTTCTCAGTAAGCACCTATCCTTAGATGTGTAACTCAATATATATAATGGAATCAATACTAAGGAATCGAGAAACTGTTTTCAGGTAAATTCAATAAATAATTACTCAGTAGAGGTATCGAAATAAAATTGTTGGGTTCAGCCTTCAGCATAGAAATCATGCATCTCCTTACTAATTGACCATATGGTTTAATTATGAATGTCAAAAACAGTTGCAAATATAAGATACCAGAATAAATTCTAAGAGAATGGGGAAATCAGTAAGAAACAGTATAGATCATATATAATTTTAATTAGTTTTTGAAGCCTGCTTTTCAGCATAGTGTTTCATTAATATCTTCAAATGGGTTATCTTACACATAGTTTGTTGTTGGAGGAGTGTTCAATGTTGCAATATGGAAAATTTTATTTTAAGATGGGTTATCTTACACATAAAGCTTGTTATCAGAGGACGGTTCAATGCTGTTATTTGGTAGGTCATAGAATAATTTACACCAAGATGTAGATTAGGATTATGTTAAGACCTATCAATAACTAACTGCTTCTTGAATCATGTTCTCTGGAGAATTGCATAGTAATATTGATACCATGTATTATACAATGAATAAAAAAATATATCAAAAATTATTGTTGACTATCAGCAATTAGTTCTTTAAAAAACGTTATTTACAGATTGAAGTGCTACCTGTCATAGGATGGGTCACACAAAATCAGTTTTTAAAATTCATTATCATTCAGCATTTCTAAATTTTGTTTTAAAAACTATCTATAGATTCTAATACCCTTTTTCAGATGAATGCAGTCAAAAAGAGACTATCCATCCACCAACAGAAACACAAAGTAATCAGACAAACTCTTGAAATTACATACTATTTTGAAAGTGAAATAATCCAACTGAATTCTTGTTCTACTATGTACAAATAATTATATTACTCTCTCCATGTTTGAAATATCATTACTATCAAATAAATATCACCCACTGATTTATAGTTTTCCTGGTCCTTAAGTTATGTTTCATGTGTTGAAAAGACTTAGTGACCATCATCAATAAATAAGTTTCATTTGTACTTTTAATCCACTCATCAATTGTAAGCTTTCTTATTAATCATCAATGTTTAGTTTGTAAATCTATTGTGAATTATCACATTTATTTTATTTTTAACTCAAGCAGAGAACACAACATGTTTCTTGTTAATGAAGTCACTAATAATATTCACTGTCAAAAATTCAATCAGAAATTTTTTTGTCAATCCAAAAACAGAATTATTTCTATCAACAATATATTTTTTATGGAAACTCCAAACCTCAGTAACATGACAAGCTTGATAATTAAATTATTAAATGCTATTGGTATAACAATTTAATCTTTCTCTTTATACCAGTGCCCAATTCAACCAATATTATTATTAATACTTTTCTTTTCTACTTTTTACAATGCTTTATACAGTTATTATATCAATTATAATGGTTTCGATTTCCCAACAATCTTCTTCAGATATATAACATAAATCATCATCATCAACCATTATCAATCCACTGCAGGATGAAGGTCTCTCCAAGTTTAATCCATCTTCTCCGATCTTTAGCTTCTCTTTTCCACAACACCCCTGCAGTTTCTTATTTCATCCATCCATCTCACATGTGGTCTCTTTTTGGGTCTTTTACAATCTCTTGGAATCCAGTTTAAAATTTCAATTGTCCATCTATTATCATTTCTTCTAGCAATATGTCCAGCCCAACTCCATTTCAATCTTTTAATTTTTTCAATAAGGTCAGTAACACCTGTTTGTTGTCTTACCCATACATTGCGTTTTCGATCTCTTCTTGTTACTCCCAACATACATCTCTCCATACTCCTTTGATTGGTCTGAAGTCTCTGTATTGCTCTTCTATTAAGTGTCCAAGTCTCAGATCCATAAGTAAGAACTGGTAAAACACATTTGTTAAAAACCATTCTTTTCAAGCACATAGGCATATTTCCTTTTAATATCAAGTTATTTCTACCAAAAGCACTCCAACCAAGTTTAATTCTATGATTAATTTCCTCCATTATGTTTCCATCTATATTAATAATATGACCAAGGTATTTGTAACTGTTAACTTTTTCTAATTCTTCATAATCGATCTTTATTTTCATATTTTGAGCAAATCGATTAAACACTACTTTAGTCTTTTTAACATTTATCTTTAGTCCTACTTTCATCTGCTAACTCCTGCAACATTTCCTGCAGCTCTGAAGCATTATTTGCAAAAACAACTACATCATCTGCAAAATCTAAATGACTTAAATACTCTCCATTTACTTTCATTCCTTTAGTTTCCCATTTTAATCCACAAAATACTTCTTGCAGCACTGCTGTAAAAAGTTTTGGAGATATGGAGTCACCTTGTCTTACACCTTTCTCAATGTTGATTTTTCCAGTATCATTATGTAATCTAATTGTTGCTGTTGCATTTTTATAAATATTCTTTAAAATATGACAATATCCTGGATCTATACCTTGATGATCCAATGCTTTAATCACTGAAGAAATGTGTATAGAATCGAATGCCTTTTCATAATCTACAAATCCAAAACATAATGACAACTCATATTCATTTGTCCTTTCTGTGACTTCTCTCAATACCTGAATATGATCTATTGTACTAAAACCACTTTTAAATCCAGCTTGTTCTCTTGGTTGGTGGAAATCCAAAGTCCTCTGTAGACGAGTTGTAATTATCTTGGTAAAAATTTTATATAAAACTGATAAAAGGCTGATAGGTCTGAAATTTCTAATATCTTCTATATCACCTTTTTTAAATATTAATATTATTACTGCATTCTTCCGGTACATCTTTATCATTTAGACATTTGGTATATAACTTTGCTAAAATTGTTTCTATTTCTTCACCTGTTTCTTTTAATATATCAATTATAATTCCATCATTTCCTGGAGCCTTTCCTTTCTTCATACATTTAATTGCATGTCTCACTTCTTCCTTTAAAATTCTGGGCAATTCGGAAGATGTAATAGATATAGGAGGTACTTGTTCTTTATTACTATATAATTCTTGATAAAAATCTTCTACCAACTTCATGATGTCATCTCTCTTTTTAGTAATAATTCCATCTTTTTTTCTTATTGCAGATATAAATTTCCTACCAATACCAAAATGGTGTTTAACATTCTTGAGACTTTTATTTTCTTCTACAGCTTTCCGTGCTATTTCACAGTTATACTTTCTTATATCATTTTCAACTCTTTTCCGTACCATTTTACAAAATTCGAGATATTCAATTCTTTTTAATACATCATTTTTGTATATCTTCATATTCCTTCTTTTCTTCATAAATTCTCTAGTCTCAGTAGAAATTTTATTAGTCAATTGCTGCTTTTTTCTACCAGCTATCTTTGTTGCAGTTTTTAAAAGTGTATCAGTTATTTTCATATTAATTTCATTCAAATCTGAATCATGTTCAAAATCTCCTAAAACTTGAAACCTATTTGTAAGTTCTAATTTAAATTCATTAGAATGTTTCTAAAGATTAGGAATATCAACTGTAAATATTGTTTTTCTTAATAATTTTTGTCTCTCTAGTTTTACATTAACATGTAATTTACACCTTACTAATCGATGATCACTTCCTGTGTTAAATTTATTAAGAACATTACAATCTTGAAATATGTATTTCCTGTTAGTCAAAATATAATCCAATTCTGATGTACCTTCATTTGGATGCTTCCATGTCCATTTCCTTTTAACATTTTTCTCAAAAAATGAATTCATAATATAAAGTTTTTCTTTTTCTGCAAACTCCACAAGTCTATGTCCTCTCTCATTTCTATTACCATAACCAAAACTACCTACAGCAATTTCATCTTTCATTTGTCTACCAATTCTAGCATTAAAGTCTCCCATAACAATTTTAAAATGTTGTTTACTCTGATCAAAAACCTTTTGTACATCCATATAAAAATCTTCTACTACTTCATCACTATGAGAACTTGTTGGGGCATAAACCTGAATTATCTGCATTTGGTATCTGCTATTAAGTTGTATAACTAATCTTGCAACTCTGTCCAATACACCATCTATCTCCACAATATTGTTCTTCCACTTTTTATTTATAATGAATCCTACTCCACTTGTATTTCCAATATGTGTGCCTTTATAATAGAGTATATGTCCACTTTTTAAATCAATTGTTTCTTCACCTTTTCTTCTAACTTCACAAAGTCCAATAATGTCCCATTTAATATAAGACAATTCTTCTTCTAATTCTTGCAATCTTCCTTCACTTGAAAGTGATCTGCATTTGTAAGTACCTAAATAAAAAGTCGTCATCAAATGGCAGCTTGGGTCCACAATCAGGGGATTCTTAGCACCCTCCGCCACCAACCGCTGCCTTGGTTGGTGACTTTACAGCCTCCTGGGAATAAGGGCCATGCTTTATTTTTGTCTGTCATAATTGTATATATGTATTGGAAAAATATTTATCATTTACACAAACATTCATTCTGCCTTATCAGGCACTGAGAAGAAAGACCATGGTGTTTCTTGATCTTAAACTCAGAGGTAAAAAGCCAATAATCTCACCACACTGGCTAATGCGTGTTGGTGAGCAGCCCATCCATGTTCGTATACTATATGAATAATCACATAGTAATAACAGTTACAACGACAAGAACGTATGGAGTGGACATTAGGAATTTGCCCTGCTCGGTTCCTTTAAGGCCTCCAAGAGGAATCAAAGGGTCTCCTTTCAGTTAATAGCAAATACAAATACATAAATATTTATACAGAAACACATAATTTTACATATATTTCAGATTATAAATTCCTTGTTTTAACCTATATATATATCTTACATATATATTTTACATACTCCTTTATATATATACCTAAACAAATATATTAATTTAAACATTTTTATATTATTTAAATAATTATTTTTTTCTATAATCATATAGATATATTCTATATTTTATTTATTTATTTTCATTAACATATTCACTTTTTTATTCTAATTTTAACATCATATTTTATTCATATTTTTGATCTTTTATATTTCCTATTTTATTAATATCAGTATTTAATATTTATTATTAATTTATATTCATAACTTTATTTTTAATTTTTTGTTTTCCATTGTTTTTAACCCTATTTTATAATTTATATTTTATTATATCTTATACTCACCCTTTTACTCCTAAACCAATTCAACTGTTAACTATTTAAAATATTGAATTTTCCAAGAATTTCTAATGGCTTCCACTTTATTTTTTTTTTTTTTACAAATTAAATTCATTTTTATTTATATATCTTTGGTTCAACTTCTTTTTAATATATTATTCTTTTACTTATG
The DNA here is from genome assembly GCA_028023455.1 of Epiperipatus broadwayi. Taxonomy (NCBI): domain Eukaryota; kingdom Metazoa; phylum Onychophora; class Udeonychophora; order Euonychophora; family Peripatidae; genus Epiperipatus; species Epiperipatus broadwayi. The sequence goes on from JAQFVV010012929.1 coordinate 280,357, forward strand.
GCAATATCTTTTTCAACCCCAAATTTCTATTTAATACTGGCTTACTATTAATATGAACAGACTCTTATTTTTCTGTCTCTTCTATTATTTGTAAATTGTATTACTTTTATACAATACTTTTCAACGTATGTAAATATATTGGTGAATTTCTATCATATTTATGTTGTAATAGTCTTCCGGATATTGAATTTTTTATTGTACTAACATAATTTATTTTATATTATTAATTCTGCCTTGTTTATAATGAATTTCGTAAGTTCCATTCATTCATTATTTATTTATTTAGAATCATTAAGTGGAGTATTGATTACGATTTATATAGAAAATATAGAAATAATAATAATGCATCAGAATAAAGCACAAAGAAATCTAGATTTATTTATAGAGGATATCCATAAAATGGATAAAAATATTTAATTTACTACACAAAAAGAAGAAAATAAGAGGCTGACATATTTAGATATAAAGGTAATTACGTAGATAAAAAAATAGTAAAATTAAACCTCACTTTATAAAAAAATTAAATTAGATAATACTATAACTAATTGTTATTCACATACAAATATTAAATATAAATATTATACCATCCCAAATATATAGAGCATTAAATTATTGATCAAGTAAAGATTATAATAAACATATAAATATAATAAAAAAAATAATTTATAAATAATGAATATCCAAATAAATTACCAAAATCACACTTTTCTTTATTTCTGACGTAATATCCTATAAATACAATTTATCCAACCTAAAACTTGCTCTGAAGAAGACTGCAGGTCAGTTGAAATGTAGGTGTATATATATGTACAAATAAAGAGTTTGCTAAAAAGTGTTTGAAGCAGGTTGGATAAATTGTATCCAAATAAATTCATAAATAATATTAAGTTAATAGAAAGTTAGTTACATTCTATAAAAGGTTATAACAACAGTGATAAAATTAATGTGACATAGATATAAGCACAGTAAACAACTATAGAGTTAAAAAATTTAATAAAATAATTAAAATTAATAAAAAATCTGATAATACAATAAAAGTTAAAATAAAAAGGAAATAATATGATTAATATTTTAGAAAATAAATACTCTAAAAATTATAATAAACATCCAAATAATGAAATACATGGAATATATGAAATTAATTGTAAACAATGCAGAATTACTAATATGAAAATAAATTATGTTGGTAAAACAAAAAAATTAATATACAAAAGACTATTACAACATAAATTCGCAAATATAATTACATACATTAAAAAAGGACATGAATTTGAAAAGGATTATATAAAATGATACAATTTACAAATAATAGGAGAGACAAAAAATAAGAGGCTATTCATATTAATAATAGTAAGCCAGATTTGGCATTAAAAAAGATTTTGCATAAATATCTTATTTAATAATATATTAAAAAACGTCAAAACAAAGATAAAAATAGAAATGAATTTAATTTATAAAAAATATGAGACCCTATTAGCAAATGTTTTGTTTCCATTTATAGAAATTCTTGTGCCACATTATCAACTTTGTTAAAGCTCTTTAGACAATTTCTAACTGTAAAGTCTCTATTGTTATTTTCAATCATACTGACTTCTCCTTATACACCTTCCCCAAGACATTTATAAAAATAAAAATGCATTGAATATTGAACCTCAAGAAATTCCATAATACAAATATATTTCTTTTAGTGGCAGGGTTTTTATTACTCAAATAATTTTTGATAAGTTGAGCCATTTACCTCACTATAATTTTCTGAACTATGAATGGTTTTCATTCAATATCAAAAGCCTTATATACACACAAAATTATACTTACATATTTTTTCACCATTTAATGCAAGCAAAATTCTGCAATAACACTATTTTTCTTCATTGACATTTATTAAAAATATAATTTTTATTTAAAAATTATTTTACAAGTAAAATTTCTTTTGTTTCAGAAATTGTATTAAGTATAGCAATGATATATTAAGTGTTAAATTACTTTTACTACCAGACATAAAAACTAAGTCTAATATTTTATCAATCATAATATCTGATAGATTATAAATATTCTTTAACTGTCATTACGATTTTATGAAAGCTTATAATTGCTCTACATTCTTTTACTATTTCAAAAAAAAAAAGGAAGAAATTCTTTTCTGTAGTTTTTTTATTCAAATATTATTACCACGATTAGATTTTTTAGTCTACTAATTCTTTCTCAAAATAGTATTTAAGGTATTGGCTAAAATATTATTTATATTAAAATATTTTCTTAAAAAAAATTTCATCATTTATAGAATTAAATTTCAAAAATTAAAGCGTCATTTATTTTGATCAAAGCTTTTTATTTTTAATTTCATTTAGAATTTATCTTTTCTGTTTTTATCATAGATTACATTTTGATTCATAATACTTTATACTGAAGAAATTATGATTTTTTTGTTTTATACATTCTTTCCCTAATTGTTATCTTGTATTAATTTTAATATTTTCCCATTTATTCAATTCGTAGCATTACAACTTTTTTAATGCTTTCCTTTGACTTTTGTATGTCAACGAATAACTTTACAAATTTCTCATATGCAGTATTACCATCATTAATTTTCTTGACTTTATTCCAGTCATTTTGTAGAAATTTTCTAATTTGTTACTCAACAATATCAAGTTCTTTTCATCTATTTCTGATATGATTTCAGACTGTTGTATTTTATTTTGCAAAGACATAAATATAAAACATCATATTAACGTGGACAATGCATAGAAGTCATTATTCCTTGTATAAAGTTTGAATACAATAGATTACATGTAAGTAGTGAAGGCATCTAGATAATCTTAAACAATTTGAGTTATGTAAATCATTTATATTATCAACATATATTATTTCATCACTAATTTTTTAAAACTTTTTTATCCATGATTTTAATTCATCTACATTTTGCTATCATTATCTGAGTATACTGAATATTTCTATAGTGAAATTTTCATTTCATCTCTCACAAAAGGTACAGGAACTGCTTTGTAATCATAAACATAACCAAAGACATATGAAATGGATCTATGATCCCCAAGATACATATTTGATGCTGAATCAACACTGATCAGTTGGCTCAAACAGTATAATCTCTCACATATATTTTCCACCATTGTTCAGTATATAGATAGCAAATTGCTAGTTTAATTGATAAATGTCAAACATACTGCCCTCAAAACTTCGACACAAATCACTTAATAAAAGTATATTAATAATTTTTATTAATTATTTATGAGATTAGAGATTAACCAATAATGAATATTTCCATAGTGTAATTTTTAGTACACAACCCTCAAGCAAGGTAAGATTTTTCTATCCACTTTTAACACTTTGTGGAGGAAAGCAATCATAAACGTATAACCAAAGCCATGTGAAAAAGATCTATGATCCCCAAGACAATGATTTTGGGCTAAGCCAGTACTCATCAGTTGGCCCAGACCACACTCTCTCACTAACATCTTTATCATCGTTCAGTATATATATATAGCAAATTACTAGTTTAATTGCTAAGTGTCAAACTGACCTCAAAACTTTGACACAAATCATTTTATGAAAGAATATTAATTTGATTAGTCATGAAGTTGCTACCTTCTGTGAGAGTGCTATAGAGAAAATGACAGAAATATTATTCGTTACTAGATAATTTCTACTCTAATGAATGACTCATAAAAATTATTAATACACTTTCATTTGAAGGTAGCACATTTGACACTTTGCAATTAAAATATAATTTAAACAGAAGGGATTTACATCCTAAGCACATATCCTGTAAACTTTGTTATAATTTAATCATGTCTTGTTGAGTACTGAGAATACTCTCAAACCAAAGCACAAGATAAAACAGCTGTCCTTATCTTTTCAAAAGTCTTTATCTTGTGCTTTGGTTTGAAAGTATCCTCACTACTCACTCAACAAGACATTGTTGAGTTATTATAACACAACAGTGCATGTGCTTATGATATAAACTCCTTCTGTTTAAATTACATACCTTTGCCCTAGTAAATAAAATTGAATATTACAATTAAACTATAATAATCTTCTACCTACATATATACTGAACAATAATAGATATGTGGTCTGAGCAAACTCATGAATGCTGTTTCAGCACAAAGTGTCCATTTTCGGGATATAGATGTTTTTCACATATCTTTGGTTATATGCTTATGGTATATCCCTCCACAAGGTGCTAAATGCAGATAGAAACCAGTCTCTACCTTGTGTGAGAGTGGTGTAGTGAAAATTATACTACAGAAATATTCATTATTGGATAATTTCTAGTCTAATCAATGATTAATAAAAACTATTATCTGATTATCTATATTTTGCTAATTATATAACTTTTATGCCTTTTAATTCAAATTACATGACTAACTTCAAGGCTATTAAATGTAACCTCTAGTTTTTAACAAGTATTTTTTCTAATAAAAATCAATATAATTGCATCTCTTCTATAATATGTAATTTTGTTTTATAATTTATATTATGTAAATTAATTTCTTCATTTTTTATATTTGTTTTAGGCAATATTAAGAATATACAGTTCAATTAATTCATCCCAGTTTTTCAAATATGTCAAAGATTTATATAAAGTATAATACAGAATTATTTTCAATGTTACATTTTTAAATTTCTATTTACAAGTTTTTTACACACACATATACATAATCTTCAAATATTATCTCCATATTAATTTTACATAAAATTATATTAAAAACAATCAAAAAATATCAAGTGCAAGATATTCAAGTCATTTTTATTATTTACATATTTTTTTTTCTCACAATTTTTTTATAGAAAATTTTCTCATTTTTATTTTTTTGTTTTGCTGCATTTTTACTTTTCCATCAAGCTTTCATGAATGCATAATAAATATCCTTATTTGTTAAAATTATCTTTTATATTCAGCCATTTTTTAGCATGATTATCATCTTCAGATTCGATTTTTAATACAGGATCTTTTTTGTATTTGCAATCTAAAAATCTTTGATATCTGATTTACTTTTAAATAAATTAACTCTTTTCACGAATGTTTACATGGTCTTTGGAGATTAATCTATTTTTTTCAATACAAAAAACTATTTAATTGTTTCTGATCATTTTTATCATCAATCACTTTGTCTATATTTAATTTTATCATTTTTGTCATTTAGCTCCATTTTTTTAATTTCCATATTTTTTATTTCATAAATATTAAATGAATAATGTATTATTCATTTCAATAATATAAAAATTCAAGCAATTAAAGTTTTATGCAAATCAATTAATTTGCACTAAAAAACAGAAACAAGTTATTCAAAAAGAAACTAAATATTTGTATAAAATCATACTGGAATCTTACTCCATTTAAATCCCACTGGACTTCCACTATGCTTGGTGAATAAAAAGGAAGAATATCACCAGTGGCTAATCCAATCTGGACATCAGAAGCTAGAAACATTATTGTGAATAACTCTGATGAAAAATGGAGAAATAATGTTTATTTTAAATGGTGAGTTAGGGTTGCAAAATATATAAATTTCAAAATCAATGTTTTGTAAATTTTATATTTAAAAGAACTGATTGAACTGTCTTCCCCATTTTGAGTTTGTATTTAATGCCTGCTCATATATTGTTATAGAAATTGTGTAAACAAAAAAAAATTGCTCTTATTATATATATATTATGTTAACTTTTGTGATAACTTTATTATTTTGTATTAATTGTTGTTTTAAAGAAAAGAATATATTGTAACGCTTCCCCACTTGCGTATTCGTTTTAACTTTTTTTTATTCCTGTCTGATATCAAACACTTGTCTTTATCTAAACTAAATTTTACGATTATACTTTCTTCCTGAGGATGAACTTACAGGGTGACGTATACCTTATTGGCAGCCTTTCCCAATACGAAATTTTCCCATAATTTGAGTCATTCACCCCTCTGACGAAGTTTTACTGAATTCTGGGTCATTCAGAAAGGGTTAGAGAAGGTGCTGATTTGCAAAACACACATATATAAAGGAATTGCAATAATTTGAAACCTACCAGCTTTAACTTTATTTCTAAGTAGATCTCCACATTTATGGATGACTCTCTTTTTTTTCTTGTCCATTGCCAAGCGCTACACTTGCTAGTTAATAAGAATCTATCAAATATTTTTCTGATTTAGCAATTTAACCCAATGCCCGTCTTAATATTCGTGTGGTAGCGCATTACGCCGAAGAAACGAAAAGTGAACTAACTTTTAAATCGAATCTTTTCTATAAATTTCTATTTAATTCCCACTAAAATATAAAATAAACCTTTTAAAATCCCCCCCCCCTCACTTTTCTACCTAACCTGTTTTGCTTTAATCTATTATTGGAGGCACACCAGCACGTACATGTATCTGATTTTGAAATACATAAGAAATTACATAACGTATTGAAACAAATTAAGTTTAATTTAACATTCACTAATATTTTATTCTAAAAAAACAATGAAATGGCATAATCATGTATACGATAAATATTTTAATGAATTACAATTAAGAGGAAAAAAACACTAAATAATACATGCATATCATTATATTACTGCACAGTTTGAGTTTGATTATATTTAAGAATTTGAAATGATATAAGACATGTATATTTACCGGTATTAAAGTCTACAGAACCAGCATATATGTTTCTGAATGCACTCGTGATTTAATCCTGGGATTAGCATAGGCAAATCATGGCGTCCATCTCTTCTGTTTAGTATTTCAACCATTTAGTCCATCTGAAAGTAGCATATTTATTTTGCTGTTCCTTTTCTTCTTTCCTTTGAATACATTCAGAAATGGTGGATGATCTACACTAGATCCAAATAGTTGTGACTCCGAAGGGCAAGTGATGATGTTGAAGGTAGTATATATATATATTCCAATAGTTTACATGGCATAGATGATAGAGAGAGCTGGAGTCCGAATATAGACCCCGGTACGAGGCGACTTTACCCCATGCGATCCATGAGGTTTACTTTGTTTTATTTTCGTTTGCACACAAATCTGTCCAGCAACAAAGGCAGTAATCACAGTTTATTCCTGATCTTTTCTGCTTTGTGGCCAATTTATATAAATTTTCTCTTTATATCATCTTCAATGTATTCTATAACACATTGACTACTTCCCCATCACCTCAACAAGCACTATCTATTTTTTTTTATTAATTCAGAATCCAAGTTTCATTTCTTCTTATCTCTGGTATTTTGTTGTTTTTAAAAAGTATATTTTTACAAAAATGCCAACAGAAGAAAAACCACTTAGCAACCTCGACTTTTACTTATCTTTTTTTTTTTTAATTCTTGGAACTTTTTAATTGCACTCTTTTCATTTACTTTAACTAGACAAAAGAAGTCGAAAGAATTTAATAATTAATGGGCATTCCACATTCATTAATTTTAAAAACTATTTCCACAAAGTCCGAATATTTATAATACATCAATCCATTTGATTAAAAAAATGAGATAGCCATCAAATAGTTAGATCTGTTTCTTGAACAATAAGAGAAAGTTTGGCTAATTAATTCGGGAAATAATAACTGTAAAAGAAACTTTTCTTTTACATGTTTTAAAAACTTTTAGTTTTTAACTTTTTTTTTCTTCCAAAAACAACATTCATCTATATACATATATGCCAATTAAAATATTAGCCCATACCCAACATTCTTTATCATTCCAGCAAATACACATGTAATTGTCTGTGCAGCTTGTCCAGTAATAATTATAAAATAAAAAATAATAATAAAAATTATTATTTAAAATCTACCCTTTCTGTCCTTTTGGAACAGGGTTCGAACTCAGTTCCTGTTACAATATATATATAAGATGCAATATTCATGCATACATTATCCAAGTACAAAATAATTACAGTTGATGTAATTATCCTTCAGTTCATTTGTACATTGTCAAACCTACATTTGATTTTTGAGAATTAGAATTTGTTCAGATGAATTTATAATATATACATGCATTTGTTTGTTCAAAGTCAAATAGAGAATACATCTGTATGGAAGAATACATTCCTATCTAGTTTTAATAAAATAAAAATCAGTCTTGTAATGAACCGTCCCGATATAGTTATTAAATTATAATTAGGGTCTAGAAAAAATCATTCCTTATAGTTGTTGTATAATGATAAAATTGACGTCTTTGCAATATAGAATATATATACATGATGGTACTAGGAAACATGAATCAAATAAATTTTTAATATTTATGGGTTCATATGTAAGTAATTATGTTTTAACTTTATTAACCTTAGGGTTTGCTATATGGCAAACACACTCTATTATCTATAACTATATTAATACTATAATGTAACAATATTAAAATTAAATTTAAAAAATGAGACCCTGAATATTTATATGAAATGATTTTCTCTTGTGCAAATGGAATGAGACAATTATATGTAAAGATTATAGAAAAGATTTAGTTAAAAATAAGTAAATTGTTTATTAATAAATAATTATATTTTGTAATCAAAGTATTGTTATATATTTTTTTTTAACTTCTTTAAATGTAGGATTGCATGATCTATATTCTTTCATCAGGAGTAATTTGTATTCTTTACAACCTAGCCAGGTATTATAAACAGAGATTGTATATAGTGGTCATCATTAAGTGAAATAAAATACTGTGTTGGTTTATTTCCTGATAGTTTCATGTGATGTCCATATAAATTACATAAATAATAATAAATGTGTCACTAAAATACGCTTAATCTGACCATTACAATATCAATTTTGTCATATTTAGCTGAAGAAAATTTTACAAATTCTTTGAATTGATCAAAATAACTTTTCAAAACATTAAGCAAAATAATTTTTGTTTTTCGTTTACCCTTATGTTTTTAATGTCAGCCATTTCATTTTTTAAAGATTTAACAATTTGTTGTTCCATTTTCAGACTATCTTATTGGTACTGCAAATAATTCTATATGTAGATGTTCTCAATCCTTAGTGATGAAAGTGATTAAAATCATATAATGACTAATACATATTATAAAATTTACTTTAGTTCCTGCTTGTAGTTGACATGTTACAATTAGTCAAAATTAAAAATAAATGATATATATATACAAAACATGTTACAATATTCTTGTTATATATGAAATACAAGATATCTTCTTGTATATATATTTATCAAAAAAGTTATAATTTTCGATTTAGTTACAACATAATAAATTTTCATTAACACAGCATGATCAATAATTTTCAAGTCAATGAAATGAAAATCAGAACAATCTCACTATCAGTGAAATGATTAATTTCATGATTTTCCAAAACACTTTTATCTGCATCTTCATACTCACACAAATGACATTTAAATACAGTAGTAGTAACACAGTCTTTTGTTGTGTATGCCATATTATTTTTTTGATGTGACAAATTAATTTGAGAAACAGTTTCATAGTCACTAATAGTGGATTGAAAAGAATTATTTTCTGTATGAGTTCTTTCATGTATTGTTAAAGTAGATTTAGACATAGTTTTAAAATAACACAAGTGACACTGAAATTTTTGCCATGAATAGGTTTTGTTAATATGAGTTCTCTGATGTTTTCTTAATGTAGTTTTTCGAGAGGCCTTGTAATCACAGACACTACAATTAAAAGGTCTTTTCCCAGTATGAGTTGTTTCATGTTCTATAACACAGTTTTTCACATTACTCTTGTAATCACAAACACTACAATAAAACAAATTTTCTCCAGTATGCTTTCTTTCATGTATTTTGATTTTACCTTTGACTGAACTTTTATAATCACAGAATCGGCAATTAAAAGGTTTTTCTCCAGTATGAGTTCTTTCATGTGCTATATAATTACTTTTGATGTGAGTTTTGTAATCGCAAACACTACAATGAAAAAAGCTTTCCCCAGTATGCCTTTTTTCATGTGTTTTGACTCTACTCCTCACAGAACTTTTGTAATCACAAAATCTGCAATTATATGGTTTTTCTCCAGTATGAGTTTTCTCATGTTCCATAACACTCTGTTTCACATAACTCTTGTAATCACAAACCCTACAATAAAAGTTTTCTCCAGTATGCTTTCTTTCATGAACGCTGATACTAGCTCTGAAAGAACTTTTGTAATCACAAAATTTGCACTTAAATGGTTTTTCCCCAGTGTGAGTTCTTTCATGGGCTACTAAACTAGATTTTTCAGAAGTCTTGTGATCACAAAATCTACAACTGAATGGCTTTTCTCTACTGTGAGTTTTTCCATGTTTTAATAATTCACCTTTGTCAACATTTTTGTAATCACAGACACGACAATTAAAAATCTTTTCTCTAGTGTGAGTTCTTTCGTGCAGTTTTAAATAAACTTTGCGACAAGCTTTGTAATCACAGAATCTGCAATTAAAAGGTTTTTCTCCAGTGTGAGTTGTTTCGTGAAGTTTTAACCTAGATTTGAATGAAGCCTTGTAATCACAGAATCTACAAATGAATAGCTTTTTTCCAGTATGCATTTTTTTATGTCTTATTAAATGATTTTTTGCACTACTTTTGTAATCACAGAAACAACAATCAAAAGATTTTTTTTCCGGTAAATGACATTTTTTGCATTTTTATGAGCCATTTCAAATCCTTATAATTATAAAACTTACAATATAGAGAATATTTGGAATCATACAATTCACATAGAAGACATTTCATTGAGCAAATTCTTTCTTTTAATTTTAAATAATTTTCATTACCAAACCTATAATCAAATAATGTACGGAAAACATTTCTTTAAAATGATTTATTTCATATAACTTTTAAATATTTAATTACTTGTAATTATCTAAAAACAATTTTAGTTTTGATAGTTAAATTTCCAGTTTTTTTTCTGTACATGTTTATGTCCAAAACATTTTCACTATTTTTTAGTAATGAACTTTTAAACAAAATTATTTATATTATTATAGCTTGCAAACAAAATTAATTTCATGAAAATATCTATTGTCTTTTGTATGAATTCTATTTCTATAACGAAACACTTTTTTTTTTTTTTGCAATTATTCAAATAGCATTCAAAAAAGTACTCCCATTTGTTAAATATTTCTACAACCTCATCCATGAGAGAAATAAATATAAAGTTTTATTCAATTTTGAATATTTAAAAAACTTATCATGTGATGACCAAAATCTAACATTATCAATGTCTTTAAATATAATCATGTAAAACTATCAAAATTTAAAAAAAAAAACACAAAATTTAAGTTTTGTTCTGTCAGACAATAAATAAAAATATTTATTGTCGATTGAATTATATTCATAATGAATGTGGAAATCTTCCAAAGTTATGATTACCTTTTTCCATCATTAATCAAGTTCCAATGCCTCATTAAATCTCATCAGACAGGATCAAATGATGTGGATATTATATGATATTCTAATTAGAATGACTTCATACTTTTCCTTCAATATTATTAAATGCATATCTTCAAAATATTATTTTAAATAAATTTATATTAATGTTTATATATTTTCAAAATTTATAATTTAGATAAATAAATTTTTAGAAGTTATTTTTGAAAAATGCTTAAATTTTGGTAGTATAATTTATTATCATCTGTATCCACACAAGTTTGGTTACTAATAAGATTATCAAATAATTTGTTGAAATTGAGTGTGCTGGAAATAATCCTCTATAAATCACATTGGTCACTAGTTAAATCTTATTACATATGTTCTATGCAATTCATCCAGAAAACTCAGTTCCATATATTATGCAATGTTGTCTTTTATACTGCAGCTTTTAATCAATTGCATATAGTGATTGTAATATGTTTTGAAATTAGGTTTTCATATGAGATTAACATTACATGTTCAATAAATTAATTAAACTGAATAGTCATCTATTCATAAGAATTATAGTTTTTTTCTGAAAAAATACAAGTCATTTATTTTAAAATTATTCTTTTAAGACTCTTTCTCTTAAGTAATACGAATTCTTGAAGATCTCGATAACAATCACCATAAATAAATTTCAACTGGTAATACGTAATTTAAAATACCATCAAAATAAACCATAAATATAATCAAGTGCTGGAAGGTTTCAATCATAGATTCAATTAAGAACAGCTTGAAATGTTTTAGAACTGGAGTTTTTCAAATAGATTTCTTTGAAACCTAAAAAGAAAAAAAAAGGTAAGTATATGCAAAAGCAATGCGAAAGACAATATTAAAATCCACTGCTATTATGTCTTTAATTTTGAATATTCTCAAGGTGATAATTATTTAACAGATTATTGTTAATTTTTAACAAATTTTATATTGCTTCTTCTTACCTGATATTTGATTTAGAATATAATTTACTATGACTATGTATATTTATAACAGTTTATTAACTAGTAATAGTAATTATCTATGGATAAGGCAATAAACATGTAGATTATCAAAGACTATTTATAAGTGAATGCTATTAAAAAAAAGTAATCCTAAACATATACTTTTATAGATTCTTCTACTTGAAATATGGATTTAAACTCTATTATTACATGGAATGACTCGTCAAACTCACTTTTGCAACAGACTATAGAGAAATTGCAATTACTGTCAGTAATTCAGAACTCTCAAAAATGCAGGCTAATCTTAACCTTTAATATCAATATGTTGACAGGTATAATAAAATTACTTATTAGTCTAATGGTTGTAATAAACATATTTTCAATGAAGAATAAAATTGAAGTTCTGAAATGATCTGAAAATGAATTACATATAATTAGGATAAGCTGCAAATCAGTTTTAAAATGGCAGATAAGCTTGAAATTAAGACAATAAAAACTTCACTAGGTTTATAAAGGTACATGATAATCAACACTTAGGCTCAACCTACAGTCAAGGAATGCTTTAGTATCAAAGGTGGTTGCCATGACTACAAGTTGAGATTATTAATATCTTAAGGATTGTTATTTTAATCTTGAAATTAAATATTTTTCTGAATTAGAAAATGTAATTGGTACAAAGACTAAAATTGAATAAACTTGGTCTTATTTTACTTCATGTATCATGACTAGATCAGTTTTATATAAGAGAAAATATATCACAGCTGTATCTGATATTTTATCAACACCTAAACATATTTACAATAATCAACACATTTTTTTTTTCATGTGTCAAAGCACTGGTGGGGAAGTGGCCACCAACACTTGACTAATGAACGCATTTCTTTTAGCTCATAGACATGTTTGTGAACAGCAGAACATAAAATGTATAGTCAAAAAGATATAGCATTTATTTAATATGATTTGGATTATTAGAAATTATTTCTATATCCTAATTATATCTATATGAGCTTTATTGCCAAGTATACAATATAGTTTTCTTTCTGTTTGAAGATAATGGCATTTGAATACTAATAGTATTCAACCTCATTTAGATTATATACTTAAGTGGTCTTTCAATAGACCTTTAGGACATAGTTTTGCCTCCATTTATCAGGAATATTACAGATTGGATGATTGTAAATCTTCTTTCACAACTTTTGTTTTCACAATCAGGTGTGATAATTTAGATAAAACCACATTATTTATAATTCTTGCTACGGCTGAATCATGGTGAAATTTCCTAATTGGTAAATTTGATACATTTATTAATTGAGGAAATTAAGTAATTGGATTTATTATACAACTATGATGTTAGTCAAATTTTTTATTTATGCATATAACACTAATCTATAAATCTCTGATTTAATCACCATTTTTAATTACAAATTTGGATTATCTGGTTTAGCAATTATGAAACATTCTGCAATTCTTTAGAAATTATCAGTAACTTATAACAGAGTATTAATTGATATATTAATATCATAATGTAGACAGGATCTTTTTACAGTTTCAAAACGTACACTTCTCTCCTGGCCATGTGAAATTGATGAGTAATAATAAGAAGTATTCTCAATGGCTAATAAATCAGTTGTAGAGAGAAAGTATAAAACATTCTGATAAGAATTTGAGTGCTTTAAAGAGAATTAATAAGTAATTTCTTTGTAATAATTTTTTTTCCATCCAAAAATTATCTAATCAAATTAATTAAAAATAATATAACAATGAAAAATATGTTGATGATTTTAATAATTTCTTTATATATATGCCACAGGTAGAACCTTGTGATAATGATTTGGGTTTAAAGCCTGATTATCATATTTGAGTGATTATTTCCTCTTCTGGCTAAATAATTCACCTTCAAAAGTCCATGAAAACAATAAATTTATTTTTAAATCTATTCTAGTTTTTTATTTAATCTTTGTCTGGTGATATATTTATTGGGAGTTTAAAAGTTAAAGATATTATATCAGTTTTTAAAAATGGTGATAAACTATTTAACATGATCATCAAAGATAAAGTGATATCATTCTTGAGTATGCATAAAGTGATGTCTGTACACCAGTTTGGTTTGCTTTCTGAAAGTAACAGTATACACTACAACCTAATTCCAATATTTTTCTAATCTGATCTTTGAACAACTTCATATCAGCTGCCATACCATCTATTCCTCTTCATTACATTTTAATCTATGTATAGTTATATCCAATTATCCTTTTAATACTCTATTTCATTTGTGAATTAAGCTCTATTAAATATTTACTTACCAATTTCTTTTCATTCAAACATTTAAATATAAATTCATAAAATATTTTCAACTTTTTATTTAAGCTGATATTTCTTTGACTCTCCATTTTAGAATACGGCAATTTTGTTTATTCATTTATAACTTTCTTTTTAAATATTAATTTCATCTAATATTTTCTTATTAAAGACCCTTCCTTTCCAAAACCATTTCTTGTTTTAAAAAAATGATCCTAAAATGGTTTTCTCTCTCTTCTTGTATTTAGCAGTTTTTTTGCATTTGCAATATACATTTTTTTTACATTACGTAAAATACTTTTGGTCAATTACCTTGATTATAAACAAACGTTTACTTTTTTGTACTATATCAATTTATAAATTTTCAATTAATTATCTTTCTCAATCATTTCCAAAACATAATTAAATCTATTAAATTTAACCTCAGCTCTTTTCATCCATGCCTAGAACCATTCTACATTTCAGTATATAATTTTCCAGACACTTCTAATTCTATCAACATAAAGTTATAATAACTATTACACTTTTTCATCAAATATTGTTTTTTTATTAAATAACTTATAATCAAGAATATAATTCAAATCCTGCTTCAGCCAAGTATCCCTTCACCCATTATTCAAATTATGAATAATTTTCTCACCCACCTTTTTAAATAATGCCCCATTCATATTCTCACACTATCATTTTCATTAATATGATCCCTATATTAGTAACAATTAGTATTTTATAATTATTCTCCCTATCACTCATCTATATTGCTATAATATTTTTGCAAATAATTTTATTCCACTCCTTTGATCTTTTCCATTATTAGTAAATATTCAAATTCACACATCCATTTCACTCTACTCAATTTCCGCAACACTCGTAGTCTTTATAACACCTTCCTTTGTTGTCTTCATTGCACATATTTATCTCCTTTTACTTACACTTCTAAGAACATAGTGCTTCAATGTTCAAATGTTTTTCTTCTACTAACAAAACCTAATTTTTCAACTATAAATAATTTTATAATTCAAATGACTCACATCTGAATCATCTTTTACATATATAATGCCAAATTTCCAATCTAATTCACTTTTTTATTAACTTGTTTAATCCCCAGTCATCTATAAAAAAACTATTTTCTATTCTTACATCCTCCATCATGCTTATCTTCATCACGTTACAGTTTTCTCTATTCCTTTCTTGAATATACAGTTCCTTCTTTTTCATTTTTATGGCCAAACATTACACCTTTCATTACTTTCGTCCATTATTTATCCACTATAGAATGGAAGTTTCTCCAAGTCTAGTTCTGTTCTTCTCCCATATGATACAAATAACTTTTTTTGATTCATTCATTCACATGTAATCTCTAGTTTTTTTACATTCTCTTGGGATTCAGTTTACGATTTCAGCTTCCATCCATTGATTTTTAACAATACCATCCAGCATTCAAGTCTTGTAAGTCCGTCAATGATACTTATCTGTTGTCTTATATTTCAGCTTTGTTTTTTGTACTTCCAACATATATATTTCCATACATCATTGAGTGGACTGAAGTGTCTCCATATTGCTACTCTGATAAAATAGTGGTCATGTGATGCATTGGTGGTTTAATTGCTATTCCATTAGGTGTCCAAGTCTCTGGGTCACAGAGGCATATTTTGTTTTAATATTATATTATTGCTATTTAAGTTAGCTGAATTTAAAGACATTTTCTTGTCCGAAAAATTCAGAGTTTCTTCTTAAATATACATTTGAAATAAGTGCTGGTTTTTGAGTTGATATTTTGGGTCTAGTGTCCGAATATTCTAGCTCTCCACTGACGTGGGCCATAAGCTCGAAACCATGGTCTGGAGATAAGAGTGTTCTGGATAGAGATTTTAAATATTTCTCATAACCGCACTTGTTAATTACGAGCTTGTTTGAGCTATTGGTACTCTCTCTATGTGCATTTTTGTAACTACAAGCTCATTAAAAGTAATGTCACGTTATATATGACTTGCTTTTTTAATTATTATAATTATTATATTATTGCTGCCAAAAAAACACTATCCAAGATTATTTCTATGATTAATTTTACCTATTATGTTTCCACAATGATGTCACCATGAAATTTGTAGTTCTTAACATCTCCTAATCCATGATAATCAATTTTTATTTTCTGTTCCTGTAAAAAAAACCATTGAATATTACTTTGATCTTATTGATATTTACCTTTAGTCCTATTGTCTTATTTTTACTTAACAATTCTTGCTATATTTCCTGAAAACTGAAGTATTATTTGCAAAAACAATCGTATCATCTTCAAAATCTAGATAATAATCTCAATCTCTTTTTATTCCCTTAATTTCCCATTTTTATTCTCAAAATATTTATTAAATCAATCTGCCAGATATAGAATCAATTCATCACATATCCTTATAAATGCCTTTCTTCTTAGTGCAGATCCTGTATTTTAATAATTGCAGGGCATTTTGATATTCTTCACAATATAATAATATTCAAAATCTAAATTTTGATAATCTAAACCTTTAATTTTATCTCTTTATATATTCCAAATAATCTTTTCTTTAGTTTAAAGAATAAAATTTAGACTAAATTACTTAATAGTTTATTAAAAATAACCCAACACTTTTAACTAAATAAGCTTCCAATGAATGCATACCACATGAATATTTTAATATCAAATCCACCCTGTGAATCACATTTAAATTTATCCTATCATTAAAATTAGGCAATAATGCCATCACATTTACACATTCATTATTTTTTTCTCTAAAATCTTATTTTCAACCATCTTATATTATTTGTTTCCTATAATATATTATCTTTTATTTTTTATAACATAATAACAATATCTAAATTCCACCAGCTAACCAACATTCATTTTTACCCTATTTCTTTAGCTATAGGATTCACAAAAGGTTAAAATTAATCTTCATAGTCTTAATTTTCATACATCTTTTGAATCAGTAACTTTTCTTTAATTGAACTTTCCCAAAATGATATTTATAAAAATTCAGGATAAACATGGACACACACAATTAGTTATATATTATTCAACTTGCAGACAAAATGTATTTTTATATATTGACAATAACACCTGATATATCATTCACTATTATATCTCTTACCAGGTATAATTTCTAGTTGCTGGATAACCTTTAAAGCAAGGGTCTTCAGATGCCCCTGGAAGTGCCTAGGCACTTTCAGCCATATTGTGAGAGCTTGCCTCGTGTCAGGTTCAGTATCTAGCAGCTTCCAGTTCATTATACATTTGGCTCACTGCTTTGCAATACTGAAAACAATACTCTGACAATTACTTGGTTATTGTCTGACTACCTCCGAAAAAACCTAATTTATAGCCAGGTCCTCTTCCTTAATGAGAGCAGTCAGACCACTGAGCAATGTCACCTTCTGATCTGTATCCAGCGTTGGTTATATTTTATCTATTCATATACTAATAGGTCTGTAACAACAAATTGTGAATCAGATAAAGGTAAGATTAAATCTGGATATATGTTGACGATAATACTTCCTGTCCTGGTTAAAATTATTTCCGGAAACTGCAAACACTGATATTCACCACTACACATATTTGTTACTTCCCAGCTTTTTTAGATCTAATTCCATTATCATCATGTTCAATGCCTTCATCAGTAAGTATAGTGCATCATCAACGGGTTTGGTGTCTTTGAATTATGTAGATTCTTCAATTGTAACTGATGACATAGCTGTCCAGCTATGGTTTGAACAACCACTATATGCAATCCTTTGGTCGTAATCACAACTATTGAAACCCATTTGATGGTTCCGTTATACATATGATTCAGAACTAGGATGCTTTATCTGCAATTTACAACTATTTTTTCATTAGATTGATTGGTTTAAGAACTCACAGGTTTATTTTTAGAATCCAGTTGAATTAATGTTTTGCCAGTAACTGACTGTGCTTGGTATAGAATTTTGCAGTAATAGTATTCTGGCAATACAGATGTTCAAGCTAGCTAAACTAGCATCTTTAAGCATTCTTTTAGTCTCTTAAAAAGAATCTCATTGGCCATTGATATTGGGATGGAATGGTAAGCTGAGGTTAATACACAATTTTCTGAATAGACCTGATGTAAAGATTATACCATTGTCCAATACAATAATGTTAGGCAGGCAATGTTAAGGGAATAACATTATAAACGATTCAATAAGTGCTATGAATTTCACTATCTCCAGCAACTTGAAATATGCATGAAAAATTATTAGTAAGCATTTGCACATCCATTGGCTAGTTTGGTCAACATGAACTCTTATTCAGAAATCTTCAGGTTCAGGCCAATGACCAGTTTTGACCTTTGCTGAAATGTTTTGGTATATCTTACAACACCAACAGTGTTGGACCTAGATTCTGATATCAGTCCAACATACGCCAGCAGATATAAGATCTGGCTACATTTTTATTCTAATGATGTCTTAAGATTTTTGGTTCGGCCAACTGGTTGAATTACATCTCTTGATTATCAGATAATACTCATGATTGTGCCAAATCTGTTGTTTACATAAACTCAGAATAAACATCAACAACTTATATAAAGACACATGCATATACATTGATAATAACAACTGATATACTGTACACATACCATTGAATAGATATAACAAGTACTTGCTATGCAAGTAGATGTCCCATAGATATTCCTTACATTTCCAGCTGTACCATGACAACTTGTTTTGAGTCCATGTACAATGACACTTCCAACTGTAACGTGACAGCTTATGTAATGTCAGATTTAATTTGAATGTGCCTCACTGCTTTCTGATATTGAAAACAATGAGTATACGGCTGTTCGGGTAACAGTTATTTGGGTGTTGTCTGACTACCTCTAAATAGACTGCCAATGTATAACCAGGACCCTTTCCTTAACAGGAGCAATCAGATTAAGAGCATCTTCAATTATTGACCAGCTTTGGCCATTTGCTGTATTTTATTCATACATGTATCCATTGGTTGTAGCAAGGAATGCTGAATCTGATTAAAAATAAGATTGAATCTGGACAAGTTCATTACTTAATGATAAGTTGAGCCTAACACCTAATAAACATATTCCCCAATTTATTTTTTCCACAATTATTTTTTGTACTAACCCTAAGATCAAATGAAAGTATTTCACCAAATCGTTATCTATAGCATTCGCTTAATGTATGTTTTTTTAAAGAAAACTTAAATATTGCAAAATATAAAATTTTTTTGCAAAGATTCCAAACAAAACGTAATTAATGCATGACTTAATCAAATCAATTCCTTCAATTTTTCAGATATACTCATTAAATAATAAATGAATATAATACTTCTGTTAATACAACTTATAAATTATAACAATTCGTCATTTGCTAAAACAGAGAATCTTTAATAAATACAATCAGATGAATATAATACTTCTGTTAATACAACTTATAAATTATAATATAACAATTCGTCATTTGCTAAAACAGAGAATCTTTAATAAATACAATCACTATTGTCAAGCGCTTTCAACTCCTGAGTCCTTATCAAGGCAGTATAAAAATCCTATTTTTCTCCTAAGCCACAAATTTAACATTTCGTTGCATTGGCCAGGGACAACTAATAGGAAAGCTGGTTAATTTTGAATTCATAGCACAAGATGAATTTTGTATAAGATATGATTCTTTAATCTTGCGTTTTTTTATCGTGTGTTTTATAAATTAATATTGTAAAATCCTTTGGACTACATATATGGCCTGTACTATCCAAAGGATTAGTTGTTCCTGGCCAATGCAATGAAACGTTGAATTTATCGCTTAGGAGCAAAATAGGATTTTTTATACTGCCTTTTAAGGACTCATAAGAGTTGAAAGGGCTTGGCAATAATGGTTTTATTTATTAAAGATTCTCTGTTTTAGCAATTGACGAATTGCTATATTGCAATTTACTAACAAATCCTCAAGGTCATAAGGGGAAAATAAATGCTTTATTAGAACATTTGATAAATTTGAAGCAGCAAGATTTCCGGTAAAAGTTTACTACAGCGGCCTCAATATGTTGGCCCTCTATTGTTTAAAATTATAACTAAATTGTTTGAAAATCTTACGTATATGCTACTATATTACAATTAAATTAAAATTTAATCAAATGTAAAAGATAATAAAAAAAACGTTTACCTTTTTAAAGAATTTGAATGTTGGATTATTTACACGACATTAATTAAAAGAATTAATTTTAATTTCTTTGAAAGTTGAGAATTTAAACTGTCTACAACTTAAGAACTTAAACTATCTACATTTATAGCACGTTGCAAAAAAAAAAAAGACACCCTCTGTGTTCAACAGTTCGAATTACACGCACATGTGCACAGTTTTATAATTGAAAAAAATGGCTGCTACATGCTTAGTACCTGATGGTGAAATTTGGCAGGATGGAATGTGCACCAGTTATGGAATGCCAAGCAAACTACGGAATTGGCCATCAAATGGCTTGCATGAAGACTCCTTCTGAAGAACTATGCCTTATGCCAACAGTGCGGTGTTCGTTGTTCACTGGTGATGTATCCTACAGACTTAGATGGGTGTAGATGGCAATGCAGAATATGTTACTATTGCAGCTCAATCAGAAAGGAGTCTTTCTTTTCCCAAAGTCATCTGTCTCTGGAAACAATTATAAAGTGTATTTTTGTGCACATAATTTGCCCCAACAATACATTGTGCATGAGACCGGCATTAGCAAAAAATAATCATTGACTGGGCTAATTTTTGCCGAGAGGAATGTGCCAAATATTTTAACACAAATCCGATAGTTCTTGGTGGATTTGATGACAATGGGGAGTCATTAATCGTTGAAATTGACCAAACCTATTATTTCCATTGCAAATATCACAGGGGGACTATACGGAGGTCATTGGGTCTTTGGCAGTATAGAGAGAGCACCAAGAAAGTGCTTGACAGAAGTTGCAGACAGGACCGCTGATACACTGGAGGGCCTGATACAGCGGTTCATTTTACCAGGTACGCACATTATTTCAGATGGCTAGGCTGCGTACAATAACATCAGCAGTCTCAACAATGGTGTGTATATGCATTCGGTTGTCATCCATCAGGACAACTTCGTGCATCCCGAAGACCAAGGCATACACATCCAGAATACGAAAATACGTGGATGAGAGCAAAGCGTAAGCTGAAATTCCAATCTGGCACTAGCAGAGCTTTGTTTTCATCATACCTGCATAAATTTGCCCTCCAGAGTAGATACAGCAATACTGCTTTTTTCTCCAACTTCCTAGTGTGTATAGGACATAATTATATTTAAAAAGGTAAAGGTTTTTTTTTATTAACGTTTACATTTGAATAAATTTTCATGTAATTATAATATTGTAGTGTATACGTAATTTACATTGATTAAATTTTAATGTAATTGTAATATAGTAGCATATACTTTTTTTTTTGCAACATGTGCTATAAATGTAGATAGTTTAAATTCTTAAGTAGTAGACAGTTTAAATTCTTAACTTTCAAAGAAATTAAAACTAATTCTTTTAATTAATGGCCTGTAATTAATCCAACATTCAAATTCTTTAAAAAGTTAAATGTTTTTTTTTTATTATCTTTTACATTTGATTAAATTTTAATTTAATTGTAATATAGTAGCATATACATAAGATTTTCGAACAATTTAGTTATAATTTTAAACAATAGAGGACCAACATATTGAAGCCCTATAGTAAACCTTTACCAGATTTTCCATATTAGCAAAGACATTAGAACAAAATTAATTACTGCCCTACTTGACTTCATCAATGCTTGATAAAATCTTTTAGCAGGAAAAAGTCACTTATCACAATTTTCAAATGTATAACGTAAACTATTATATTCTAAGAATGTTAATGGGATACGGAACAATTTCTTTACATATATCACAGCAATCATTGACTCATGTTATCCATTGGGTTGTAATGTGTAATAAATAATAATTTACAGTACTAAATTTTTAGATATGTTTTAAGTTTAAGGTAAACCTGCAGTTTCCAGATCACGACAAAATTTTGTAGTTCAAATTTTTTTCACCAGAAGGTTTCTTGTCGAATTATTTAAAAATTTGTTGTGAAATATCAAATACACAAAATTATAATATAAAAAAATGATAAATAACAAATAATTATATTATAAAAAATAATTTATTAAAATAATAACAATATATCCAGGGCCAGATTTAGATGAAAAGAGGCCCTAGGCTATTCCACTTATGAGGCCCTTTCACCTCCCATATACATCATTACTGTGATGTATTTCAATATGTTAAATGAAACATGTTGTTATTGGTAGTCCCCTCTTGATCTTGAGGCCCTAGGCTGAAGCCTAGTTAGCCTATAGGAAAATCCGGCCCTGAATATATCCTACTAACATTCATAATTACTGTCAATTGTAGTTTTCGCTTATGATAGCGATAAAATTCGCAAAGACTGCGTCAGTCGTGTAGAAAGTCCTGAAAGCAAATTCCTGCAAATAGGATTCGAATAAAGTACTGCTGGCACCATACTGATGTTTGAGCTTGGGTTTAGCTCTCATCCACATATTTTCCACATTTTGTGTGTGGATATCAGGGTATTGAGTTTCAATTTTCTACGCGAATATCTGCAGCATGTAACACTTCATTTTCTGGCACTACAACTACATTACCATTTATAGGATTCATTGCCCCAAGGCAATGTAACAATTTTACACTACCAGAAATACTTTATTCCAGTCCTACCGAATTTTATCTTTTCTATTAAGGAAAACTACAATGCACAGTAATTCGACAAGAAACACTCTGGTGAGAAACATTTGAAACAAAATTCGAATTTTATAGTGACCTGGAAACTGCAACTACTTATTTTTAAATATAATTTAATAGTCCTATAACTTCAGCCAATTTCATTTACACGACAGGTTTTTTTTTTCCCAATACAAACAGAAGAATCGATCTTTCTTTTTTATAAAAGAAAATAAATAAACCGAAAAAATATTCCCCAATCATTTTTCTTCGCAAACTTTCCTTCCGATTTACTAATAGATATTTAAAACAGCGGGAGACAAGGTTAACACGGCCAGCTAAAAACTAACAAAAATTAGACATATCCTCATTAAACTTACGCTGACTAAACTCTTGAATTTTCTCAGATTCAACATTACATTTATTACACTGATACATATCATATAATAAACTTCCTCAGATTATTCATTTCACCCTATCGCCATTTTTGTTTTAACCGATAGAATAAAAATAGACGGAAATTAGAGGTTTTAATTTCTTTCAATGAAAACAATCGAAACATTTAATAACAAATAAGCATTTCTATTAAATTTTCAATTCTTACATCAAAATATACTAATTATTTAAATACAAACTCAGGCTACAAACAAAATAACTTACCTCAACGCATAATAACTCAAACATGTGCACAGATGGCAGTTTTTAAGCTCCCTCTATTATTCAAATAAGTTCACGATGTGGGCTGGCTTTAAAGCAATTGTGTCCAACTCTAGGTTAATTTTTTCGGTTCTTACATCTAAATCCGGCGGCGAAATTTTAGCTTTCATTAAAATCATTATGATTATCTATGACTGCTAAATATTTGATAGTAAAAACAGGCAAAACTTACTATACGTACGCCACACACAGCAAGCATATGTATAGTGAGTTTTTGCCTGTTTTAACAAGTTATACATAAGCATAAGAGATGGTGGTCACGTGATGTTTATTGGCTTATTTGATAGTATTTAATTACGCAAATTTAATTTTCAAAAACAATTTGTTGAAGAACTTTGGGAATATTTTTATATATGCTACATATTCTTATTGTCTGCTAGCTACTAAGGACCTATTTATACTTTAAAGATAGCTGTCTTTTGACACGCAAATAAATTATATTAATACAGAAAGTGGAGTATTCACTGTTTGTTAAAAATGATTCTTACAAATTTTTGAAAGCAAAATTTAATCTTAAATAAAATGTACTATCAAATATTTAGCAACCTTAAGTAATTAAAATGTCATCGCCAGACGAAAACGAAACTAACCTTTTTCTACTCTTATGAAAATAATAGATATATTAAAGATAAACATACTTTTGGTACTCCCATCTATGTTTTCACCTATTTCAGGAGTAATAGCTGATTTATTTATGGATCATAGAAATTCGTACTCTGAAATTATCATAGCAGGCAAACCTATACGTATTGCCGCTCAGGCCAAGCCAGAGTAATCAATGGACGCCCAAAGCTTGTGCATAAAATCATCTAGTGTTATTCATCCAATATCCCCAGACTAGTTTCTGGCTTTGGTCATTGGGGAGCCTTGGATCTGAGAGCACTGAACTATGATCTTAGGATCTAATGCAACCCTCCAGCAGCCAGCTTTTACCTCTACTTAACTACAAAACTATGAGACTTAAATTGAAAACACTATATTTTCAATCCAAGCTCATTAGCTTATACTCATATAGGTCTGAACTCAGTTCAGTACCTATACATTTTGGTTCTTTAATAACCATAGCCACCACTATCCTATTAGACATGATTGGTTTTAAGCCAATAAACATCACATGATCACCATTTCTAATGCTTGCTTATAATTGTTATTAAAACAGGCAAAACTCTATACATATTGCCACTCAGTACAAGCCAGAGTAATCAATGGATGCCAGAAGGCTTGTGCTTAAAATCCACATCTAGTACCCACTCATCCAATATCGCCAGACTAGTTTCTGGCTTGTGGAATTAGAATCTTTAAAACCTATTTGGCTGAGATATATGCATGACACATTTGTTATTTGGTAATATGGTGAAGTAAATTGGAAGATTTTTTATCACATTTAAATAATATTCATCTAAATATTACATTAAGGAAGTGTGATGGGAAACTTCATTTTCTTGATATTCTTGTCACCAAGAAACTATTTTTTTTATGATTCTCAGTTTTCTCATCATCATTCAGCTCAGATTTCTTCTGAAGCCAAAACACAGTTTACCCAAGCAATTAACATTTTAGATATATCGAATATAGGGAAAGAATACAACATATAAATTGCATATTGTTAGCATATGGCTGTAATAAAAAGGTAATAAATCAAGGCTTTTTTCAAGATAAAAATACCAGAAATAAAAAAACAATTATTAGAGTTAGTATTTTTATATAAAACGAAGCACAGACAGTATTGTGTGTACCTTAAAATTCTATAACAAAGACAGCACATGCTCATTATCAAAAAATTAGTAATTTTTTAATCAAACCTAAAGATTGAATCCCTGTTGAGGCTCAAGGAGTTTATGAGGTTTCATATGACATTTATAAGTCTTCTTATGTGTGTATGAGCAATTGTTGCATCAGTACAGGAAGGGATGCACATGTTAATGCAGTGAAGCAACATTCATCATCATCAGTATTCTCAATCCATGCTATGAATTCTGATTACAATATTGATTTTTCTAAGACCAGGATTCTATCCAGATGTGAAAACCCACACCAATAAAAGATCAAAGAAACTATGTAACCACTAAAAAGACCAAATTGTAGCAACAAATGCAAATGATGTGTAAACTTCCTCGTATTTGAAAAAAAATTTAAAAAACAATTTATTCTGAAGATTCTGAAGTTTTGTTTGAAAAATAAATAAATAAACTGAACAAATTGGAAAATAAATAAATATTTGTTCAATTTTATACACCTGTTTTTTCAATTTGTGCAACTTTGCTTGCAGCACCTCTACAATTATCTTTATAGACACTGTTACAGCGCCCCTACCATTATATAGTATTCATTTCCCAATTGAGGGTTTGTGTGATCAAGTTGAAATATCTAATTAAAATCTTACATGGATGAACTGCAAAATGTCTTATACTGTAATCCATAAAAACATTTATATGAACATATAAATTTCAATAAACACTTGTCCAGTAGGATTAATTATCTGTATAACTTAACATTTTCTTTTAACTGAATCATGTGATTATATATCTGCAAAAAGAAATGTCTATTGTAAACATTTCGTTAGACTCTCTGCGCATACATGTTTATTCTTGTAAACAAAGTTTAATGTAAATTTGTAATTTGTTTATTACCTCTGTTAATACAGACACTACAAAATTAGCATACAACATAATAAATACAATAGAAATTCATACATTACAATTCCAACCAAAAATAATTAAATTTTTCTAAAATTCTTCTACAATCATGATTTCATCTATTATCAAATAGACCTTTAAAAGGGTGATTTAATAACCATCACATATATATTCAAAACAAAATACCTTACCCATAAATTACTTTAAAACCCAACTTCCTATAAGATCAAAGAATGTCTTCATGAAATTGCATGAAATTGATGGGTGACACATTCAAAATATTTTATCATCAAAGTTTCCTTTATTAAGATATGCTAATTTTTAGCACATAATGCTACGATTACCGCGGTATTGAAAATGCTCATTTTTAAATAAATTTTCTTTATTACAAATTCAACTGTTTTGTTATTAAAAATGTTTTAACATTTTTTACTTTAACGTATCTGTAAAAAATGAACTAATACCAGTCAATGGACAGCAAATTGAGTGATAATTAAGTTCTAGAAAAAGAGAACAAACAGCCAAGTCTGAGCCACAGATGTAAATTTAAAATGCACAGAAAAGTGAAAATGAAATTGGTCAGCCTACACAAAAAATGAATTGAAATTGATATTAAGATGACTTCTGCTATATTATCATAAGTGTGTTAAAATCTGAGTTAGTGGAAACTCACTGTTGAACAGACTACAGATCCCCACACTTCAAATTCTAATTAATCATTTTACCATATTATCATTATTTTAATACAAATAAATACATTTTTTGCTGAGTTTTAAAGTTTGACTTAGTTATTTATGAAATATTGATGATTGCTCAGCTGGTGTTATTCAAATTAACCATGGGTACTGTGCCAGTCAAAACATGTTTATCCATCTAACACGAGCTGGAACTCACAAAAAGGACTTCAAACCCAGTCAAGCCCGAGATTTAGGTCTGGGACCAGCCTGGATTCGAACCCACTCTCCAAGCACCAGATCTAACACCCAATGGATAACATAACAATGGTAGCACACGAGATTTAATTCTTCATCCGGCCCACTAGCAAATCGGAGAAAACAATAAGACTCATGGACTTAAACATATATATAAACAATTTAAATACTAGACCTTCCACAGATAAAATCTAACATATTTAAATAATAGGGGCTTTACTAATGAATACTTATGGGCAATTAGTGAATTGGATTGATTTAATAATGAGACAGAAACTGATATATGATGAATTAAAATATATTTATTGACAATTGTTGTTGGCAAAATAGGTTTGTGGCCATGATTTAATGGAGCCAAATATCCTGCTATACAACTAATCACTACATTAACTTATTTGTTATGTCCTTTTATAATCAGTTCGAGTGGCTCTTTTACGTAAAATCAAACCAAGTCTGGAGTGAAACTTAATACATCTTAATTATAATAAATTTATTTTAACTATGGGCTTTTAAAGCGTCCCAGATAGCTTTAGATCGAACGGGTTTTCAAGAATGCTTCGGTTCAATGCCGAAGATTGCATATTAGGGAGGAAAGAGTTGGCTATAACGATTT
Source organism: Epiperipatus broadwayi (assembly GCA_028023455.1). Classification (NCBI taxonomy): domain Eukaryota; kingdom Metazoa; phylum Onychophora; class Udeonychophora; order Euonychophora; family Peripatidae; genus Epiperipatus; species Epiperipatus broadwayi. The sequence goes on from JAQFVV010012929.1 coordinate 308,583, forward strand.
TACTAATATGCTAGGCACAAGTAAAGTATAATAATAAAGTGGCTCTGCGGATGGAAGAATAGTTTTAGGGTTTTTGTGACAAACAACGGTTTACCCAAGAACCGGTCGTCATGCTGCTAATGGGAAACCTTTATTTGGTTCAGAGGCGGGGGACTTATGTGCTAATCTGGCCCGTAGCTCAGACTTCGCTACTGCACTACCCATAAGAGAAGATGTGCTGGCAACGCCGTGGCTCCATCTTATATATATATATCAAAAAGAACAGCACAACGAGAAAATATTAATAAATCCCACATCCGCCAAGCCGAAGGATATTATAAATTAAAGATCATATATTAAATGAACACTAGATCATCAGCTTGATCAAAAGAGCCAACTCTTCTGTAGCATGAGAAATACGATATGCTACTGACGGCAATATAGATATCTACAAACTTTACTTTATCCCGTTCAGTCTCTTTAGTTATCTATAACTACTAAACTTTTAAAAGGGGGAAAAGTATATTTAATAGGGGACTTACGAATACTTAACTAAAAAAATATACTTATGATTGCACTCCAGGCTAGTTTAATCTTTAGTAACATAATAAATAAAGGTTGAAAAGCCACATTTTATATTTATATTAATTAATTTACAAAATGACAAAATATGAATTTGGGTTTCGAAACAGCGCACGAAATGACGCTATATAAATAATAATACGAAGATGTTAAATTTATATGTTTAAAAACATATTCTATAATTAAATGCATGCCATTTCGAAACATAGGCATAACTAATAATAAATAAAATAAGCAAAAGAAAAGCAAAATATCATTGCAGTGATTAAATTATATAGCAAAACATTAATTAACAGAAATTTAGCAAAAGTATTTCATTTATAGAATTAAAATATTTTAGGAAACAATTTAGACAGTTTACACTATTGTATTAGCAAAAAGTATTTCGTTTAAATATTATTTCGAAAACAATTTAGATAGAAATTTCAATAATATGGTTAGCTAACCTGTTTTTGAAGAAATAATGAATGTTTTTGAAATGCACACAGAGCTCTGCGATTTTAAATAATACTAAAATAGTTCTGTAGCTAAGGAGAGATTCGAGCTGGAAACGAAGGTGACTTCTTTGGCGGCTTATGGCATCTTCAATTTAGTTGGGAGACGATTTTTTAAAATAGTGTTTCTTTAGCTGGACTGGAATCGGAACGAGGGCAAATTATTTTTACGGCTTATGGCATCTTCAAATTTAGTTGGTGTAAGCTTGGTTGTTCCTTTGGCATTTGATGGATTGAACTAGGCGTTCCATCACAGGAACGGCAGCAAAATTTTGCCTGACTTTAGCCGGACATGGTAAAATTAAACAATTTATAACTTGGATAGTAAAAGCTCTTCAAAGGCAAGATGGAGTATCTCTTCCCGCTTAAAATAAGCCCTATTTATACATTTCGACTAAACTTTAACACCTTTTTGGAATTTCATTAGCTTCGGGACCAATTGACTTTTAATTAAACAAAATAATATAATCCAATTTCTACAACAGATAACGTCTCCGAGGTGTTATATTTAATTTACTTTAAAAAATTATTAAAACATATAAATTATATAATTTGATTAAGTTTCATTAATTAAATTCCTTTTCAGGTGTTATTACTTAGCAGAAGGAACGGTATTCTGATTTAATGAAAAAGTCTTTTGTTGCAAACAAAAATCAATCAGAAAACAGATTTTACTTTTTTTACCCGGGTGTGTCACTAATTGATATCTTGTTTACAAAAATTCTCATTTTTAATTGCGAACAGATAATTCTTATTTTATAAAACTAAATAGCTTTTAACATATTTGTTTATTAAAAAAAAAAAAGCAAATTTAAAGAAAATACTTGTTTCAACTATATATGTAAAACATTAAATCAGAAAACCGTTAAATAAATTAAAGAAAACATTTACATTACTTTTATTTATTCTTAAATATATATGAATCATTTTGCCGTTATTCCAAGGTTTAAATTATCCATCCACATACGAATATAATAGCGAAATATAATTTAGAATTGACCGAAAATTAATAAAACATTTTATAATAATTTATGAGCATTTCTCCGCTATAATTTTATCAAACCTGTCTAATTATAGCGTGTCTTCGTATGTAAATGGATAATGCCATTTAAGCGGCAATTATAGCAAAGTTTTCCCGCTCGATTTATATATATACATTTTTACATTTGACATAGGTTCGAAACTAGTTCAGACGAGTAGGTCATTAGGTTGATGGTGAAACAGAAAGGGATTGGAGATTTCCGTTTCAGTACACAGCAGAGTGATACAATCAACAGCAGAATTTATTTCCAGGAATAGTAATAGCAGAAGTCACAACACAATGGCACATATCAGTAATTAATGTGTAACTATTTTAACCAAGGAGAATGATGTAAACATTAATGATAGCACTGCCAAGTCACAACATTTATGAATTTGATGTAAATAATGAACCACATATGGCGAGAACATAGAGTATTACATGTTAATAAATAAAATAGAGGATGACAAATTAAAGTGTCTATTCTTTTATATTTTACTGGTAGCAATGTTTTATACAGCGCTAAACAACTATGTGATCCAAAGTCCTCAGGAAAATCCATATTTAGATTTACCTGAAATTCTAAATCACGATTTTCACTCAGTATTGTCTAAATAAGTGGCCACTATGTTTTAAAAAAGAAACAATCATCTTGTGAGTGATATCACAATTATCATTTAGCGGCAAACACTGGCAAAACAATGTTCATTTGCTGTTGAGGTAGATGACATTTTGGACCAACTACAGTTCACAATGTTGGACCATAACTTCAGAAAAAATTTACTAAGTCAATCAGATCTTATTTTTAAATCTGCAATTGCAAAGTGCATTGCAAAAGTTACTGTATTAGTTAATGTGTTAGAAGTTCAATCTTCAAAAATTAACTCAACTTGTGTGAATAAAGCACAAACTCTTAGTACACATTCAAAAGCTGTAAAGGATAATTTGATTTGTTGTGCTGTGAAAGACCACATTAAAATTTTTTTGAAGATTTAAAACAAAATTACCATATGTATAAATAAAGGACGTTTAGTTCATGTCTGCTGTCAAAAAGGCAACAGGTTAAAAACCATACGCAAACATTAAATCAAGGCAAGATGGAGTGGGGAGAAAAGATGTCAAAAAGATAAAGGATGCAGATAAACCCTTATTATGCTAGAAGTAACCATCTGCAAGAGGAAAATAAATATGGAAGGTGACACCAGTGTGGGATTATCAGTAAAAGATTAAAATATAATTAATGGTAAAAATAAAAACAAGAAGTAGGAAAGTACATATATATTTGCCATGGTTGGAAACAGTAATAAAATAGACATGCAGGAAAGTAGTGCTACCAGTAATGATAGAATTAGAGTACTACCTTTATTTATAGCAAAGAGAAACATAAGCTCTTTATTGAAAATGAAAAAAGTCTATTACAAGAGCATTGCAAATCAAGGAAGGTAGTCTGGGCCAATAACTATGTAAATTACAAGCATGTTAAATTAAGTCATATGACATCTCACTTAATTTTTTATCATTTTATTTTTTGCTATTAAGGCTTTGGAAATTTTATATTGCTAAAGCTATTAATATATGACGTATTTGAACTTAGTTCAGTCCCATATGGCTATTTGAGTTAGATAGCTGGATTGGAAGACATGAATGTGATTTCAGATTTTCTACTCAATAGTTATACATAAAATAGAGTGCTGGGCTTGTCCTGGTATTTTTAATCTAATGTTTGAATATCCTGGTACCTCACTAACGATGGCAGAAGCAGAAATCAGTCTGGGGTTGACGGTATTCTCAAAAGGTTGTTAAGAGCTTATTTTGTGAGCTCTACATATAACATTTGTAATTTCAAGCTTATTAAATTAAGTCATGTGACATCTGACTTGATTTTTTTATCAAGATACCAGAATAAATTATGTTATAGGTTGGGCCAATTTTTCACTATTCTTCATTTGTCCATGTTGCCAGAAAAATTCCTACTGAAATCAATTGTTTTATTCTCAAGCACCGTGTCCTCTGTGGGATACAAGATGGAATAGTTTCTACTGACTTATCCTCAACCAAATAAAGTAATAACCTCTCTGTTGAAATAATGGAACAGAATTAATGCTCTCAACTTGAAGCAAGGCTGATTGGAAATAACAAGACTTCTCAGTATGCAACTTTCCTTAGATGTGTAACTCAATAGATATAATGGAATCAATACTAAGAACTCCAGAATTTGTTTTCAGATAAATTCAATACATAATTACCCAGTAAAGCTATTGGAATGAAATTGTTGCATTCAGCCTGTAGCACCCAAATCACGAGTCTTCTTAATAAGTGACCATATAGTTTTTTTTAATTATGAATGTCAAAAAACATTTGCAAATATAAGATACCAAAATAAATTATGTTATAGGATGATGAGGAAATCAGTAAGAAACATAGATTATATATAATTTTAATTTGGTTTTGAAACCTGCTTTTCAGCACATTAATATGGAAAATTTTATCTTAAGATGGGTTATCTTACACATAAAGCTTGTTGTCAGAGGACGGTTCAATGCTGTTATTTCGTAGGTCATAGGATAAATTACACCAAGATGTAGATTAGGATTATTATGTTAAGACCTATCAATAACTAACTGCTTCTTGAATCATGTTCTGTGGAGAACTGCTTAGTAATATTGATGCCATGTATTATATGATGAACAAAACAAAAAATGTATCAAAGATTATTTTAGACTACCATGACTAACAACAATTAATTCTGTGAAAAAATGTTATTTACAGATTGAAGTACTACTCACACAAAATCACAGTTTTAAACTTTATTATTATTCAGCATTTCTAAATTTTATTTTCAAAAATATCTATGGATGCTTATACCTTTTTTCAGAAGAAAGCAGTCAAAGAGAGACTATCCATCATTAGACAAACTCTTGAAATTACATACTATTTTGAAAGTGAAATAATCCAATTGAATTCTTGTTCTACTATGTACAAATGATCATATTACTCTCTCCACATGGTTGAAATATCATTACTATCAAATAAATATCACCTACTGATTTATAACTATTATAATATTGTTATACAGGTCTTTAAGTTACGTTTCATCTGTTGAAAAGATTTAGTGACCATGATCAATAAATAAGTCTCATTTGCACTTTTAATCCACTAATCAATTTTAAGTTTTCTTATTAATCATCAATGTTTAGTTTGTAAATCTGTTGCGAATTATCACTCATTTTATTATTAACTCAAGCAGAGAACACGTGTTTCTTGCTAATGAAATCACTAATAATATTCACTGTCTGAAATTCAATCAGAACTTTTTTTGTCAATCCAAAAACAGAATTACTTCTATCAACAATATATTTGTTAAGAAAACTGCAATCTCAGTAACATGACAAACTTAATAATTAAATTATTAAATGCTATTGGTATAACAATTTAATCTTTATCTTTAAACCATTGCTCAATTCAACCAATTAATACTTTTCTTTTTTACTTTTTACAATGCTTTATACAGTTATTATATCAATTATAATGGTTTCGATTTCCCCAAAAATCTTCTTCAGATAAATAACATAAATACAAATACATAAATATTTATACAGAAACACATAATTTTACATATACTTCAGATTATAAATTCCTTGTTTTAACCTATATATATCTTACATATACACTTTATATACTCCTTTATATACACATAGACAAATATATTAATTTCTTTAAACATTTTTATATTATTTAAATAATTAATTATTTCTATAATCATATAGATATATTCTATATTTTATTTATTTATTTTCATTAACATATTCACTTTTTTATTCTAATTTTAACATCATATTTTATTCATATTTTTGATCTTTTATATTTTCTATTTTATTAATATCAGTATTTAATATTTATTATTAATTTATATTCATAACTTTATTTTTAATTTTTCATTGTTTTTAACCCTATTTTATAATTTATATTTTATTATATCTTATACCCCTTTTACTCCTAAACCAACTCAACTGTTAACTATTTAAAATATTGAATTTTCCAAGAATTTCTAGTGGCTTCCACTTTATTTATTTTTTTTTTACAAATTAAATTCATTTTTATTTATATCTTTGGTTCAACTTCTTTTTAATATATTATTCTTTTACTTATGGCAATATCTTTCTCAACCCCAAATTTCTATTTAATACTGGCTTACTATTAATATGAACAGACTCTTATTTTTCTGTCTCTTCTATTATTTGTAAATTGTATTACTTTTATACAATACTTTTCAACCTACGTAAATATATTGGTGAATTTCTATCATATTTATGTTGTAATAGTCTTCCGGATATTGAATTTTTTATTGTACTAACATAATTTATTTTATATTATTATTTCTGCCTTGTTTACAATTAATTTCATAAATTCCATTCATTCATTATTTATTTAGAATCATTAAGTGGAGTATTGATTATGATTTATATAGAAAATGTAGAAATAATAATAATGCATCAGAATAAAACACAAAGAAATCTAGATTTATTTATAGAGGATATCCATAAAATGGATAAAAATATTTAATTTACTACACAAAAAGAACAGACTTTCACACCACCCACCTCTCTCCACTCTATCTAATAACACTGATACACCTAAACACATATATGCTGAAAAGATAAATAATCACCAATATGCGTATTTCATGCTAAACCAGCAATCATCAGTTGGTCCAGACTATCATCTTTACACACATATATAGTATAAGTGCTCAGATATATATTAAGATAGACTATTCTCATAGTTTAATGGACAGGCTTCAATCCACTCCACACTCCAACTCTTCAACCGTCCATCCAATTGAAAATCTGATGATGGAATGCTCAAAGGCAATTGGATGGACGGTTGAAGAGTTGGAGTGTGGAGTGGATTGAAGCCTGTCCATTAAACTATGAGAATAGTCTATCTTAATATATATCTGAGCACTTATACTATATATGTGTGTAAAGATGATAGTCTGGACCAACTGATGATTGCTGGTTTAGCATGAAATATGCATATTGGTGATTATTTATCTTTTCAGCATATATGTGTTTAGGTGTATCAGTGTTATTAGATAGAGTGGAGAGAGGTGGGTGGTGTGAAAGTCTGTGCTCATATACCCTATATTACATATATATAGCCACAGGTATATAACAAGCCTGTGTTTCAGTTATTACACAAAAAGAAGAAAATAAGAAGCTGACATATTTAGATATAAAGTTAATTAAGTAGATAAAAAAATAGTAAAATTAAACCTCACTTTATAAAAAAATTAAATTAGATAATATTATAACTAATTGTTCTTCACATATAAATATTAAATATAAATATTATACCACCCCAAATATATAGAGCATTAAATTATTGATCAAGTAAAGATTATAATAAACATATAAATTTAATAAAAAAAAAAAATTTATAAATAATGAATATCCAAATAAATTACCAAAATCACACTTTTCTTGATTTCTGACGTAATATCCTATAAATACAATTTATCCAACCTAAAACTTGCTCTGAAGAAGACTGCAGGTCAGTCGAAATGTAGGTGTATATATATGTACAAATAAAGAGTTTGCTAAAAAGTGTTTAAAGCAGGTTGGATAAATTGTATCCAAATAAATTCATAAATAATATTAAGTTAATAGAAAGTTAGTTACATTCTATAAAAGGTTATAATAATAAAGAAAATAATAGTAATAATAATAACATTGATAAAATTAATGACATAGATATAAGCACAGTGAACAACTACAGAGTTAAAAAATTTAATAAAATAAATAAAAAATCTGATAATAAAAGTTAAAATAAAAAGGAAATAATATGATTAAATTATGTTGGTAAAACAAAAAAATGAATATACATAAATAAAAATAAATGTGTCACTAAAATACGCTTAATCTGACCATTACAATATCAATGTTGTCATATTTAGCTAAAGAAAATTTTACAAATTATTTGAAGTGATCAAAATGACTTCAAAAAATTAAGCAGAATATTTTTTGTTTCTCTTTTACCCTTATGTTTTTATTAATGTCAGCCATTTCATTTTTTAAAGAATTACCAATTTGTTGTTTAATATTCAGACTATCTTATTAGTACTGCTAATAATTCTATATAAAGATGCTCTCAATCCTGAGTGATGAAAATCATATTATCACTATTACATATTATAATTTAATTCAGCTCCGGCTGGTAGTTAGTCAAAATTAAAAATAAATGAAATATATATAGGAAACTTGTTACAAAATTCTTGTCACATGTAAAATAAAAGATGACTTCATTTATATACTTATCAAAAAAGTTATAATTTTCCACTTAGTACCAATAATTTTCAAGTCGAATGAAAATCTGAACAATCTCACTATCAGTGAAATGATTACCTTCATGATTTTCCAAAACACTTTTATCTGCATCTTCATAATCACACAAATGACATTTAAATACAGTAGTAGTAACACAGCCCTTTGTTGTGTATGCCATATTATTTTTTTGATGTGACAAATTAATTTGAGAAACAGTTTCATAGTCACTAATAGTGGATTGAAAAGAATTATTTTCTGTATGAGTTTTTTCATGTATTGTTAAAGTAGATTTAGACATAGTTTTAAAATAACACAAGTGACACTGAAATTTTTGCCATGAATAGGTTTTGTTAATATGAGTTCTCTGATGTTTTCTTAATGTAGTTTTTCGAGAGGCCTTGTAATCACAGACACTACAATTAAAAGATCTTTTTCCGGTATGAGTAGTTTCATGTTCTATCACACAGTTTTTCACATTACTCTTGTAATCACAAACACTACAATAAAACAAATTTTCTCCAGTATGCTTTCTTTCATGTATTTTGATTTTACCTTTGACTGAACTTTTATAATCACAGAATCGGCAATTAAAAGGTTTTTCTCCAGTATGAGTTCGTTCATGTGCTATATAATGACTTTTGATGTCACTCTTGTAATCACAAACACTACAATGAAAAAAGTTTTCTCCAGTATGCGCTTTTTCATGTCTTTTGACACTACTCCTCACAGAACTTTTGTAATCACAAAATCTACAATTATATGGTTTTTCTCCAGTATGAGTTTTCTCATGATCCGTAACGCTCCGTTTCAAATAACTCTTGTAATCACAAACCCTACAATAAAAGTTTTTTCCAGTATGCTTTCTTTCATGTACGCTGATACTAGCTCTGTAAGTACTTTTGTAATCGCAAAATTTGCACTTAAAAGGTTTTTCCCCAGTGTGAGTTCTTTCATGGGCTACTAAACTAGATTTTTCAGAAGTCTTGTGATCACAAAATCTACAACTGAATGGCTTTTCTCTACTGTGAGTTTTTCCATGTTTTAACAATTCACCTCTGTCAACATTTTTGTAATCACAGACACGACAATTAAAAATCTTTTCTCTAGTGTGAGTTCTTTCGTGCAGTTTTAAATAAACTTTGCGACAATTTTTGTAATCACAGAATCTGCAAGTAAAAGGTTTTTCTCCAGTGTGAGTTGTTTCGTGAAGTTTTAACCTATATTTGAATGAAGCCATGTAATCACAGAATCTACAAATGAATAGCTTTTTTCCCGTACGCATTTTTTATGTCTTATTAAATGATTTTTTGCACTACATTTGTAATCACAGAAACAACAATCAAAAGATTTTTTTTCCGGTAAATGACATTTTTTGCATTTTTACGAGCCGTTTCAAATCCTTATAATTATAAAACTTACAATATAGAGAATATTTGGAATCATACAATTCACATAGAAGACATTTCATTGAGCAAATTCTTTTTTTTAATTTTAAATAATTTTTATTACCAAACTTATAATCAAATAATGTACGGAAAATTTCTTTAAAATGATTTATCTCATGTAACTTTTAAATATTTAATTACTTGTAATTATCTAGAAACAATTTTAGTTTTGATAGTTAAATTTCCAGTTTTTTTTCTGTACATGTTTATATCCAAAACATTTTCACTATTTATTGGTAATAAACTTTTAAACAAATTATTTACACATAATAGCTTGCAAACAAAATTAATTTCATGAAAATATCTATTGTCTTCTGTATGAATTCTACTTCTATAACGAAACACTTTTCTTTTTTTTTTTGCAATTATTCACATAGCATTCAAAAAAGTACTCCCATTTGTTAAATATTTCTACAACCTCATCCATGAGAGAAATAAATATAAAAAGTTTTCTTCAATTTTGAATATTTAAAAAACTTATCATGTGATGACCAAAATCTAACATTATCAATGTCTTTAAATATAATCATGTAAAACTATCAAAATTTAAAAAAAAAACACAAAATTTAAGTTTTGTTCTGTCAGACAATAAATAAAAATATTTATTGTCGATTGAATTATATTCATAATGAATGTGGAAATCTTCCAAAGTTATGATTACCTTTTTCGATCATTAATCAAGTTCCAATGCCTCATTAAATCTCATCAGACAGGATCAAATGATGTGGATATTATATGATATTCTAATTAGAATGACTTCATACTTTTCCTTCATTATTATTAAATGCACATGTACAGCTTTAGAATATTATTTTTAAAAATATATATAAAATTTATCATTTATATTAAATTTTAAATATTTCCAAAATATATAATTTAGATGAACCAATTTTTAAAAATTATTTTTGAAAAATGCTTAAATTTTGGTAGTATAATTTATTATCATCTGTATCCACACAAGTTTGGTTATTAATAAGATTATCAAATAATTTGTTGAAATTGACTGTGCATGAAATAATCCTCTGTAAATCACACTGGTCACTAGCTAAATCTTATTACATATGTTTTATGCAATTCATCCGGAAAACTCAGTTCCATATATTATGCAATGTTGTCTTTTATACTGCAGCTTTTAATCAATTGCATATAGTGATTGTAATATGTTTTGAAATTAGGTTTTCATATGAGATTAACATTACATGTTCAATAAATTAATTAAACTGAATAGTCATCTATTCATAAGAATTATAGTTTTTTTCTGAAAAAATACAAGTCATTTATTTTAAAATTATTCTTTTAAGACTCTTTCTCTTAAGTAATACGAATTCTTGAAGATCTCGATAACAATCACCATAAATAAATTTCAACTGGTAATACGTAATTTAAAATACCATCAAAATAAACCATAAATATAATCAAGTGCTGGAAGGTTTCAATCATAGATTCAATTAAGAACAGCTTGAAATGTTTTAGAACTGGAGTTTATCAAATAGATTTCTTTTGAACCTAAAAAGAAAAAAAAAGGTAAGTATATGCAAAAGCAATGCGAAAGACAATATTAAAATCCACTGCTATTATGTCTTTAATTTTGAATATTCTCAAGGTGATAATTATTTAACAGATTATTGTTAATTTGTAACAAATTTTATATTGCTTCTTCTTACCTGATATTTGATTTAGAATATAATTTACTATGACTATGTATATTTATAACAGTTTATTAACTAGTAATAGTAATTATCTATGGATAAGGCAATAAACATGTAGATTATCAAAGACTATTTATAAGTGAATGCTATTAAAAAAAAGTAATCCTAAACATATACTTTTATAGATTCTTCTACTTGAAATATGGATTTAAACTCTATTATTACATGGAATGACTCGTCAAACTCACTTTTGCAACAGACTGTAGATAAATTGCAATTACTGTCAGTAATTCAGAACTCTTTCAAAAATGCAGGCTAATCTTAACCTTTAATATCAATATGTTGACAGGTATAATAAAATTACTCATTAGTCTAATGGTTGTAATAAACATATTTTCAATGAAGAATAAAATTGAAGTTCTGAAATGATCTGAAAATGAATTACATGTAATTAGGATAAGCTGTGAATCAGTTTTAAAATGGCAGATAAGCTTGAAATTAAGACAATAAAAACTTCACTAGGTTTATAAATGTACATGATAATCATCACTTAGGCTATCAACAGTCTCAACCTATAGTCAAGGCAAGCTTTAGTGTCAAAGGAGGTTGCCTTGACTACAAGTTGAGATTGTTGATAGCTTAAGGATTGTTATTTTAAGCTTGAAAGTGAATATTTTTCTGAATTAGAAAATGTAATTGGTACAAAGACTAAAATTGAGTAAACTTGGACATATTTTACTTCATGTATCATGGCCAGATCAGCTTTGTGTAAGAGAAAATATATTACAGCTGTATCTGATATTTTATCAAGAGCCAGCATATTTAAGATAATCAACACATTTTATTTTTTTCATGTGTCAAAGCATTGGTCGGGAAGCAAACCCATGACAACTGCTTGTAAGGCAGCTGTACTGACTATTCGCACACCAAAACTTGACGAATCAACACATTTGTTTTAGCTCATAGACATCTTTGTGAACAGCAGAACATAAAATGTATAGTCAAAAAGATATACCATTTATTTACAATGATTTGGATTGTTAGAAATTATTTCTATATCCTAATTATACCTATCTGAGCTTTATTTCCAAGTATACAATATAATTTGCTTTCTGTTTGAAGATAATAGCATTTGAATACTAATAGAGTATTCAACCTCATTTCGATTAATTAAATGTATATTTAAGTGGTCTTTCAATAGACCTTTATGACATTGTTTTGCCTCCATTTATCAGGAATATTAGCAGAACGGATGATTGTAAATCTTCGTTCACAGCTTTTGAATTCACAATCAGGTGTGACAATTTAGATAAAACTACGTTATTTATAATTCTTGCTACAGCTGAATCATGGTGAAATTTCCTAATTGGTAAATTTGATACATTTATTAATTGAAGAAATTAAGTAATTGGATTTATTATACAACTATGATTTTAGTCAGATAATTTTTTATTTATGCATATAACACCAATCTGTAAATCTCTGACTTAATCAACATTTAAATTACAAACTTGGCTTTTCTGATTGTCATTGTGAAACATTCTGCAATTCTTTAGAAATTATGTATCACTTATTGGTATATTAATATCATAATGTAGACAGAACCTTTTTGCAATTCCAAAATGTACACTTCTCTCCTGGCCAAGTGAAATTGATAAGTAATAATAAGAAGTATTCTCCATGACTAATAAATCAGTTGATAAAATTAAGAGAAAAAGTATAAAACATTCTGATAAGAATTTGATTGCTTTAAAGTAGATTAATAAGTAAATTTCTTTGTAATAAATTTTTTTCCATTAAAAAATTATCTAATCAAATTAATTAAAAATATAATAATAAAAAATATGTTGAGATTTGGTTTTAAAGTCTATTTCTGATTTTTTTCGGTTGGGTATTTCTGATAATCAGTTATCATATTTGAGTGATTATTTCCTCTTCTGGCTAAATAATTCACCTTCAAAAGTCCGTGAAAATAATAAATTTATTTTTAAATCTATTCTAGTTTTTTATTTAATCTTTGTCTGGTGATATATTTATTGGGAGTTTAAAAGTTAAAGATATCAGTTTTTAAAAATGGTGATAAACTATTTAACATGATCATCAAAGATAAAGTGATATCATTCTTGAGTATGCATAAAGTGATGTCTGTACACCAGTTTGGTTTGATTTCTCAAAGTGGTAGTTTATTCTATAATCTAACTTTAATATCCTTCTATTCAGGTGAGAATCCTCATATATAATTCTAATAAATATTGATTTTAAACTGATCTTTCAACAACTTCATATCAGCTGCCATACCATCTATTCCGCTTCATTACATTTTAATCTATGTATAGTTATATCCAATTATCCTTTTAATACTCTACTTCATTTGTGAATTAAACTCTATTAAATATCTACTTACCAATTTCTTTTCATTCAAACATAATTTATAAATTAATAAAATATTTTCAACTTTTTATCTAAGCTGATATTTCTTTCACTCTCCATTTTAGAATACAGCAATTTTGTTTATTCATTTATAACTTTCTTTTTAAATATTAATTTCCTCTAATATTTTCTTATTAAAGACCCTTCCTTTCCAAAACCATTTCTTGTTTTAAAAAAATGATCCTAAAATGGTTTTTTCTCTCTTCTTGTATTTAGCAGTTTTTTTGCATTTGCAATATACATTTTTTTTACATTACGTAAAATACTTTTGGTCAATTACCTTGATTATAAATAAACACTTGTTTACTTTTTTGTACTATATCAATTTATAAATTTTCAATTAATTATCTTTCTCAATCATTTTCAAAATATAATTAAATCTATTAAATTTAACCTCAGCTCTTTTCATCCATGCCTAAAACCATTCTACATTTCAGTATATAATTTTCCAGACACTTCTAATTCTATCAACATAAAGTTATAATAACTATTACACTTTTTCATCAAATATTGTTTTTTTATTAAATAACTTATAATCAAGAATATAATTCAAATCCTGCTTCAGCCAAGTATCCCTTCTCCCATTATTCAAATTATGAATAATTTTCTCACCCACCTGTTTAAATAATGCCCCATTCATATTCTCACACTATCATTTTCATTAATATGATCCCTATATTAGTAACAATTAGTATTTTATAATTATTCTCCCTATCACTCATCTATATTGCTATAATATTTTTGCAAATAATTTTATTCCACTCCTTTGATCTTTTCCATTATTAGTAAATATTCAAATTCACACATCCATTTCACTCTACTCAATTTCTGCAACACTCATAGTCTTTATAACACCTTCCTTTGTTGTCTTCATTGCACATATTTATCTCCTTTTACTTACACTTCTAAGAACATAGTGCTTCAATGTTCAAATGTTTTTCTTCTACTAACAAAACCTAATTTTTCAACTATAAATAATTCTATAATTCAAATGACTCACATCTGAATCATCTTTTACATTTATAATGCCAAATTTCCAATCTAATTCACTTTTTTATTAACTTGCTTAATCCCCAGTCATCTATAAAAAAACTATTTTCTATTCTTACATCCTCCATCATGCTTATCATCATCACATTACAGTTTTCTCTATTCCTTTCTTGAATAGACAGTTCCTTCTTTTTCATTTTTATGGCCAAACATTACACCTTTCATCATTATTTTCATCCATTATTTATCCACTATAGAATGAAAGTTTCTCCAAGTCTAGTTCTGGTCTTCTCCCATATGATACAATTAACTTTTTTTGATTCATTTATTCACATGTAATCTCTAGTTTTTTTACATTCTCTTGGGATTCAGTTTAGGATTTCAGCTTCCATCCATTGACTTTTAACAATACCATCCAGCATTCAAGTCTTGTAAGTCCTTCAATGATACTTATCTGTTGTCTTATATTTCAGCTTTGATTGTTTTTTTGTACTTCCAGCATATATATTTCCATACATCATTGAGTGGACTGAAGTGTCTCCATATTGCTATTCTGATAAAATAGTGGTCATGTGATGCATTGGTGGTTTAATTGCTACTCCATTAGGTGTCCAAGTCTCTGGGTCACAGAGGCATATTTTGTTTTAATATTATATTATTGCTGCCAAAAGATCACTATCCAAGATTATTTCTATGATTAATTTTACCTATTATGTTTCCATAATGATGTGACCATAAAATTTGTAGTTCTTAACATCTCCTAATCCATGATAATCAATTTTTATTTTCTGTTCCTGTAAAAAAACCCATTGAATATTACTTTGATCTTATTGATATTTACCTTTAGTCCTATTGTCTTACGTTTACTTAACAATTCTTGCTATACTTCCTGAAAACTGAAGTATTATTTGCAAAAACAATCATATCATCTTCAAAATCTAGATAATAATCTCAATCTCTTTTTATTCCCTTAATTTCCCATTTTCATTCTCAAAACATTTATTAAATCAATCTGCCAGATATAGAATCAATTCATCACATATCCTTATAAATGCCTTTCTTCTTAGTGCAGATCCTGTATTTTAATAATTGCAGGGCATTTTGATATTCTTCACAATATAATAATATTCAAAATCTATATTTTGATAATCTAAACCTTTAATTTTATCTCTTTATATATTCCAAATAATCTTTTCTTTAGTTTAAAAAATAAAATTTATAGACTAAATTACTTAATAGTTTATTAAAAATAACCCAACACTTTTAACTAAATAAGCTTCCAATGAATGCATACCACATGAATATTTTAATATCAAATCCACCCTGTGAATCACGTTAAATTTATCCTATCCTTAAAATTAGGCAATAATGCCATCACATTTACACATTCATTATTTTTTTCTCTAAAATCTTATTTTCAACCATCTTATATTATTTGTTTCCTATAATATATTATCTTTTATTTTTTATAACATAATAACAAGATCTAAATTCCACCATCTAACCAACATTCATTTTTACCCTATTTCTTTAGCTATACGATTCACAAAAGGTTAAAATTAATCTTCATAGTCTTAATTTTCATACATCTTTTGAATTTCAGTAATTTTTCTTTAATTGAACTTTCCCAAAATGATATTTATAAAAATTCAGTATAAACATGGACGCACACAATTATGGTTAAATATTTTTCAACTTGCATACAAAATGTACTTTTATATATTGACAATAACACCAGATACATCATTCACCTATTATATCTCTTACCAGGAATAATTTCTAGTTGCTGGATAACCCTTAAAGCATCAGATGCCCCTGGAAGTGCCTAGGCACTTTCAGCCATATTGTGAGAGCTTGCCTCGTGTCAGGTTCAGTATCTAGCAGCTTCCAGTTCATTATACATTTGGCTCACTGCTTTACAATACTGAAAACAATACTCTGACAATTACTTGGTTATTGTCTGACTATCTCCGAAAAAACCTAATTTATAGCCAGGTCCTCTTCCTTAATGAGAGCAATCAGACCACTGAGCAACGTCATCTTCTGATCTGTATCCAGTGTTGGCTATATTTTACCTATTCATATACTAATAGGTCTGTAACAACAAATTGTGAATCTCATAAAGGTAAGATTAAATCTGGATATATATAGACTATAATACTTCCTGTCCTGGTTAAAATTATTTCCGGAAACTACAAACACTGATATGCATTACTGCACATATTTGTTACTTCCCAGCTTTTTTAGATCTAATTCCATTATCATCATGTTCAATGCCTTCATCGATAAGTGTAGTGGCATCATCAACAGGTTTGGTGTCTTTCAATTATGTACATTCTTCAATTGTAACTGATGACATAGCTGTCCAGCTATGGTTTGAACAACCACTATATGCAATCCTTTGGTCATAATCACAACTATTGAAACTCATTTGATGGTTCCGTTATACATATGATTCAGATAGGATGCTTTATCTGCAATTTACGACTATTTTTTCATTAGATTGATTGGTTTAAGATCACCCAGGTTTATTTTTAGAATCCAGTTGAATTAATGTTTTGCCAGTAACTGACTGTGCTTGGTATAGACTTTTGCAGTAAAAGTATTCTGGCAATACAGATGTTCAAGCTAGCTAAACTAGCAACTTTAAGCATTCTTTTAGTCTCTTAAAAAGAGTCTCATTGGCCATTGATATTGGGATGGAATGGTAAGCTGAGCTTGGTACACAATTTTCTGAATAGACCTGATGTAAAGATTATACCATTGTCCAATACAATAATGTTAGACAGGCAATGTTAAGGGAGTAACATTATAAATGATTCAATAAGTGCCATGAATTCCACTATCTCCAGCCATTTGAAATATGCATGAAAAATTATTAGTAAGCATTTGTACATCCACGGGCTAGTTTGGTCAACATGAATTCTTATTCAGAAATCTTCAGGTTCAGGCCAATGACCAGTTTTGACCTTTGCTGAAATGTTTTGGTATATTTTACAACACCAGCAGTGTTGGACCTAGATTCTGATACCAGTCCAGCATAGGCCAGCAGATATAAGATCTGGCTAACATTTTTATTCTGATGACGTCTTAAGATCTTTGGTTCGGCCAGCTTGTAGACATCTCTTGATTATCAGATAATACTCATGATTGTGCCAAATCTGTTGTTTACATAAACTCAGAATAAACATCAACAACTTATATACAAGACACATGCATATACATTGATAATAACAACTGATATACTGTACATATACCCATTGAATAGATATAACAAGGTCCCATAGATATGCCTTGCATTTCCATCTGTACCATGACAACTTGTTTCGCATCCATGTACAATGACACTTCCAACTGTAGCATGACAGCTTATCTAGTGTCAGATTTAATTTGAATATGCTTCACTGCTTTCTGATATTGAAACCAATGAGTATGCTGCTGTTCAGGTAAGTTATTTGGGTGTTGTCTGACTACCTGTAAATGGACTGTCAATGTATAACCAGGACCCTTTCCTTAACAGGAGCAATCAGATTAAGAGCATCTTCAATTATTGACCAGCTTTGGCCATTTGCTGTATTTAATTCATACATGTATCCATTGGTTGTAGCAAAGAATGCTGAATCTGATTAAAAATAAGATTGAATCTGGACAAGTTCATTACTTAATGTTAAGTTGAGCCTAACACTTAATAAACACATTCCCCAATTTATTTTTTCCACAATCATTTCTTGTACTAGCCCTAAGATCAAATGAAAGTATTTCACCAAATCATTATCTATAGCATTTGCTTAATGTATGTTTTTTTTTAAAGAAAACTTAAATATTGCAAAATATAAAATTTTTTTGCAAAGATTCCAAACAAAATGTAATTAATGCATGACTTAATCAAATCAAATCCTTCAATTTTTCAGTTATACTCCTTAAATAATAAATGAATATAATATTTCTGTTAATACAACTTATAAATTATAATATAACAATTCGTCATTTGCTAAAACAGAGAATCTTTAATAAATAAAACTACTAGTGCCAAGAGCTTTCAATTCCTATGAGTCCTTATCAAGGCAGTATAAAAAATTTTACTTTTCTCCTAAGCCATAAATTCAACGTTTCATTGCATTGGCCAGGGACAACTAATAGAAAAGCTGGTTAATTTTGAATTCATAGCACAAGATGAATTTTGTATAAGATGTTCTTTAATCTAGCGTTTTTTTGGTGTGTTTTATAAATTAATATTGTAAAATCCTTTGGACTACATATATAGCCTGTACTATCCTAAGGATTAGTTGTTCCTGGCCAATGCAATGAAACGTTGAATTTATCGCTTAGGAGAAAAATAGAATTTTTTGTACTGAGTTGTTAAGGACTCGTAAGAGTTGAAAGCGCTTGGCAATAATGGTTTTATTTATTAAAGATTCTCTGTTTTAGCAATTGCCGAATTATTATATTGTAATTTACTAATAAATCCTCGAAGTCATAAAGAGAAAATATTTTATTCAAACATTTGATAAATTTGAATCGGCAAGATTTTCCATATTTCCAAATTAGCAAAGACATTAGAATAAAATTAATTACTGCCCTGCTTGATAAAATCTTTTAGCAGGAAAAAGTCACTTATCACAATTTTCAAATGTATAACGTAAACTATTATATTCTAAGAATGTTAATGGGATATGGAACAACTTATTTACATATATCACAGCAATCATTGACTCATGTTTTCCATTTCGGTTGTAATGTGTAATAAATAATAATTTACAGTACTAAATATTTAGATAAGTTTTTGCAACTACTTAATAGTCCTCTAACTTCAGCCAATTTCATTTACACGACAGGTTTCCCCCCCCCCCCCAATACAAACAGAAGGATCGATCTTTCTTTTTTATAAAATAAACCGAAAAAATATTCCCCAATCATTTTTCTTCGGAAACTTTCCTTCCGATTTACCAATAGATATCTAAAACAGAGGAGACATGGTTAATATGGCCAGCTAAAAACAAACAAAAATTAGACATATCGTCATTAAACTTACGCTGAATAAACTCTTCGATTTTCTCAGATTCAACATTACATTTATTACACTGATACATATCATATAATAAACTTTCTCAGATTATTCATTTCACCCTATCGCCATTTTGTTGTTAACCGATAGAATAAAAATAGCCGGAAATTAGGTTTTAATTTCTTTCAATGAAAACAACCGAAACATTTAATACCAAATAAGCATTTCAATTAAATTTTCAATTCTTACATCAAAATATACTAATTATTTAAATATAAACTTAGGCTACAAACAAAATAACCTACCTCAACGTATAATAACTCAAACACGTGCACAGATGACAGTTTTTAAGCTCCCTCTATTATTCAAATAAGTTCACGATGTGGACTGGCTTTAAAGCAATTGTGTCTATCTCTAGGTTAATTTTTTCGGTACTTACATCTAAATCCGGCGGCGAAATTTTAGCTTTCATGAAAATGATTATGATTATCTATGACTACTAAATATTTGATAGTATTTAATTACGCAAATTTAATTTTCAAAGACAATTTGTTGAAGAACTTTGGGAATATTTTTATATATTCTACATATTCTTATTGACTGCTAGCTATTAAGGACCTATTTGTACTTTAAAGATAGCTGTCTTTTGACACGCAAATAAATTATATTAATACAGAAAATGGAGTTATTTACTGTTTGTTAAAAATGATTCTTCAAATCTTTGAAAGCAAAATTTAATCTTAAATAAAACGTACTATCAAATATTTAATAACCATAATTAAAATGTCATCGCCAGACGAAAACGAAACTAACCTTTTTCTACTCTTATGAAAATAATAGATATATTAAAGATAAACATACTTTTGGTACTCATATCTATGGTTTCACCTATTTCAGGAGTAATAGCTGATTTATTTATGGATCATAGAAATTTGTACTCTGAAATTATCATAACAGGCAAAACTATACGTATTGCCGCTCAGGGCAAGCCAGAGTAATCAATGGATACCCAAAGGCTTGTGCATAAAATCCCCATCTAGTGTTATTCATTCAATATTCCCAGACTAGTTTCTCGCTTGTAGCATTGCTCATTGAGGAGCCTTGGATCTGAGAACACTGCACTTAGATCTTAGGATCTAATGTAACCCTCCACCAGCCACCTTTTACCTCAACTACAAAACTATGAGACTTAACTAAATCTTCATTCCCTTCCCACAAATCAATTTTTGGTCAACCGTAAAACTGACAAAACCCTCCAGCACTTCCTACTTAAATATCCTTTTCTGCTTGGCGTGAGAAATGTCATCAACTCCTGCCTTTCCTCGCACAGGAATACCATCTTCAACCACCAAGAATCCATAGAAACAGGCGTCTTTGCAGCTATTAGTCTATCAGTTTTTCTCATCTTCACAGCTATTAGACTATCAGTTTTTCTCATCTATACTCTCTGGTTGCTCCGATGTGCCATTATCCTTGACCAGAGAGTAGATTCAGTCAATCAAAAGCTCTTGGACCTAATTTGCATTCTCAAAACCCAAGATACCAAACTAGCCCCACCTCACTCCTCACAGACTCTTGGGCAATCCTCCAACTCCCATCCTCTCATAGGACCCAATCACAAAGACATGCATTTCTGACCAGCCTGGACTACACACCATTTCCCCTCTCCACTTCCCATTGCCTTTTTATATGTATCCTTCCCCTCTTACCATGTTGCTTCTGAAATTTCATTTATTTTACTGTATCTGTTTGTTTGTTTTTTTTTTTGATGAATAAACATTTCATCACTGAGAAAAAAAACTATGAGACTTAAATTGAAAATACTATATTTTCAATCCAAGCTCATTAGCTTATAGTCATATAGATCTGAACTCAGTTCAGTACCTATACATTTTGGTTCTTTAATAACCATAGCAACCACTATCCCATTAGGCATGATTAGTTTTAAGCCAATAAACATCAAATGATCACCATTTCTAATGCTTGCTTTTAACTGTTATTAAAACAGGCAAAACTCTATACATATTGCCACTCAGTACAAGCCAGAGTAATCAATGGATGCCAGAAGGCTTGCGCTTAAAATCCACGTCTAGTGCCCACTCATCCAATATCACCAGACTAGTTTCTGGCTTGTGGAATTATCATCTTTAAAACCTGTTTGGCTGAGATATGTACATGACCCATTTGTTATTTGGTAATATGGTGAAGATAAATTGGAAGATTTTTTAATCACATTTAAATAATATTCATCTAAATATTACATTAAGGAAGTGTGATGGGAAACTTCATTTTCTTGATATTCTTGTCACCAAGAAACAATTTCTTTTTTTTATCATTCTCAGTTTTCTCAGCATCATTCAGCTCAGATTTCTTCTGCAACCAAAACACAGTTTACCCAAACAATTAACACTTTAGATATCGAATCTAGGGGAAGAATACACCATATAAATTGAATATTGTTAACATATGCTTGTAATAAAAAGGTTAAAAATCAAGGCTTTTTTCAAGATAAAAATACCAGAAATAAAAAAACAATTATTACAGTTAGTATTTTTATATAAAACGAAGCACAGACAGTATTGTGTGTATCCTAAAATTCTACAACATAAAGACAGCACATGCTCTGAGTTTATGAGGTTTCATATGACATTTGTAAGTTCTCTTATGTGTGTATGAACAATTGTTGCATCAGTACAGGAAGGGATGCACATGTTAATGCAGTGAAGCAACATTCATCATCATCAATCCATGCTATGAATTCTGATTACAATATTGATTTTTCTAAGACCAGCTTTCTATCCAGATGTGAAAACCCACACCAATATAAGATCAAAGAAACTATGTAAATACTAAAAAGACCAAATTGTAGCAACAAATGCAAATGATATATAAACTTCCTCGTATTTGGAAAAAAATTTAAAAAACAATTTACTCTGAAGATTCTGAATTTTTGTTTGAAAAATAAATAAATAAACTGAACAAATTGGAAAATAAATAAATATTTGTTCAATTTTATACACCTGTTTTTTTTAATTTGTGCAACTTTGCTTGCAGCACCTCTACAATTATCTTTATAGACACTGTTACAGCGCCCCTACAATTATATAGTATTCATTTCCCAATTGAGAGTTTGTGTGATCAAGTTGAAATGTTGGAATATCTAATTAAAATCTTACATGGATGAATTGCAAAATGCCTTATTCTGTAACCCATAAAAACATTTATATGGAACATATAAATTTCAACAAACACTTGTCCAGTAGGATTAATTATCTGTATAACTTAACATTTTCTTTTAACTGAATCATGTGATTATATATCTGCAAAAAGAAATGTCTATTGTAAACATCTCGCTAGACTCTCTGTGCATACATATGTTTATTCTTGTAAACAAAGTTTAATGTAAATTTGTAATTTGTGTGATTATTATTACCTCTGTTAATACAGGCACTCTACAAAATTAGCATACAACATAATAAATACAATAGAAATTCATACAACATTACAATTCCAACCAAAAATAATTAAATTTTTCTAAAATTCTTCTACAATCATGATTTCATCTATTATCAAATAGACCTTTAAAAGGGTGATTGAAAAAAACATCACATATATATACAAAACAAAATAACTTTCCCATAAATTACTTCAAAACCCAATTTCCTATAAGATCAAAGAATGTCTTCGTGAAATTGATGGGCGACACATTCAAAATATTTTATCATCAAAGTTTCCTTTATTAAAATATGCTAATTTTTAGCACATGATGCTACGATTATTATACTACTCGGTATTGAAAATGCTCATCTTTACATAAGTTTTCTTTATTACAAAATTCAAATGTTTTGCTATTAAAAATGTTTTAACATTTTTTGATTTAACGTATCTGCAAAAATGAACGAATACCAGTCAATGGACAGCAAATTGAGTGATAATTAAGTTCTAAGATAGGAAAACAAACTGGATCAAGTCTGAGTCATGGGTGTAAATTTAAAATGCACAGAAAGGTGAAAATGAAATTGGTCAGCCTACATAAAAAACTGATTGAAATTGATATTAAGATAACATCTGCTAAGTTATCACAAGTGTGTGTAAAATATGAGTTAATGGAAACTCACCGTTGGATAGACTACAGATCCCCACACTTCAAATTCTAGATAATCATTTTCCCAGAGTAATATTATTTTCAGTTATGTTATTATCATTATTTTAATACAAATAAATACCTTTTTTGCTAAGTTTTAAAGTTTGACTTAGTTATTTATGAAATATTGATGATAGCTCAGCTGGTGTTATTCAAATTAACCATGGGTGCACAGCAGAGTGATACAATCAACAGCAGAATTTATTTCCAGGAATAGTAATAGCAGAAGTCACAACACAATGGCACAAATCAGTAATTAATGTGTAACTACTTTAACCAAAGAGAATGATGTAAACATTAATGATAGCACTGCCAAGTCACAACATTTATGAATTTGATGTAAATAATGAAGCACATATGTCGAGAACATTGAGTATTGCATGTTAATAAATAAAATAGAGGATGAAAAATTAAAGTGTCTATTTTATATTTTGCTGGTAGCAATGTTTTATACAGAGCTAAACAACTATGTGATCCAAAGTCCTCAGGAAAATCCATATTTAGATTTATCTGAAATTCTAAATGTGTATTTTCAACCAGTATTGTCTAAATAAGTGGCCACTATGTTTTAAAAAAAAGAAAGAATCACCTTATGAGTAATTTAGCACTGCAAATACTGGCAAAAGAATGTTCATTTGCTGTTGAGGTAGATGACATGTTGGACCAACTGCAGTTCATAATGTTAGACCATAACTTCAGAAAAAATTTAGTAAGTCAACCAGATCTTATTTTTAAATCTGCAATTGCAAAGTGCATTGCAAAAGTTACTGTATTAGTTAATGTGTTAGAAGTTCAATCTTCAAAAATTAACTCAACTTGTGTGAATAACGCACAAACTCTTAGTACACATTCAAAAGCTGTAAAGGATAATTTGATTTGTTGTGTTGTGAAAGACAACATTAAAAATTTTTTGAAGATTTAAAACAAAATTACCATATGTATAAATAAAGGACATTTAGTTCATGTCTGCTGTCAAAAAAGCAACAGGTTAAAATTAAAAACCACACCTAAACATTAAATCAGGGCAAGATGGAGTGGGGAGAAAAGATGTCAAAAAGATAAAGGATACAGATAAACCCTTATTATGCTAGAAGTAACCATCTGCAAGAGGAAAATAAATATGGAAGGTGACACCAGTATGGGATTATCACTAAAAGATTAAAATATAATTAATGGTAAAAATAAAAACGAAGAAGTTGGAAAGTACATATATATTTGCCATGGTTGGAAACAGTAACAAAATAGACATGCAGGAAAGTAGTGCTACTAGTAATGATAGAATTAGGGTGCTATCTTTATTTATAGCAAAGAGAAATATAAATTCTTTATTGGGCCAAAGCTGGTTCAAACTCTACGAATACACCCAGAATATGAAAAAAGTCTATTACAAGAGCATTGCAAATCAAGGAAGGTAGTCTGAGCCAATAACTATGTAAATTACAACCATATTAAATTAAGTCATATGACATCTCACTTGATTTTTTATCATTTTATTTTGTGCTATTCAGGCTTCCGATTTTATATTGCTAAAGCTATTAATATATGATGTATTTGAACTTAGTTCAGTTCCATATGGCTATTTGAGTTAGATAGCTGGATTGGAAGACATGAATGTGATAATTTCAGATTTTCTACTCAATAGTTATACATAAAATAGAATGCTGGGCTTGTCCTGATATTTTTAATCCAATGTTTGAATATCCTGGTACCTCACTAACGATGGCAGAAGCAGAAATCAGTCTGGGGTTGACGGTATTCTCAAAGTTTGTTAAGAACTTATTTTGCGAGCTCTACATATAACATTTGTAATTTCAAGTTTATTAAATTAAGTCATGTGACATCTGACTTAATTTTTTTTATCAAGATACCAGAATAAATTATGTTATAAGTTGGACCAATTTTTCACTATTCTTCATTTGTCCATGTTGCCAGAAAAATTCTTACTGAGATCAATTTTGTTTTATTCTCAAGCACTTTGTCCTCTGTGGGCTACAAGATGGAATAGTTTCTACTGACTTATCCTCAACCAAATAAAGTAATAACTTCTCTATTGAAATAATGGAACAAACTCAATGCTGTCAACTTGAAGCAAGGCTGCTTGGAAATAACAAGACTTCTCTTTCCTTAGATGAGTAACTCAATAGATATAATGGAATCAATACTAAGAACTCCAGAATTTGTTTTCAGGTAAATTCAATACATAATTACCCAGTTAAGCTATTGGAATAAAATTGTTGCATTCAGCCTGTAGCACCCAAATCATGAGTCTCCTTAATAAGTGACCATATAGTTTTTTTAATTATGAATGTCAAAAAACATTTGCAAATATAAGATACCAAAATAAATTATGTTATAGGATGATGAGGAAATTGGTAAGAAACATAGATTATATATAATTTTAATTTGGTTTTGCAACCAGCTTTTCAGCACATTAATATGGAAAATTTAATCTTAAGATGGGTTATCTTACACATAAAGCTTGTTGTCAGAGGACGGTTCAATGCTGTTATTTGGTAGGTCATAGGACAAATTACACCAAGATGTAGATTAGGATTATTATGTTAAGATCTATCAATAACTAACTGCTTCTTGAATCATGTTCTGTGGAGAACTGCTTAGTAATATTGATGCCATGTATTATATGATGAACAAAACAAAAAATGTATCAAAGATTATTTTAGACTACCATGACTAACAGAAATTAATTCTTTGATAAAATGTTATTTACAGATTGAAGTACTACTCACACAAAATCACAGTTTCAAACTTTATTATTATTCAGCATTTCTAAATTTTATTTAAAAAAATATCTATGGATGCTTATACCCTTTTTTCAGAAGAAAGCAGTCAAAGAGAGACTATCCATCATTAGACAAACTTTTGAAATTACATACTATTTTGAAAGTGAAATAATCCAATTGAATTCTTGTTCTACTATGTACAAATGATCATATTACTCTCTCCACATGGTTGAAATATCATTACCATCAAATAAATATCACCTACTGATTTATAACTATTATAATATTGTTATACAGGTCTTTAAGTTACGTTTCATCTGTTGAAAAGATTTAGTGACCATGATCAATAAATAAGTCTCATTTGCACTTTTAATCCACTAATCAATTTTAAGTTTTCTTATTAATCATCAATGTTTAGTTTGTAAATCTGTTGCGAATTATCACTCATTTTGTTATTATCTCAAGCAGAGAACACGTGTTTGTTGCTAATGAAATCACTAATAATATTCACTGTCTGAAATTCAATCAGAACTTTTTTTGTCAATCCAAAAACAGAATTACTTCTATCAACAATATATTTGTTAAGAAAACTCCAATCTCAGTAACATGACAAGCTTAATAATTAAATTATTAAATGCTATTGGTATAACAATTTAATCTT
Organism: Epiperipatus broadwayi; assembly: GCA_028023455.1. Lineage (NCBI taxonomy): Eukaryota > Metazoa > Onychophora > Udeonychophora > Euonychophora > Peripatidae > Epiperipatus > Epiperipatus broadwayi. The sequence continues at coordinate 336,050 of JAQFVV010012929.1, forward strand.
TCTCTTTATACCATTGCCCAATTTAACCAATATTATTATTAATACTTTTCTTTTTTACTTTTTACAATGCTTTATACAGTTATTATATCAATTATAACGGTTTCGATTTCCCCAAAAATCTTCTTCAGATATATAACATAAATACAAATACATAAATATTTATACAGAAACACATAATTTTACATATATTTCAGATTATAAATTCCTTGTTTTAACCTATATATATATCTTACATATATACTTTATATACTTCTTTATATATACATACACATAGACAAATGTATTACTTTTGTTAAACATTTTTATATTATTTAAATAATTCTTTCTATAATCATATAGATATAATATATTCTACAATTCTATATTTTATTTATTTGTTATTTTCATTAACATATTCACTTTTTTATTTTAATTTTAACTTCATATTTTGATCTTTTATATTTCCTATTTTATTAATATCAGTATTTAATATTTATTATTAATTTATATTCATAACTTTAATTATTTTTAATTTTTTGTTTTTCATTGTTTTTAACCCTATTTTATAATTTATATTTTATTATATCTTATACTCACCCTTTTACTCCTAAACCAACTCAACTGTTAACTATTTAAAATATTGAATTTTCCAAGAATTTCTAGTGGCTTCCACTTTATTTATTTTTTTTTTACACATTAAATTCATTTTTATTTATATCTTTGGTTCAACTTCTTTTTAATATATTATTCTTTTACTTATGGCAATATCTTTCTCAACCCCAAATTTCTATTTAATACTGGCTTACTATTAATATGAACAGACTCTTATTTTTCTGTCTCTTCTATTATTTGTAAATTGTATTACTTTTATACAATACTTTTCAACCTATGTAAATATATTGGTGAATTTCTATCATATTTATGTTGTAATAGTCTTCTGGATATTGAATTTTTTATTGTACTAACATAATTTATTTTATATTATTATTTCTGCCTTGTTTACAATTAATTTCATAAATTCCATTCATTCATTATTTATTTAGAATCATTAAGTGGAGTATTGATTACGATTTATATAGAAAATGTAGAAATAATAATAATGCATCAGAATAAAACACAAAGAAATCTAGATTTATTTATAGAGGATATCAATAAAATGGATAAAAATATTTAATTTACTGTACAAAAAGAAGAAAATAAGAAGCTGACATATTTAGATATAAAGTTAATTAAGTAGATAAAAAAATAGTAAAATTAAACCTCACTTTATAAAAAAATTAAATTAGATAATACTATAACTAATTGTTATTCACATACAAATATTAAATATAAATATTATACCATCCCAAATATATAGAGCATTAAATTATTGATCAAGTAAAGATTATAATAAACATATAAATTTAATAAAAAAAATAATTTATAAATAATGAATATCCAAATAAATTACCAAAATCACACTTTTCTTTATTTTTGCCATAATACCCTATAAATACAATTTATCCAACCTAAAACTTGCTCTGAAGAAGACTGCAGGTCAGTTGAAATGTAGGTTGTATATATATGTACAAATAAAGAGTTTGCTAAAAAGTGTTTGAAGCAGGTTGGATAAATTGTATCCAAATAAATTCATAAATAATATTAAGTTAATAGAAAGTTAGTTACATTCTATAAAAGGTTATAATAATAAAGAAAATAATAGTAATAATAATAACATTGATAAAATTAATGACATAGATATAAGTACAGTAAACAACTAGAGTTAAAAAATTTAATAAAATAATTAAAATTAATAAAAAATCTGACAATAAAAGTTAAAATAAAAAGGAAATAATATGATTAATATTTTAGAAAATAAATACTCTAAAAATTATAATAAACATCCAAATAATGAAATAAATGGACTATATGAAATTAATTGTAAATGTAGAATTATTAATATGAAAATAAATTATGTTGGTCAAACAAAAAAATTAATATATAGAAGACTATTACAACATAAATTACAGAAATAAAAATAAATGTGTCACTAAAATACGCTTAATCTGACCATTACAATATCAATTTTGTCATATTTAACTGAAGAAAATTTTACAAATTCTGTGAATTGATCAAAATAACTTTTCAACACATTAAGCAAAATAATTTTTGTTTTTCTTTTAGGCTTCTATTTTTAATGTCATCCATTTCATTTTTTTAAAGAATTACCAATTTGTTGTTTAATATTCAGACTATCTTATTAGTACTGCTAATAATTCTATATAAAGATGCTCTCAATCCTGAGTGATGAAAATCATATTATCACTATTACATATTATAATTTAATTCAGCTCCGGCTGGTAGTTAGTCAAAATTAAAAATAAATGAAATATATATAGGAAACTTGTTACAAAATTCTTGTTACATGTAAAATAAAAGATGTCTTCATTTATATAGTTATCAAAAAAGTTATAATTTTCCACTTAGTACCAATAATTTTCAAGTCGAATGAAAATCTGAACAATCTCACTATCAGTGAAATGATTACCTTCATGATTTTCCAAAACACTTTTATCTGCATCTTCATAATCACACAAATGACACTTAAATACAGTGGTAGTAACACAGCCCTTTGTTGTGTATGCCATATTATTTTTTTGATGTGACAAATTAATTTGAGAAACAGTTTCATGATCACTAAGCCTGGATTGAAAAGAATTACTTTCTGTATGAGTTCTTTCATGCATTGTTAAAGTAAATTTGGAGGTAGTTTTAAAATAACACAAGTGACACTGAAATTTTTGCCACGAATAGTTTTTGCTAATATGAGTTCTCTGATGTTTTCTTAGTGTAGTTTTTCGAGAGGCCTTGTAATCACAGATACTACAATTAAAAGGTCTTTTTCCGGTATGAGTTCTTTCATGTTCTATAACACAGTTTTTCACATTACTCTTGTAATCACAAACACTACAATAGAACAAATTTTCTCCAGTATGCTTTCTTTCATGTATTTTGATTTTACATTTGACTGAACTTTTATAATCACAGAATAGGCACTTAAAAGGGTTTTCTCTAGTATGAGTTCTTTCATGTGCTATATAATGACTTTTGATGTCATTCTTGTAATCACAAACACTACAATGAAAAAAGTTTTTTCCAGTATGCGCTTTTTCATGTCTTTTGACTCTACTCCTCACAGAACTTTTGTAATCACAAAATCTGCAATTATATGGTTTTTCTCCAGTATGAGTTTTCTCATGTTCCACAACGCTCTGTTTCAAATAACTCTTGTAATCACAAACCCTACAATAAAAGTTTTCTCCAGTATGCTTTCTTTCATGTACGCTGATACTAGCTCTGTAAGAACTTTTGTAATCACAAAATTTGCACTTAAAAGGTTTTTCCCCAGTGTGAGTTCTTTCGTGGGCTACTAAACTAGATTTTTCAGAAGTCTTGTGATCACAAAATCTACAACTGAATGGCTTTTCTCTACTGTGAGTTTTTCCATGTTTTAATAATTCACCTTTGTCAACATTTTTGTAATCACAGACACGACAATTAAAAATCTTTTCTCTAGTGTGAGTTCTTTCGTGCAGCTTTAAATAAACTTTGCGACAACCTTTGTAATCACAGAATCTGCAAGTAAAAGGTTTTTCTCCAGTGTGAGTTGTTTCGTGAAGTTTTAACCTAGATTTGAATGAAGCCATGTAATCACAGAATCTACAAATGAATAGCTTTTTTCCAGTAGGCATTTTTTTATGTCTTATTAAATGATTTTTTGCACTACTTTTGTAATCACAGAAACAATAATCAAAAGATTTTTTTTACGGTAAATGACATTTTTTGCATTTTTACAAGCCATTTCAAATCCTTATAATTATAAAACTTACAATATAGAGAATATTTGGAATCATACAATTCATATAGAAGACATTTCATTGAGAAAATTCTTTCTTTCAATTTTAAATAATTTTTATTATCAAACTTATAATCAAATAATGTACAGAAAGCATTTCTTTAAAATGATTTATTTCATGTAACTTTTACCTATTTAATTACTTGTAATTATCTAGAAACAATTTTAGTTTTGATAGTTAAATTTTCAGTTTTTTCTTCTGTACATGTTTATGTCCAAAACATTTTCACTATTTTTTAGTAATGAACTTTTAAACAAAATTATTTATATTATTATAGATTGCAAACAAAATTAATTTCATGAAAATATCTTTTGTCTTTTGTTTGAATTCTATTTCTATAACGAAACACTTTTTTTTTTTTTTGCAATTATTCACATAGCATTCAAAAAAGTACTCCCATTTGTTAAATATTTCTACAACCTCATCCATGAGAGAAATAAATATAAAAAGTTTTCTTCAATTTTGAATATGTAAAAAACTTATCACGTGATGACCAAAATCTAACATTATCAATGTCTTTAAATATAATCATGTAAAACTATCAAAATTTTTAAAAAAATCACAAAATTTAACACAGCTTTCTTCTGTCAGACAATAAATAAAAATATTTATTGTCGAGTGAATTATATTCATAATGAATGTGGAAATCTTCTAAAGTTATGATTACCTTTTTCCATCATTAATCAATTTCCAATGCCTCATTAAATCTCATCAGACAGAATCAAATGATGTGGATATTATATGATATTCTAATTAGAATGACTTCATACTTTTCCTTCACTATGATTAAATGCATATGTATATCTTCAAAATATTATTTTAAATAAATTTATATTAATGTTTAAATATCTCAAAATTTATAATTTAGATAAATAAATTTTTAGAAGTTATTTTTGAAAAATGCTTAAATTTTGGTAGGATAATTTATTATCATCTATATCCGTACAAGTTTGGTTACTAATAAGATTATCAAATAATTTGTTGAAATTATGTGTGCTGGAAATAATCCTCTATAAATCACATTGGTCACTAGTTAAATCTTATTACATATGTTCTATGCAATTCATCCAGAAAACTCAGTTCCATATATTATGCAATGTTGTCTTTTATACTGCAGCTTTTAATCAATTGCATATAGTGATTGTAATATGTTTTGAAATTAGGTTTTCATATGAGATTAACATTTTTTCAATAAATTAATTAAACTGAACAGTCATCTACTCATAAGAATTATATTTTTTTCTGAAAAAATACAAAAAAGTCATTAATTTAAAAATTACTCTTTTAAGATTCTCTAAGTAATACGAATACTTCAAGAGCTCGATAACAATCACCATAAATAAATTTCAACTGGTAATACGTAATTTAAAATACCATCAAAATAAACCATAAATATAATCAAGTGCTGGTAGGTTTCAATCATAGATTTAATTAAGAACAGCTTGAAATGTTCTAGAACTGGAGTTTTTCAAATAGATTTCTTTTGAACCTAAAAAGAAAAAAAAAGGTAAGTATATGCAAAAGCAATGCGAAAGACAATAATAAAATCCACTGCTATTATATCTTTAATTTTGAATATTCTCAAGATGATAATTATTTAACAGATTATTGTTAATTTGTAACAAATTTTATATTGCTTCTTCTTACCTGATATTTGATTTAGAATATAATTTACTATGACTACGTATATTTATAACAGTTTATTAACTAGTAATAGTAATTATCTATGGATAAGCCAATAAATATGTAGATTATCAAAGACTATTTATAAGTGAATGCTATTAAAAAGAAAGTAATCCTAAACATGTACTTTTATAGATTCTTCTACTTGAAATATGGATTTAAACTCTATTATTACATGTGCCCCACTGCTTTCTGATATTGAAAACAATGAGTATACTGCTGTTCGGGTAACAGTTATTTGGGTGTTGTCTGACTACCTCTAAATAGACTGCCAATGTATAATAACCAGGATCCTTTCCTTAACAGGAGCAATCAGATTAAGAGCATCTTCAATTATTGACCAGCTTTGGCCATTTGCTGTATTTAATTCATACATGTATCCATTGGTTGTAGCAAAGAATGCTAAATCTGATTAAAAATAAGATTGAATCTGGACAAGTCCATTACTTGATGATAAGTTGAGCCCAACACCTAATAAACACATACCCCAATTTATTTTTTCCACAATTATTTCTTGTACTAACCCTAAGATCAAATGAAAGTATTTCACCAAATCATTATCTATTGCATTTGCTGAATGTATGGTTTTTTTAAAGAAAACTTAAATATTGCAAAATATAAAATTTTTTTGCAGAGATTCCAAACAAAACGTAATTAATGCATGACTTAATCAAATCAAATCCTTCAATTTTTCAGTTATACTCCTTAAATAATAAATGAATATAATACTTCTGTTAATACAACTTATAAATTATAATATAACAATTCGTCATTTGCTAAAACAGAGAATCTTTAATAAATAAAACCACTATTGCCAAGAGCTTTCAATTCCTATGAGTCCTTATCAAGGCAGTATAAAAAATTTTATTTTTCTCCTAAGCCATAAATTCAACGTTTCATTGAATTGGCCAGGGACAACTAATAGGAAAGCTGGTTAATTTTGAATTCATAGCACAAGATGAATTTTGTATAAGATATGATTCTTTAATCTTGCGTTTTTTATCGTGTGTTTTATAAATTAATATTGTAAAACCCTTTGGACTACATATATGGCCCGTACTATCCAAAGGATTAGTTGTTCCTGGTCAATGCAATGAAACGTTGAATTTATCGCTTAGGAGAAAAATAGGATTTTTTATACTGTGTTGTTAAGGACTCATTAAAGTTGAAAGCGCTTGGCAATAATGGTTTTATTTATTAAAGATTCTCTGTTTTAGCAATTGCCGAATTGTTATATTGTAATTTACTAACAAATCCTCGAAATCATAAGGGGAAAATAAATGTTTTATTCAAACATTTGATAAATTTGAATCAGCAAGATTTTCCATATTTCCAAATTAGTTAAGACATTAATTACTGCCCTGCTTAACTTCTTCAATGCTTGATAAAATCTTTTAGTAGGAAAAAGTCACTTATCACAATTTTCAAATGTATAACGTAAACTATTATATTCTAAGAATATTAATGGAATACGGAAGAATTTCTTTACATATATCACAGCAATCATTGACTCATGTTTACCATTTCGGTTGTAATGTGTAATAAATAATAATTTACAGTACTAAATATTTAGATAAGTTTTAAGTTTAATTCATTGCAACTACTTAATAGTACTCTAACTTCAGCCAATTTCATTTACACGACAGTCCCCCCCCCCCCCAATACAAACAGAAGGATCGATCTTTCTTTTTAATAAAATAAACCGAAAAAATATGCCCCAATCATTTTTCTTCGCAAACTTTCCTTCCGATTTACCAATAGATATCTAAAACAGAGGAGACAAGGTTAATATGGCCAGCTAAAAACAAACAAAAATTAGACATATCCTCATTAAACTTACGCTGACTAAACTCTTGGATTTTCTCAGATTCAACATTACATTTATTAGACTGATACATATCATATAATAAACTTTCTCAGATTATTCATTCCCCCCTATCGCCATTTTGTTGTTAACCGATTGAATAAAAATAGCCGGAAATTAGAGGTTTTAATTTCTTTCAATGAAACAATCGAAACACTTAATACCAAATAAGCATTTCAATTAAATTTTCAATTCTTACATCAAAATATACTAATTATTTAAATATAAACTTAGGCTACAAACAAAATAACCTACCTCAACGTATAATAACTCAAATACGTGAACAGATGGCAGTTTTTAAGCTCCCTCTATTATTCAAATAAGTTCACGATGTGGACTGGCTTTAAAGCAATTGTGTCTATCTCTAGGTTAATTTTTTTCAGTACTTAATCTAAATCCGGCGGCGAAATTTTAGCTTTCATTAAAATGATTATGATTATCTATGACTGCTAAATATTTGATAGTATTTAATTACGCAAATTTAATTTTCAAAGACAATTTGTTGAAGAACTTTGGGAATATTTTTATATATGCTACATATACTTATTGACTGCTAGCTACTAAGGACCTATTTATACTTTAAAGATAGCTGTCTTTTGACACGCAAATAAATTATATTAATACAGAAAATGGAGTTATTTACTGTTTGTTAAAAATGATTCTTCAAATCTTTGAAATCAAAATTTAATCTTAAATAAAACGTACTATCAAACATTTAGCAACCATAAGTAATTAAAATGTCATCGCCAGACGAAAACAAAAGTAACCTTTTTCTACTCTCATGAAAATAATAGATATATTAAAGATAAACATACTTTTGGTACTCCTATCTATGGTTTCACCTATTTCAGGAGTAATAGCTGATTTATTTATGGATCATAGAAATTCATGCTCTGAAATTATCATAACAGGCAAAACTCTATACGTATTGCCACTCAGGGCAAGCCAGAGTAATCAATGGATGCCCAAAGGCTTGTGCACAAAATCGCCATCTAGTGTTATTCATCCAATATCCCCAGACTAGTTTCTGGCTTGTGGCATTGGTCATTGAGGAGCCTTGGATCTGAGAGCACTGCACTTAGATCTTAGGATCTAATGCAACCCTCCAGCAGCGACCTTTTACCTCTACTTAACTACAAAACTATGAGACTATACTCAATCTTCACTCCCTTCCCACAAATCAATTTTTGATCAATCGTAGGGGTTTCACCAAGATTTCTCCCATATGCCAGCTCTCTAAAACTGACAACGAAACCCTCCAGCTCTTCCTACTTAAATCACCTTTTCTGCTTGGCATGAGAAATGTCATCAATTCCTGCCTTTCTTCGCACAGGAATACCATCTTCAACCTCCAAGAATCAATAAAAAGAGGGGTCTTTTCAGCTATTAGACTATCAGTTTTTCTCATCTATACTCTCTGGTTGCTCCAATGTGCCATTATTCTTGACCAGAGAGTAGATTCAGTCAATCAAAAGCTCTTGGACCTAATTTGCACTCTCAAAACACGAGATATTAAACTAGCCCCACCTCCACTCCTCACAGGCTCTAGGGAAATCCTCCAACTTCCATCCTCTGTCATAGGACTCAATCACAAAGACATGCATTTCTGACCAGGCTGGACTACACACCATTTCCCCTCTCCACTTCCCATTCCCTTTTTACATGTATCCTTCCCCTCTTACCATGTTGCTCCTGAAATTTCAGTTATTTTACTGTATCTGTTTTTTTGATGAATAAACATTTCATCACTGAGAAAAAAAACTTTATGAGACTTAAATTGAAAACAGTATATTTTCAATCCAAGCTCATTAGCTTATAGTCATATAGGTCTGAACTTGGTTCAATACCTATACATTTTCATTCTTTAATAACCATAGCCACCACTATCCTATTAGGCATTATTGGTTTTAAGCCAATAAACATCACATGATCACCATTTCTAATGATTGCTTAGAACTGTTATTGCAACAGGCAAAACTCTATACATATTGCCACTCAGTACAAGCCAGAGTAGTCAATGGATGCCAGAAGGCTTGTGCTTAAAATCCACATCTAGTGCCACTCATCCAATATCACCAGACTAGTTTCTGGCTTATGGAATTATCATCTTTAAAACTTGTTTGGCTGAGATATGTACATGACACATAAGTTATTTGGTAATATGGTGAAGATAAATTGGAAGATTTTTTATCACATTTAAATAATATTCATCTAAATATTACATTAAGGAAGTGTGATGGTAAACTTCATTTTCTTGATATTCTTCTCACCAAGAAACAATTTCTTTTTTTTATCATTCCCAGTTTTCCCATCATCATTCAGCTCAAATTTCTTCTGCAGCCAAAACAGTTTACCCAAACAATTAACACTTTAGATAGATCGAATTTAGGGGAAGAATACAACATATAAATTGAATATTGTTAGCATGTGGTTGTAATAAAAAAGTTATAAATCGAGGCTTTTTTCAAGATAAAAATACCAGAAATAAAAAAACAGTTATTAGCGTTAGTATTTTTTATATAAAACGAAGCACATACAGTATTGTGTGTATCCTAAAATTCTACAACATAAAGACAGCACATGCTCCTTATTAAAAAATTAGTTAATTTTTAGACCAAAACCTAAAGATTGAATCCCTGTTGAGGCTCAATGCGTTTATGAGGTTTCATATGACATTTGTAAGTCTTCTTATGTGTGTATGAGCAATTGTTGCATCAGTACAGGAAAAGATGCACATGTTAATGCAGTGAAGCAACATTCATCATCATCAATCCATGCTATGAATTCTGATTACAATATTGATTTTTCTAAGACCAGCTTTCTATCCAGATGTGAAAACCCACACCAATGTAAGCTCAAAGAAACTATGTAAATAATAAAAAGACCAAATTGTAGCAACAAATGCAAATGATGTGTAAACTCCCTCGTATTTGGAAAAAAAATTAAAAAACAATTTATTCTGAAGATTCTGAATTTTTGTTTGAAAAATAAATAAATAAATTGAACAAATTGTAAAATAAATAAATATTTGTTCAATTTTATACCCCCGTTTTTTCAATTTGTGCAACTTTGCTTACAGCACCTCTACAATTATCTTTATAGATACTATTTACAGCGCCCCTACAATTATATAGTATTCATTTCCCAATTGAGGGTTTGTGTGATCAAGTTGAAATATCTAATTAAAATCTTACATGGATGAATTGCAAAATGCCTTATTCTGTAACCCATAAAAACATTTATATAGAACATATAAATTTCAACAAACACTTGTCCAGTAGGATTAATTATCTGTATAACTTAACATTTTCTTTTAACTGAATCATGTGATTATATATCTGCAAAAAGAAATGTCTATTGTAAACATCTCGCTAGACTCTCTGTGCATACATATGTTTATTCTTGTAAACAAAGTTTAATGTAAATTTGTAATTTGTGTGATTATTATTACCTCTGTTAATACAGGCACTCTACAAAATTAGCATACAACATAATAAATACAATAGAAATTCATACATTACAATTCCAACCAAAAATAATTAAATTTTACTAAAATTCTTCTACAATCATGATTTCATCTATTATCAAATAGACCTTTAAAAGGGTGATTTAAAATAACATCATATATATATATATATACAAAACAAAATACCTTACCCATAAATTACTTCAAAACCCAACTTCCTATAAGATCAAAGAATGTCTTCATGAAATTGATGGGCGATACTATTCAAAATATTTTATCATCAAAGTTTCCTTTATTAAGATATGCTAATTTTTAGCACACAATGCTATCATTATGATCCACTCAGTATTGAAAATGCTCATCTTTAAATAAACTTTCTTTATTATAAATTCAAATGTTTTGTTATTAAAAATGTTTTAACATTTTTTGATTTAACGTATCTGTAAAAAATGAACTAATACCAGTCAATGGACTGCAAATTGAGTGATAATGAAGCGAAAAGAGAACAAACTCAGCCAAGTCTGAGCCACGGATGTAAATTTAAAATGCACAGAAAAGTGAAAATGAAATTGGTCAGCCTACATAAAAAACTGATTGAAATTGATATTAAGATAACATCTGCTAAGTTATCATAAGTGTGTGCAAAATATGAGTTAATGGAAACTCACTGTTGAACAGACTACAGATCCTCACACTTCAAATTCTAAATAATCATTTTGCCAGAGTAATATTTCTATTTTTAGTTATGTTATTATCTTTATTTTAATACAAATAGATTTTTGCTGAGTTTTAAAGTTTGACTTAGTTATTTATGAAATATTGATGATTGCTCGGCTGGTGTTATTCAAATTAACCATGGGTACACAGCAGAGTGATACAATCAACAGCAGAATTTATTTCCAGGAATAGTAATAGCAGAAGTCACAACACAATGGCACAAATCAGTAATTAATGTGTAACTATTGTAATGGTAAGAAAAGTAGAGCTGCTTTAACCTAACCTAGAGATGCAGATAGAGGGGGTTCAAACCTCACCTACTCCTCTAGATTGCTACTAAGTGACTTACTCCCCAACCCTCACTAGAATTTAATCTTAATCTATGCCCGGTGGTCAGGGAGAGAAGAGACCACGAAAAGGAATTTTTACATATATAATGATCAGATGTACATACGTATGTCACAAAAGAAAACAATACTAAGTGGTTTTATATATAGTGAATGAAAGATAACAGAAACCTTTATTATTTACATTAAAAGAATTCATACAATGCTTTATTAATAGGGTCGCAGGCTATTTTCACTGCAACCGGATAGACATCTATGAAAGATCCATTGATCATAATGATAAGAACAGACAAAATTTTACATTATAATTTCAACTTTAAAATATTCCAGCCAATGGAAGTGTTACATAAAGGAAATCAAAAGAGAAAGAGGATTCATTAATTCTATGGATGGGGAACATGTAATTAAATAAGTGGTCAAACTCAACTAAACACTCTGGACCGGTTTGAATCATAGCCCTGCTGATGATTAAAGAAAATGAGAAAGTAACCCCCAGCAGGAATTTCCAGCTATAATTGTAACATTTGGATGAAATTTTGAGAAAGATTTCTTAATAAAATATAAATATACAAGACTATGTACAAAGGCGATAGCATATAGTAGGCTGTGAGGCTCTAGACATAACAGATACCAAGAGGTTAACCCAAGACCGGATAGCTCTCCATCTCTTAGCTAGGTTAGAGAGAAAAATGGAACCCGTTCGCTAAACGCGTCACCCGGATTCAGGATCGGAGTTTTATTGCTTATGTCCAGTTACGTACATTAAAGAAATTGAGATCGACATGAGATCCAGAACATTTTATTTATTTTAAGAAGATCCAAATGTAGGTATGTTAACCTAAGCAAACTTGGCAAAAAGAAGCACTGTAATATATGCTGAGCGGCCCAGTAGATCACCAGAGGCACGATATCATATAAATACGGTCAACGACCTTTAAATTTAAAAAAGAAACCCTCTGCAAAAACATATATATGGAACGCTCAACTATCACTGAAAATCTGCAGAAAATAGTAACTTCCCCTTTATAAAATTCAGATCACTAAAACAAGAGGGTGGATATTTTATTGATTTAGTTGAAGTTTAACCAACACACCCCAGAGTCAATGCTATTTAACAATTTTTTTTAATACATATTGTCAAAATGTACTCTCTCTTATTACTAAAATATAAATGCGAACGTTTTATTTCACGCTTTTTAAAATATAACTTTAAATTTGTAACCCTTCATTGACTAAAATATACAAGCATTTGATAAGGATCTTTCTTTTATATATATATAAAAAAATCAAATTAAAAATATTGAAAGTTTTCCAATAAAATATTTAGCAATTAAATCTTGATTTTAAAAATAGAGTTTTTTGCACTTTCTATGATTTGCTTACTTTTCCTTCCAAAATATCTGTATAAAATAAATAACTTAATTACTGGAGTATAATGGCAGAAAGTTAAACGAAGAAATTTTCGATTAAATTTATCAAAGCTATCACCGCCATTATATATATAATAATCCCACCCATTACGATATAAAAAAAAAGAAAAAGCAAATAATGAAATCCCATTTTACAAGATATGAATACGTAGATTTTAAAAGACCATATATATATATAAAACATAACTCTAGACTATTTGTAAATTACAAAGACATTTTTTTGTTAATTGATGGTAACGTTACCGGTAATTAGATGGGGTGGGTCAAGATAAGTTCATTAGATGTTTCCCGCAGGTCTTCCCGGTTCTTCAAACTTGTTTTTCCATGTTTTGAGGGCAGATATTCACGGATACAGGGCAGACCCTTTAGTTCTCTGGCTGGCTTACATGGTTACGATTCCGTCCTCAGCAACGGCTCATGAGAGCGAAGGCAAAGAGGTTACCCCCGCATTTTTGCAGAGCAACACATTTCTGAATTTTTATTTATATCCTGAAAGAATAGAGTGTAGCTTGAAGTAAGTACAGCAAGCAAGAGTTCGCTATATTGTCCAATGTTTCAGCAAAGTTTCTTTCAACAAAATTCTTAATATTTCTCTCTGACCTTCAGCACAGGTTACCCGCAAGCATAAGACCAAGAACAAAAGAAAAATTATTTATTTATACGCTTTTTCCATTATGTCTTTAATCTGCTAATTAGCAATGAATCATGCCCGTTGTTTCAAATTTTTCCTGTTATCTATTATTTTATCTAACGCAGAAAAATGTTTTATTAATTAATTCCTTTTCTTAATGGATTCTATTTAATTAAGAAAATTTTTATCTTATCGAATTCTACCAAATATATTTTAAAAATAGTTGCAAATATAATTTTATTTTATTTTATTAAATTTTTTCTCTTTAACACAATTCCTTCTTTAATTTGGGCAACTATTTGAGAAAACGATAAATTTAGTTTGAAAAAAAAAACATACATTCACCGCGGTTGGACTTAGGGTCTTAATTAGTCCAGAGTGAATGGTGAAGCCAGCATATATGTATATTTGTATATATATGCACAGCTTCATATTCCTAGAATCCATCAAAAAAACAAGTAAAAAAAAAAAATGACTAAAGCTACGGTTTTGCAGAGAGAAGCAGAGTGATCCAGAAAGAGCGCTTCTATTATACAGAATATTGGTGTATTTACGTGAAATAATACTGATATGTGCAGTTTATAAAAACAAACTGAAAGTTTATAATAATACTGATAAATAGATTATATTAATAAAAACAAAACTGAACGTTTATCATAATACTGATTTATAAATTATATATATATTAAAAGAGAAGTATATAATAATATTAATATATTATAACAATGCCAATATTTACAAAACATACACTCACAAAAAAACTGAAAGCCTATAATATGATTTCATTATCCATATGATGTGTCCTGGTCGTACCTTGGGGATCTCGTAAAAAAATTACTTTTGAATGGAGCACTCTATTTAAACTATTTTTTTTTCAATGGACCTTCCTCTCTGGGCCTTGTTATTAGATCTCTGAGCTGTGTCCACTTTATTACCATGTCTTCTATCAATTCTTTTGCTAGAAGTCAAGTTGAAATTCCTTATTAATGGTGCTCTGTTCTTTAGCTGTTTCCCTCTTATGTGTTCTGATGATGAAACTGGCTCATGGTTAAATCCCTTGGTCAGTGATTTTGGTATGGGTAAATGTAGTTTCAAACCTAGACCACTTGATAAAGTAGTTTGTTTTGCCTGACCTGCTATGGTGCATTTTGGAAATATCTCGTGATCATTAAATTGATGAGTAAAACGCTTGAAGGCAATGTGAGGTATGCTCTGTCCTACTATCTCTAATTCCATCTGGCCTTTTGTTTCATTTTCTGTTCGTTCAAGATTAGTTGGTTCCTGTATGCAGCTTATATTGGTTGTCTCTTGGGTTTTACATTTGTGAAAATCTAACTTGTTGTTGTAAAATGTAAACTTACTTTCCCTATAGTTTATTCCTGAGTCATGTCTTTCTAAGAAGTCCGACTCTAACAGTACATCATAAATCAAACCTGGCATTATCTGAAATATATGATTTACATTTGTTGCTTTTATCTTAATATCCAGTCCCAGACGATGTGTTCCTATGTTGGCTTTTTCTCCATTTGCTAACATAGCATAAGATTTTCTCGGTGAGATCGGTAGTACATGAGTTCCTACTGTTGCATCCCACCATTCTTTTGACACCAGTGACACTTGACTGCTAGTGTCTATTAAAGCTGTAATTGGGACATCTTCTAACAGTGCTTTAATTGTAGGGCACTCTGAGAGTGGTGGTCTGTGATCATCTTCCAGTTTGCACATAAATGCTGATGCCACTCTTTCATTTCCCTCAATAATTTCTTCTGTTTCATCCTGGAGTTCTATCTGGGGTATATAAATTATAGGACTCATATTTTTCTGGAATTGCTGTGTGTTTTGATCATCATCATAGCAGTTCCTGACAGCCTCCATCTGTATTTTGGGTGTGTCAATTCTTTTTCCTTTGTCTGCATGCTCTTTATTTAGGTTGCCAAAATCTATAGCAGTTAGTAAGTCTACCATCTCATCAATTCCACAGTTGCGGCAGCCCAGCATCAATTGTTGTATGTGGAGAGGCATATTGTACCTTATTGTCCGAATAATCTGCCCCTCTGATAAGTGGAAAGCAGTCAATGATTTTAACAAAGACACTTGCCGCAAAAAAAACTGGGTGTGAGTTTCTCCTTTTGAAGTGCAATACTTTTCTTGAGATATACGGTGCATTATTCCATCTTGCCTCTCTTCACTCCAAAAACTTTTAAGTAAGGCAATGTGGTAATCTGCAAATGTTACTGGTTTGTTACTTATACAGTCCCACCAATTCTGGGCAGATCCATGTAAATGATTAACTGCAACTGATAACTTTTCAGCTTCTCTGAGTTCCTGGAACATGAACAGCTCTTGTAAACTTTGCAAGTGTGCCATGGGGTTTTCTCCTATGTCACCCCAAAAAGTTTTGATGTGGATAAATCTTGCCACCATTGGGTTGTCTGTTCTTTCCATGACTTTTATGCCTTCTTTATTTTCACATTGAGTAGTTTCATTTTCACAGTTTGAAGATTCTCATTTCTTGACTGATTCTCTTGTGTCATTTTTGCTTCATTTTGTCTCTCTTCTTTCATCTTGTTGATTTCTGCTCTATATTGACTACATTCTTCTTTGCATTCTTCTATTTTTTGTAACATAGTTTCCATCAATTTCTGTACCCATTGTGGTTCTGGTGTATCTATGTTTCTGGTCCTTACAATTGGCGTTTGGTCTTCCCATAACTTTTCTGAAAGTGACATATCTGTGTCATCTTTGTTTTTCTGTAGTCCTCGTGAATCCATGTCTCCTTCTGGGCTCTACATGTTTTCTAGAGAAATATGAATAGTTAGAAGAAAATATACAAGAAAAAAAATATTTGGTTTGCTGTTGTTTTTAGTCTTTCTACTAATACTATTCTTAAAATTTGTCTTATTTTTCTACTTTTACTTTTCAAAAAATTTGCTTCACTCTCCCAACATTCCTGCAACTGTCATCCTTTTTTAACCTGACAGCTTTCTATCTATCTCTTATCCTATGCATAGTTCCTGCCCTATCCGTGTTTATTTACTTATTTACTACCCTGTTCTGTATGTTATATATGTGACTATAACTATGTGTATTTGACATACGCTTCAATAAAATATGATTACTCCTGCCGGGGGAAGGGGTAAAAAAAATTCTACTTGAGCCCATCTTTTCTCTGTTCCTTATTTGATCACACTGTTTCCCATCCTAGCAAAAGAAAGAAAAATACATTAATATCTGATTTGGTTTTAATTTTCAACTGAACTGATTGCACATTTAAGCTGTACTACTGATAGCAAACACAGAAAGTGCAAAAGAAAAATATATAAACTTCTGTCATTCACTATATTTATTTTCAAAAAAAAACACAAAAAAAATTTCTTCTGATCATGATAGCAAACACGGAAAGGGCAAAAGAAAAATATATAAACTTCTGTCATTCACTATATTTATTTTCAAAAAAAAAACACACAAAAAAAATTTCTTCTGATCATGAAATTCCTATTATTATATCTCAGGGTCTATCTCTAAACAGTAAGGCCACACTTGGGATGCCAGATTATACAAAAAAAATCTGTAATGGTAAGAAAAGTAGAGCTGCTTTAACCTAACCTAGAGATGCAGATAGAGGGGGTTTGAACCTCACCTACTCCTTTATATTGCTACTAAGCGACTTACTCCCCAAACCTCACTAGAATTTAATCTTAATGTATGCCCGGTGGTCAAGGAGAGAAGAGACCATGAAAAGGAATTTTTACATATATAATGATCAGATGTACATAAGTATGTCACAAAAGAAACAATACTAAGTGGTTTTATTTATAGTGAATGAAAGATAACAGAAACCTTTATTATTTACATTAAAAGAATTCATACAATGCTTTATTAATAGGGTCGCAGGCTATTTTCACTGCAACCGGATAGACATCTACGAAAGATCCATTGATCATAATGACAAGAACAGACAAAATTTTACATTATAATTTCATTTTTAAAATATTCCAGCCAATGGAAGTGTTACATAAAGGAAATCAAGAGAGAGAGAGAGGATTCATTAACTCTATGGATGGGGAACATGGAATTAAATAAGTGGTCAAACTCAACTAAACACTTTGGACCAGTTTGAATCATAGCCCTGCGGATGATTAAAGAAAATGAGAAAGTAACCCCCAGCAGGAATTTCCAGCTATGATTGCAACATTTTGATGAAATTTTGAGAAAGATTTCTTAATAAAATATAAATATACAAGACCATGCACAAAGGTGATAGCATATAGTGGGCTGTAAGGCTCTAGACATAACAGATACCAAGAGGTTAACCCAAGACCGGATAGCTCTCCGTCTCTCAGCTAGGTTAGAGAGAAAAATGGAACCCGTTCGCTAAACGCGTCACCCGGATTCAGGATCGGAGTTTTATTGCTTATGTCCAGTTACATACATTAAAGGAACTGAGATCAACATGAGATCCAGAACATTTTATTTATTTTAAGAAGATCCAAATGTAGGTATGTTAACCTAAGTGAACTTGGCAAAAAGAAGCACTGTAATATATGCTGAGCGGCCCAGTAGATCACCCGAGGCACGATATCATATAAATACGATCAACGACCTTTAAATTTAAAAAAGAAACCCTCTGCAAAAACATATATATATTACGAACGCTCAACTATCACTGAAAATCTGCAGAAAATAGTAACTTCCCCTTTATAAAATTCAGATCACTAAAACAAGAGGGTGGATATTTTATTGATTTAGTTGAAGTTTAACCAACACACCCCAGAGTCAATGCTATTTAACAATATTTTTAATACTTATTGTCAAAATGTACTCTCTCTTATTACTAAAATATAAATGCGAACGTTTTATTTCACGCTTTTTAAAATATAACATTAAATTTGTAACCCTTCATTGACTAAAATATACAAGCATTTAATAAGGATCTTTCTTTTATATATATATATAAAAATCAAATTAAAAATATTGAAAGTTTTCTAATAAAATATTTAGCAATTAAATCTTGATTTTAAAAATAGAGTTTTTTGCACTTTCTATGATTTACTTACTTTTCCTTCCAAAATATCTATATAAAATAAATCACTTAATTACTGGAGTATAATGGTGGAAAGTTAAACGAAGGAATTTTCGATTAAATTTATCAAAGCTATCACCGCCATTATATATATAATAATAACACCCATTACGATATAAAAAAAAGAAAAGAAAGCAATTAATGAAATCCCATTTTACAAAATATGAATACGTAGATTTTAAAAGACCATATATATAAAAAAACATAACTCTAGAGTATTTGTAAATTACAAAGACATTTTTTTGTTAATTGATGGTAATGTTACTGGTAACTAGATGGGGTGGGTCAAGATAAGTTCATTAGATGTTTCCCGCAGGTCTTCCCGGTTCTTCAAACTTGTTTTTCCATGTTTTGAGGGCAGATATTCATGGATACAGGGCAGACCCTTTAGTTCTCTGGCTGGCTTACATGGTTACGATTCTGTCCTCAGCAACAGCTCATGAGAGCGAAGGCAAAGAGGTTACCCCCGCTTTTTTGCAGAGCAACACATTTCTGAATTTTTATTTATATGCTGAAAGAATAGAGTGTAGCTTGAAGTAAGTACAGCAAGCAAGAGTTCGCTGTATTGTCCAATTTTTCAGCAAAATTTCTTCCAACAAAATTTTTAATATTTCTCTCTGACCTTCAGCACAGGTTACCCGCAAGCATAAGACCAAGAACAAAAGAAAAGTTCTTTATTTATACCCTTTTTCCATTATGTCTTTAATCTGCTAATTAGTAGCGAATCATGCCCGTTGTTTCAAATTTTTCCTGTTATCTATTATTTTATCTAACGCAGAAAAATGTTTTATTAATTAATTCCTTTTCTTAATGGATTCTATTTAATTAAGAAAATTTTTATCTTATCAAATTCTACCAAATATATTTTAAAAATAGTTGCAAATATAATTTTAACTTTCTATATTTTATTTTATTAAATCTTTTCTCTTTAACACAATTCCTTCTTTAATTTAGGTAACTATTTGAGAAAATGATAAATTTAGTTTGAAAAAAAAACATACATTCCTGCGGTTGGACTTAGGGTCTTAATTAGTCCACAGTGAATGGTGAAGCCAGCATATATGTATATTTGTATATATATGCACAGCTTCACTATTTTAACCAAGCAGAATGATGTAAACATTAATGATAGCATTGCCAAGTCACAACATTTATGAATTTGATGTAAATAATGAAGCACATATGTCGAGAACATCGAGTATTACATGTTAATAAATAAAACAGAGGATGACAAATTAAAGTGTCTATTCTTTTATATTTTGCTGGTAGCAATGTTTTATACAGAGCTAAACAACTATGGGATCCAAAGTCCTCAGGAAAATCCATATTTAGATTTATCTAAAATTCTAAATGAGGATTTTCAACCAGTATTGTCTAAATAAGTGGCCACTATGTTTAAAAAAACAATCACCTTGTGATTGATATCACGATTATCATTTAGCACTGCAAAAACTGGCAAAACAATGTTCATTTGCTGTTGAGGTAGATGACATGTTGGACCATAATTTCAGAAAAAATTTACTAAGTCAACCAGATCTTATTTTTAAATCTGCAATTGCAAAATGCAATGCAAAATTACTATAGTAGTTAATGTGTTAGAAGTTCAATCTTCAAAAATTAACTCAACTTGTGTGAATAAAGCACAAACTCTTAGTACACATTCAAAAGCTGTAAAGGATTATCTGCCTGGTTGTGTTGTGAAAGACCACATTAAAAAAAATTTGAAGATTTAAAACAAAATTACCATATGTGTAAATAAAGGACATTTAGTTCATGTCTGCTGTCAAAAAAGCAACAGGTTAAAAACAAAAACCACACGTAAACATTAGATCCGGGCAAGATGGAGTGGGGAGAAAAGATGTCAAAAAGATAAAGATAATCCCTTATTATGCTAGAAGTAACCATCTGCAAGTGGAAAATAAATATGGAAGGTGACACCAGTATGGGATTATCACTAAAAGATTAAAATTTAATTAATGGTAAAAATAAAAATGAAGAAGTTGGAAAGTACATATATATTTGCCATGGTTGGAAACAGTAACAAAATAGACATGCAGGAAAGTAGTGCTACCAGTAATAATAGAATTAAAGTGCTACCTTTATTTATAGCAAAGAGAAACATAAGTTCTTTATTGGGCAAAAGCTGGTTCAAACTCTAGGAATACACACAGAAAATGAAAAAAGTCTATTACAAGAGCATTGCAAATCAAGGAAGGTAGTCTGGGACAATAACTATGTAAATTACAAGCTTATTAAATTAAGTCATATGATATCTCACTAAAATCATTTTATTTTTTGCTATTAAGGCTTCCAATTTTATATTGCTAAAGCTATTAATATATGATGTATTTGAACTTACTTCAATCCCATATGGCTATTTGGGTTAGATAGCTGGATTGGAAGACATGAATGTGATAATTTCAGATTTTCTACTCAATAGTTATACATAAAATAGAGTGCTGGGCTTTTTAATCTAATGTTTGAATATCCTGGTACCTCACTAACGATGGCAGAAGCAGAAATCAGTCTGGGGTTGACAGTATTCTCAAAAGTTTGTTAAGAGCTTATTTTGTGAGCTCTACATATAACATTTGTAATTTCAAGCTTATTAAATTAAGTCATGTGACATCTGACTTGATTTTTTTATCAAGATACCACAATAAATTATGTTATAGGTTGGGCCAATTTTTCACTATTCTTCATTTGTCCATGTTGCCAAAAAAATTCTTACTGAAATCAATTGTTTTATTCTCAAGCACCGTGTCCTCTGTGGGATACAAGATGGAATAGTTTCTACTGACTTATCCTCAACCAAATAAAGTAATAACTTCTCTGTTGAAATAATGGAACAGAATTAATGCTCTCAACTTGAAACAAGGCTGCTTGGAAATAACAAGACTTCTCAGTATGCAACTTTCCTTAGATGTGTAACTCAATAGATATAATGGAATCAATACTAAGAACTCCAGAATTTCTTTTCAGGTAAATTCAATACATAATTACCCAGTAAAGCTATTGGAATAAAATTGTTGCATTCAGCCTGTAGCACCCAAATCATGAGTCTCCTTAATAAGTGACCATATAGTTTTTTTAATTATGAATGTCAAAAAACATTTGCAAATATAAGATACCAAAATAAATTATGTTATAGGATGATGAGGAAATTGGTAAGAAACAGATTATATATAATTTTAATTTGTTTTTGAAACCTGCTTTTCAGCACATTAATAGGGAAAATTTTATTTTAAGATGGATTATCTTACACATAAAGCTTGTTGTCAGAGGATGGTTCAATGCTGTTATTTGGTAGGTCATAGGATAAATTACACCAAGATGTAGATTAGGATTATTATGTTAAGACCTATCAATAACTAACTGCTTCTTGAATCATGTTCTGTGGAGAACTGCTTAGTAATATTGATGCCATGAATTATAAGATGAACAAAAGAACAAATGTATCAAAGATTATTTTAGACTACCATGACTAACAGAAATTTAATTCTTTGAAAAAATGTTATTTACAGATTGAAGTACTACTCACACAAAATCACAGTTTTAAACTTTATTATTATTCAGCATTTCTAAATTTTATTTTAAAAAATATCTATGGATGCTAATATCCTTTTTCAGAAGAAAGCAGTCAAAGAGACACTATCCATCATTAGACAAACTCTTGAAATTACATACTATTTTGAAAGTGAAATAATCCAATTGAATTCTTGTTCTACTATGTACAAATGATCATATTACTCTCTCCACATGGTTGAAATATCATTACCATCAAATAAATATCACCTACTGATTTATAACTATTATAATATTGTTATACAGGTCTTTAAGTTATGTTTGATCTGTTGAAAAGATTTAGTGGCCATGATCAATAAATATGTCACATTTGCACTTTTAATCCACTAATCAATTTTAAGTTTTCTTATTAATCATCAATGTTTAGTTTGTAAATCTGTTGCGAATTATCACTCATTTTGTTATTAACTCAAGCAGAGAACACGTGTTTCTTGCTAATGAAATCACTAATAATATTCACTATCTGAAATTCAATCAGAACTTTTTTTGTCAATCCAAAAACAGAATTACTTCTATCAACAATATATTTGTTAAGAAAAATCCAATCTCAGTAACATGACAAGCTTAATAATTAAATTATTAAATGCTATTGGTATAACAATTTAATCTTTATCTTTAAACCATTGACCAATTCAACCAATATTATTATTAATACTTTTCTTTTTTACTTTTTACATTGCTTTATACAGTTATTATATCAATTATAATGGTTTTGATTAACCCAGCAATCTTCAGATACATAACAAATGTAAATACAAATACATAAACGTTTATACAGAAACACGTAATTTTATATGTCATATTATATATTCCCTTTGAGACCTATATATTGAAACGGTATTCTATATCTATGACATCATTTCACCTACCATGTTCATAGTAGTATATTTTTCCTACTTGAAACCCCTCCACGTTAATGTGTATTTACTAAAAATAACTTTTAAAAAAGGTATAGGAATGTATGTACATATATTTTATAAATGCATACTTCAAATAATGTTAACTGAGCTATATAAATAAAGCACACACAAATAATTCTAGGTTTTAAAGTAATAAATTTAAATGTTGGAGTTAAACATTACCTAGTATGTGAATTTTCACACATACATATATGCGAAAAAAGCTTGCAAGGTTATAGATTTTAAACCTTGTTATTTCTTTTAAATTTTATTTATTTCTTCGAGATGATAAATCTTTTATACTAATTAGCTCTCCTTGCATAAAAGTTATAATTTATAAGATGACAGACTCACATATATATTAGAATGTTTACCAAGTGAAAATCTGTTTTTGTAAAGCAGTTTATTTCTTGGAAATTAACTTACCACACCTGGGTTTTAAAATTTGTAAAAACAAGAGTAAACTTAAAAGATATTAAATTTAGTTTTGTAACAAAGAGAAAGTTAGATAACTAATGCTATTTTTCTCAATTACTGAGGTAATAGTTTGTTTGAAAAACTTATAATACACAGGTAAAATAAGATTAAAAATATCTCAACTCATCAACAAATGACGTTTAGAGGGGGAGAGAGTATTATTATAAAAAAACATGATTTTAATTTTAAAAGGGTACACTCTGAAAATTTTAAACTTGTATTGCTGTGGGGAATTTTGCCCATCCACACAATTGAGAAACATGGCTAAAAGGCAAACTTTTGCTGTCTGTCCTTGTGGGAGACAAGTCAGCAGTGATGGGAGTTCAAACCAGCAGCCTGCCCAGAGAGTAAAGATGAACCAGACCTGCCAAGAATAGCAGTGCCAAACCCATGGAAAAAATACGCCTCAGTAGAGAAGATCAGTAAAATAATCCACAGAGCTCTGTAATAAAGTCTCATCATTAATTTCTTAAATAATTTTAAGCTAGCTGTATATAAATGTGCACAAACTTATCATTTAAACTTTCTCTATTGAATAAATTCTGTAATCAAGCTAAATTATAATTAATTTCCTAAAACAATTTAAGAATAACTGCTATGCAAACTTGCCTAACTCTTTAAAGCAAAATAACTTAATAATATAAATCCTGTTAAATTTTAATTATACTCTAAATATATTTTTGTGCTGTTATGCCTTTTTTGTTTTCTTTTTTTATGAATTTATGCTGTCTTATTCAGAGTTCAGATTGATACTCAGATTCTGTAGAAGGTGAGAGAGGTGATTAGAATCTCTCCATAAATAACTGATATGTGTCCATCTCCAGTCTGAAAACCTATTATATATAATAAAATAGCTATTATATATTAGCTGACTAATTAGATTTGCTCATTATTAAGAAAATACCTAGTTGATTAACACGAGATATTTTAAAGCATATTTGAATTAAATAAGTCCTTATTATGCTTTATTCCTCCCTACTATTATAATATGAACTATAAGGATTAATTATAAGCTAGATCCCCTAATAATCCCCTTTTTAGCATGTTTGGGTATGCTAAACTATGAACTGGTATACAATGGTTCAGTGGAAAGAAGCTATAGATTTTGCACATTTTAGATTTACTAATAATTGATTATCATTAGTGTGGCAAATGTGTTTCTTATAAAGCACATGTACATGCATAGGCATCTTGCTAAATACATATATTGTATTAGATAAAAATTGGTTTAAGGCCATTCCATATTGTTGTTCTTATAGCTTTTTTTAGAACTGTTCAGATTGTTCATGTTTCAAGCTAATCAGACCTCCAGAATGAACTGTTCTCTTATCATAGCAAGTCATATGGGCCACAGAAAACGATCATTGAGTTGATAAATCCCATGAGTAAACACACATTTGAGGTGCCATTTGATTTTGGTTAATATAGCACAATAGTATCAGAAACTTTGCTATAACAGATCCCAGTTCATTCCGCCATTAATATGAATAAAATTTGACTTTGATTTAAATGCACGATCTAGTTATGTAATAATAATCTGTATAGAGAGCTAATTTAGGCTAGCTTCGGGATACCTAGAGTAATTATAATTATGAATTATCTCTTGCAAGTTAACTGTTCACACACCTTATAGGCATTTTATAGCATGAATTAGGCATAATTAAAACCATAGATTATAATGTAATAAACTTGCTAAAGGATTAAGATCCAATATAATCATACAGGACATAAGATAAGATTCTATAACTCTCATATAATTATAACACCTGTGGTAAATTCCAATGCAAAGAGGGGTAACTGTCTTAAAGATTTGATTTATTAAAAGATATAAAATACAATATACTGTCTTAAAGATTTGATTTATTAAGATATAAAATACAATATTTTTTCATAGTTCGTTTCAATCCACTCAAATCATTCTAATTCTCATTTAAGAATTATTTAAATATGCAGTGCTATTCTAAATTGATTTGTTGAATGATTATCTCCTAAGCTATAGATGTGTGTTTAGTTGAGTCATAAATATACAAATTAATTCATCCACGAGACCTTTGTTCCACCTATTGCTATTGCCTGCATGCAAATTAGAGGAGTCCAAGTGTAGCCTCATATATGTCATTCATAGGGTAGTAAATTATAGAGCATTGGTAGAGCTGAGGTGCGATCTGATTCGAGGTATTGATCCCTCATCTAGATAATCAGCCTTGAAAAATTTGCCAAAACTTTGGATTTTGTTGCACGAGTGTACAAATATGACTCCTACAATATGTATTTTGCATATATACTTTATATACTCCTTTATACACAGTCTATATATATATATTCTAACCTTCATCTCATGCAGCTCCACTTCCAGATAATATATGGTATAAAATAAAACGGGTTCTATCTCATTAATAATTAATAACTAAAATATTCAGTATTAAAATTAAAATATTTCACTAGCTCAAATTTTAAATAGGAATAAGGTTCAGTTTATAAAAATAAATTAAATAAATATTTAATATTTTTATGAGACTTGAAGTGAAAATACAGGTGACAAGATAGATTACATTGAGCCAATATCCTACAGGATACTACCTCTATGGCATATAAGAACACTATCCCCTCTTTTATTACTAGTTCAAATAACAAACTCATAGTATTCTTACGACTTCAGTAACTTCTACTCACTAAGATTAAACTAATAATTAAATTTTAATCTTCTATTTAATAATCTAGCTCAATTAAATAATCTCAGGTTCATAAAGTTTATTCTAAGTTAATTTAAAAATACGGTAGTAAAATATGAGAAGGGATTTTATGTCATAATCTACTATACTGAAACTAATAATAATAAATAACAGTAATAGTATTCTTCATTGTTTAACTAATTCTGTATATCTTTTCTTTTCATTATATTTTTATTACCATAATAAAATAATGAAATAATATAATATGATCTTATATCTTCATGTAATGATATAATAAGTTCGTGGTAGCATTTTAATAATCTGACAAACAAAATATGTGTGGCAACTGATAGCATATAATTTAATATAATATTGTGATAACTGATTTATGACCAATAAAATAATGTAAGATTATGATTATTTAATTATGATGAATACCAATAAAATATTTAAATTCTTAAATAATTCTTTATCTTTTGTGCAAAATTATATATTGGTTTCAATTATTATGCATATATTGTGTTTTCATGCAGCAATGTGGAGAAATAAATAACTCGGACACAAAATTTTTTAAATAACAAAATTTAACAAAGTTTATTACTAACAACAAATAAATAACAATTTATTTACATTATTTACAGTGGATATCCTTAACCTTTTTTACTTTACAGTTTGATCTACCGGGTTATAAAAAAAATAATTTATATTTCAATCATGTCTTTATTTAGATTTAGGACAAAATTAAAAAAAAAATATTATTTGTTTTTTCATTATGGTTAACTTATTACAAGTATATTTATCTACTTTATTAGCAACAGCATTTTATGCTTAATATTATTAAACTATCTTATTTTAAAAAATTCATACCTAGAAAAACATTCCATAGAAAACAAAATTTTATAATGAGTATGGATTTCTCAAAATATTAAAAAAAAATTTCATCTTGCAAAGTCAAAGATGTTACACAAAATATTATCCAAAATTCAGTACTAGATTTTAGTATTTCTCACACAACGTTTACTAATCATAATATATTTTTCTTTAAGCCTTACTTTAGTATGATATAAGTGTAATCATCAATATATTTCTGTTAATCAATGTAATGGTCAGAAAAGGTGTGACTCGTAAACATAGTGCAGAATTCGACCACCGTACAGAACAGCAGCACCATCGAGTAGCGAAGCCACCCATGGTACTGAGTTCGAACATAGTTTATCGGTTCCACAATACAATCCACGAAACAACGCATCTGATGCGACATTAGTAAATATTTCCTTAGGCACGGTGGTCAGGGATATGCAAGAGACTCATGATTTTATTCTCGAGTTAGCCAATAATCAAACTAATATTACTTAAACATTCATATTTACATAATCGAGGAAATAGTATATAGAATGGGCATTGAATAAATGAAACGTAACTGCAGACGTATAGTTTAAAATTATTTATTCACACATTTTAATAAGACAATCATTTACTAATAATATTTTGTTGATTCAAAGCTTCAGTAGTGGGATTTGCGACATGATTATATTTGAAAGAATACATTTATTTATTTAGACATTATTTTATATTGAGGACTTCAGTAGCGGTATTTCCGATACTGTAATGTTTAAAAAAGGAATTCAATTATTTGAAGGCGTCATCTAGCTACCTAAAATTCTCGAGTAAGTATTTCTAATGCATGCCTTGGGGAATTTATACCTTTGCAATGCAAGAGTCTAAAGTAAGATTTAAGAGTAGCGGTGGACATATATTTATTTAATTAAAATATTTATTTTATGACTAAGGGCAAACATTTATTTGAGAGTGAATTATGAAGATAATGCAGAGGCGGAGTGATATATAGAATAATAAAACTAAGTAAAGGAACACGTGGTACACTTTAGAAAGGCGATATGGAATGGCAGTATATCGAAACTGCAATGCCGTGAATGAGTTTATAAGAATGTCGGGCTGGTCTCTGCCATCGGCCCGACGAAGGTGTCACATAAGCATAACCAGGGACAAGCGGTCTGTGTTGCAGTTTGCCGGCTGGCTGCATGACATTGTCAAATCCTATGGGAGCACCCATTATGCCCGCTTGTGTAGGACGACTGGGGTTAATTTCAACCCTGAAGAATCCGGAAATTTCACGGCGGAATGGGTCATCGCGTCTCTAAAACATAACACATGTATACTGTATAAACGATTATGATGAGATTTAAATAGATTTCTGACTCGGCCCTACATTACCAACATTTACTAAAGAACTCTGGCGACTCTCAAAGAAATGTGATTTTCTAGAATTATTCATTAGATTTAATAAATACAAAACATATATATACTGGGAGTTATTACAACTAATATGCCAGCCATTTGCAAAGTAGTAGACCCTGCATTACAATAAATGATGCACTGAATGCGTGTCGATTTATATGAAAGTGAAGTTATTAAGGAAAGTAAATATTAATGAAAATTTGACACGCATTCATTGTTTCAAGCGATCATAGATTTAAACTTTGAAAATTGAGACAATTATGAGCATGCAATAATTAAATAATAACTATAGATAAAAATGTAGATTATAGAAATACGCACCCAAGAAAGATAGAGTGAGGTAAGCTAGATTATTAGAGAAATTTACACATTAAATTAATTATTCAATTTTAGTTATACAAATGATAGGTTTTACATTTTACAATTTAGATAAGTAGTATGAAGAAAAGCTATAGCATATTATTAGAGTACTCTAAAGTTTGAACACAGACAGGTACCTGTTTTATAAGAAGTTTTCCGAGTCCATTGGTTAAGTAGCAAATAGTTCATGAGTGGCAATTCTTTCTTGTATTTAGATGTTTCATTTTACTTTCACAGCAGCAGCAGCTTTCTCATTTATTTCAGGCAGCAGATCTTCATGGTTAATTTATGATGGGCAATGGAAAGTTCGGCATCCGATAGGCCATCTCCCGATGGAGAATAATCTAGGTGCTTTACTCGGTCATACCTTGGCAGGAACAAATTATTTTTATTATTTTTGGAGACTCTCAGTGATCGAGAGCAAAGCTAAAGTTTAAGTGAATGTCTCCAGCAAGTCTAAGATGGCCTCTTTTTTTTTTATCTTGATCTTTCACATTTTTGTTAAGATATTTTTAGGTTCTACTTAATCTGCCCTGAGGATAATCAGTGCATTTTGTTGGTTTTTTTAATTAAAGAAAGCTGCCGTTCTATTGTTTACATTTTACATTTACTAATTATATTTTGGGGAATTTTTCTTTAATTAATCTATTATCTATCACTGACCGATGCTTTTACATTTCAAAGACAAAAAGGGAACATAAGATTATTTTAACTTTTAATTAAATATTACATCAGATTTTTTTAGAATTATTATTAAACGAAATTTAAACAAAGCAATAAATACGAACTTTATAATCCAAAATAAATGATTAAAATTATACAAAATCATATAACTAAAAGAAATCTAAATTATATTATTTTATCCCTATTTATTGCGTTTAATTTGAGATCGAAATGTGTGCATGTTTATGCTGAATTCTACATATATTTATACATTTTTAATATTGCTACACACACAATTCGATATCAAAAAGTTTAAATTTGGGCGGGATAGACCGGTCAGTGAGAGACGACAGAAAAAGGTGAAACTTAAGATACTTAAGATTCGAATACGAATCTTACTGTTTCATCAATAACAAAAAAATATACTATGCATATTGTTTACATAATTTACTTTGTACTATTGTATTTTAAAATATGCAATACTTATTTTCTCTTAAAAAAATAATACTAAAGCATTTAAAATTATTATCACTTTAAAGAAAATATCTTTGTTTAGATACTTTATTTTAAAAAAGTTTATATTTCATTTCCGAAATAAAATTCAAAATATATTCTATGATTCTTTTCTTTCCTTAGGATACTTTGGATCTTCAATTTTAAGTTATAATATTCTATTCCTTCTAAGCAAATAAATCAATCTTATACAAAACGATAGCATAACCTTAGTTCTAAATTATTTATCATTTCTTTTAAACATATCTTACTGAATGATGCAGTTACATGAAATAAAGATAGCAAAAACAGATGCATAGGATTAAGGAAGAAAGCTAGAGTATTACTCTTAACATATCTCAAAATTATGGCACAGTGTGAACAGGTATGACATTTACCTGCCTAATATCCTCTAGTACAGGGACAATGTTAAAGCTATTTCTTCAGCTTTATTAGAACATCAAATATTTAAAGAAATATAAACACTGTCCAAATAAAATGTGTATCAGTCATAGGGCTTTGTTAACTATGCTGATATTCACATAAAAACTAAATATTATTCCCATTCCTTATCATATCCTATTTTAAAAAAATACATCATCTTGGTTTCCTGTTCACTAAGTACTTC
The DNA here is from genome assembly GCA_028023455.1 of Epiperipatus broadwayi. NCBI lineage: Eukaryota > Metazoa > Onychophora > Udeonychophora > Euonychophora > Peripatidae > Epiperipatus > Epiperipatus broadwayi. The sequence goes on from JAQFVV010012929.1 coordinate 367,181, forward strand.
CAAGCCACTATCTCAACATTATTTCTCAAGATTTTTCTACATCTTACATTGATAAATAACTATCTGCATTTACAAAACAATAAATAAAATTAATTAATAATTAAACAATCTAGCTGTTCCACAAGAAGAGTTTGCTTGCTACATTATTCTATATGTCTAATCATATACAATCTACTTAGACAAGATTTGAATATCCCATAACATAAAAATTTTAAAAGAATCACATAATTATTTGTTATGTTGGATTATATTACTAATAAAAAAAAAAATTGTCGTATGCATATTGAAGCAGATGATCTGATGCTCAGATCCTGCTTCACAGCCCACATCCAATCTCCTACCACATAACCACATTCAAACCCGTCCTTATGCACGTATACACATAACCAATAATATATTTCTTTATTCAAGAGTATAAAATAATGTAAACCTATGTATTTCAATTTAATATTTAATGTAATAATAATATTCTGATGTGTATACGGGTGTAAATAATAAATATGTATGTATGTTTTAAAGTAGGAGATTGCGATTGAAATAATATTATATATATATATAACTTACTTTTTTTTTCATATAAGTTTGTTGCCAGAAGTGATGCAATCTTGTTAGTAAGTCTCTCGAAGAACAATAACCCGGAAGACCCTTTCGATTAAAATAGATGATTACAAATTAGTAATAATAGAATAAACCCATTAGTGGAAATTCTCCACGCTAGCTTGTTTTAAAATCACAAGATGTATTTTAAAACAATCGTTCGAGAAACTGATAACAAACTTGCATTGTTTCATACATCTTACCAGATAAGAGTATCCGGCCAAACGTTTCCAAGCAAAAGCTAAGTGCTCAAACTGCCTCAGGTCCAGCAGTAGTTGCCTAGTTACAGTTTCAAAATCAAAAGTATAAATACTGCTGGATTTGAATCCACACAGGAGAGGAGATAATTAATTAGCCATGCTGCTAAAGATAATCCACACCCGATGCAATTTTGACACAATGTGTTCTGAGTAATAAAATTCACCTTATCCCTCCGTTCTAATATGCGGATCCCAGGAACGAAGCCTCCATACTCCATGCTACTGAACTATATAAACATTTTCCAATGAAATGAAGTGCTATCCAAAGCCATCCCACTATACTAGATCTAGTCATGATACCGACGGACTGATTTCTAATGAAATGCGTTTCACGATAATCAAGGTAAAGAACTCTGACCGTTAATAATTCGTAAAAATCCTGCCTTCTCTGTAAAGTAATGTGTATTTTAAACTCTATATCTTTTAAATGTCTTCCAATATAAATATATATCTCTATATAACTAATTTATGCTAAGCCTCTTATATAAATGTCTTTCTCTTTTCTTTTATTTAAAAGCGGACAACAATTTTTATTAATGTTTTTATGTATTTCTATTTAAAGTTAATGCCAATAATATTCTAAAATCGCCAGCATATAAATTATCTTGTTTTCCCCACCCATCATTTACTGGGTAAATAATTTCTAATTGATAAAAACAAGTCTTATTCGGCTTGCCCAGATGCTCGCGATTTTAGAAAAATAAATTAATTATATTTTTCATGTTTACTGTTGAAAAACAGATTTGACATCTGTTTTTCTAATTATCCGTTCTAAATAATGCGCTACTTTTATTTTTCAACTATATTATATATGTACATTTCATAGTAGCTATTACGACCACCCATTTAGTTTATAATCAATTAATGTGTTTTCACAAGAGCATAAGTCAACCAAAACTAAAATTTAAGGTGTCAAAAGTAATGAGTAATATTAACCCTTTTCCCGCCTCTTACGAGACTCCTTGTCGACATCTGACATCACTCTAACTCTGCCAGTTCTTATGCTAAAATATTCATTTGACAGGTATTGAATAGGTTTTTAAAAGTTCTGTAAGATGGTGCCCTCTTCCGAATTATTTTACAAGTAAAAAATAAAAAAAAACGCATTTAAACCTAAACAAAGAAAGAACATTAGTTGTGATTGGTTCTTAGCATGCTCTCAGCCGAAAAAGACATTCTGATTGGCTGGAAAGAACAAAGAAACCGCCTGATCAAAGAAAATAAAGAAAAACACTGAGATTTTCATTTCGAATATGATTTAAAGTATTATAAAAGAATATTTTGAGAAATTACAAATTATTTTCAGAAAGAATACTAAAAAAACAAAATTATTTTCGAAAAATATTGAAGATTTTAGTAAAAATATTTAAGATTTAGTAAAAAGAAATATTTACTTTTCTATAACGTAAAAGTCGACCTTTTTGTTTATATTATAGCTTTTATGTTGCCGAAATTGAATATTTTAGAATAAATAAATAGCAATTTATTTTTGAAAGAACTTTCATTCTCTTCATAACCTGAAAAATTAGTAATATACTTTTTATAAACGTATCTGAGTTGAATTTAATATTATAGGCGAATATGTTTTAACAATAGGCTTTGTCTTCAGTTTGTGAGTTGGCCAATTAAAAGATTTGATTTTTACCTCATACAACCAATAATATAATTAGCGGTTTAAGGGTTAAATAATATGATGTAAGGAGGGAAGGGGAACCTTAGCTTGTATCCTATATTTAGGTATGTAATTATTATCCCTGTTTGCTTAAATTGAAGCCATATCATTACGCTGAATAGTTCATCATTTGTGGGCAATAAATACTTCCCAATAATCTTTAATATTAAAAATAATTCATGTTATTAATAAGCATTGAGTGCATAAAGGCCACTCTATATTAGTGCTTCATCATTACATGGAGGCAACCGCAAAGTCGAACCCCATCGTCTCTGTCCTTAAACCAGGCTGTAAAAATCACCTGTGGGACATCCATGGTCTTACGAGCATGCTCTATATGGGGATCGCTCTGGGAAAACCAGCCCGATAGGCATAGCCAGCCGCCCTTCGTTCATCAAACCGACCCTGCCAAAGTTTGCAGAGGAACTCGGTCATTACTTCTTAGAATTCGCGAAGCACACTCCAGGATCCATAAAAGGACCGACCCAATAAGCCAACAAGCACACACCGCTGTCCCTTATCTTATCACTCGCCCAGAAGTATTCATAAGCCGTAATGAGATGATTTATTTAAACAAACATATTTCCATTAGTAAAATATAAATAATAATACGATAAATTTAGTATTGTCTGTATCAATTATTCATTACTCATCCCGCACATTAATTATCTCAATTTCCGAATTAACCCTCATATGAAATGTAATCAAATTTTATTTATGTTAAAATTAATGTTCAAAATAATCAAATGCTCTCTTTTCGTTTCTGGGGGTGTGATAGCGTTCTGATTATACATTTTAATAGCGCTAAATTATTCAAATACATACATATATTATTGGCATTGCTGCAATCCAAATGTTATTGTACAAAATGATTTGAATAAATATATATAATAATCCTGAGGATCACATCGGCTAAATTACCTGACGTAATTATTGTTAATAAATATTAAATATATCTACATCAAATTCAAATCACAGCTTTCTTTAGTTAAGATAGATATTAAGTTACTTCTTAAGCTAAAATATGATTAGATGATCTCCGCTCTACACATAATGAATATGTTATTAAATTAGTCTATCACGAATTAGTCCTGAGTCTTATTGTGTCTCTGATGACCGATGCCGGCGGATGAGAAGTGGATTAATCGATGTCATCGGGATTGTTGCTCATAATGTTATAGATCTGGGAAATAGGCAAATAGGGCAGAATCCATGAGTGTTCCTGACCTGTGTATCTTGCGCACGATTGGATTCGGGGTACTTTTGCTTAGATGCTAGAGCTTGTTACATGAACATACAAAACCGATCGGCACAATATTTTCAAATCAATCGTATCTCATAATGTTTTTTAAAATGTTGTATAAAATGCGGTACATATAAGTAAAAAAACTTTTACACTTCATTCTTCCAATTTATGGATGATCTAAAGAAAACAAAAAATATACATTATAAATTATCAATAGTTATTATTATTACCAATAACCTTTATCTAGTCATCGTGTTCAGTAGGCTTTTTCTTTATCCACTTGAGCATTGCAGATATAAAAAAAAATCACACCCATATACTTTATATTAAAATATTTTTAGCTAAATTATTAGATTATTATATTATAAAATTTTAATATTAATAAATTAATGTTTTTCCTAATCTTATATAAAAATTTAGATTTAAACTAGGTTAACAAAATAAAAAGAATCAAAACTATAGTTACATATTTTCTTGACGATAGTTCCTGATAAATCCAAAATGCTTATTATTTTCTCTAGAGTTTTCCAAAAATGTTCTCCAAGCACGTTAAAGTTTAAAATAAAAATAATTATTAATCCATTAAGTAAAATTTAGAAAATAATCCTTGGTTTTAGTTTTTAGGACGATTATTAAATCATAATATTAATTAATCCCATGAAGCTTCTTAATCTTCTCTACCAATATTCTCTGCATATCCGATGCATCAATCCATCTAATTTAACTTTAAAAATATTCGATAAACTTTTAAGTACTATTTGTATTTCCATGGATCCATTTTTTATTCAACTATATGTTCACTTTTTTATATAAGTTCCCTTCTTGATACATTTAAACTTTCATTTGGTATTTTTTATAAATCTCTTTTAAAATAAAAACTTCAAGTACTTTTGAACAAATCTTTTCCAAGTACATTTTAAATAATTTGAAGAACGGATATTTTAATACCAAAACGCTTCTGTAACATATTTTCCTGGGTTCTTTATTTAATTCTTGAAAAATATTTTTTAAAAATGTTACCTTCAGAAAGGATATAACATTTTATTCCTTTGAATATCATACTATATAAAATAATTCATGCAATATATAATTATCTTATTACCATTTAAAATAAATCTTGGATAGGCTTATAAATAATAATGCGTCTCCAATTTTTTCATTAGACTCCGTATGATGTCCGTGCTGTGGTTTTTTTTTTTATGTACCAAAAAAGTTCTCCAGTTATGCATAAATAATGCTGTATCAATAAATATTTCAAATATTTTTCAGTATTACAATTTATATCCATTTTATTTCACAGTATATCCATTTTTATTGCGAAGTTTAGGTTAAATTTTTAGATAAAATACAAAGCATGTTAAACAAAATTATTAAAATATTTTTTAGTTTACACTCTCTTTTTTGCAAGTTACTGTTAAAAATTATCAATTAGTTTTTTTTCAAATAAATTATGAGAAAGTACTAAAAAAAATTGACTAAAATAAAAAATTTTAAAATACTATCTTTTGATAGTTATAATTTACCTTTCTCCGGTTTCAATACATTATTAATCTCCCCCGATAACTTAGTTACGACAATATTTATAGTCTGTAAGAATACCTATTCCTATTGGTTAATTCTTACTTTAGCTTGAGAACAAATTTACATATTTTTAGTTTATAGTAGAATTAAATTTCAAAATTAGAAATCGTGACATAATGAACTTAAAATATTTAAAATACCACTTTTAAATAAATTATTATTTTATTAAAACTATTTAAACATTTAAAATAACTTTTAAAGTAACATTTAATAACTTATTCCATTTCTTAATATTCAATTTATCTATTTTTATTTAAATAAAATATTTACTTTTTATATATCTGTATTCGTCTTTATTACATTACTTAAAACATTACATACGATAGTTAATTTAATGTTTAATACTATTTATTTTTATGATAGGCAATAATTCTATCCAATTCTATAATATAACTTTTAAAATATTTTAAACTTTGTTATTAATTCAAACAAGCAGTGTGTGCGAGAGCATACATTAAAAATCACGTGATTAATAACTTTGACAGACAATTCTCAATCTATTTCTCTGCCTAGATTTATATAATTGATACACTTATTATATTATATAATATAATTATAAAATTTGGAAGAACAATTTAGAAAATATAGAATTAAATACAATTCTCACCATCATAAAGTTTATTTTTAAAATATACTACATTAATTTTTGTTTATTAAATATGATTATAAATTTAAACACTGTATTTAGTAACTTATCAGTTTTAAACTATTAAAATCGAATTTATTAAATATACTTTTAATATTTATAGCTGTGTTATTTAATATGGCCAGCTTTTACAACCATATGCAACAATATTTAAAGCTTTATATAACTATTTTTAAATGATTTTATATACTACGTATTCTCTTTAGCTTCAAATTGTACTTTAAAGATATAATTGACATAATATAATTAATGTATTAAAAGAACATATTCTAAATTTAAAATTTTTAGTAATTGACTGTTATAAACTATTACTGACTTATAGAAAAGGGCACAATATATACCTACACAAATAATTATTACTCATTCATTAGTTAGAGAATATCCAATAATGACTAATATTTCTGTTATGTAATTTTTGCTACAGCACTTCTATGCAAGGTAGAGGTTGTTTTCTATCTGCTTTTAACTGATGAGTAGTTTCAGCATAAAATGTGTATCTTGGAATCATAGATCTTTTTCATATCTTTGGTCATGTTTATGATTACATCTGTCCATAAAATGTTAAATGCAGATAGAAACCAGTCTCTACTTTGCATGAGGATGGTGTACTGAAAATTAAACTACAGAAATATTATTGATTATTGGAAAGCCTCTAGTATAATGAATGACGAATAAGTTAATATACTTTCATTAAGTGATTTGGGTCAACGTTGTCAGGGTAGCATGTTTGACACATCAATTAAGCTGTAGAAATTTGCTATATATATATATATTGAACATTGATAAACGATATGTGTAAGAGATTGAGGTCTGGGTCAACTGATGAGTGCTGTTTCAACATGAAGTGTGCATTTTAAGGCTCAGATCTTTTTCACATCTTTGGTCATGTTTATGATTACTTCTCTTCACAAGGGTGTTAAATGCAGATAGAAACCAGTCCCCACATTGCATGCATGTATTATAGTGAAAATTACATTACAGAAATATTATTCATTACAGGCTTAATATTTGATGGAGGCATATAAACATTTCCATGCTGTTTCTTTACCAACATATGTTGTATATATGAACTGACTTATCAATATTTGGAAAAGAATAGTATTAACTGAAAATATATATTGAAACATATAAGGAAACAAATGAAAGCTTAGAAATATGTATAATTTAATTGTTTTATTAGCTTATTTAGAGTATAATCTTCAGAGAATTGAATATACTGTATAAAACAATAATAAGAATATTTGTTTCAAAGGAACTTTATTGAAAAAGAAATTCACAATCGATTACAGATTAAATTTTTACAATGGACAAAAAAGTTAAGCATTACATTGTTAAAAATTAATAGGAACAAAAAAATTAAAAAATGAATATGTACACAAAAAATTGGAACAAATAAACTGAAGGAAAAAAAACATTACAATAGAAATAACATACTGTAAAAATTATATACAAAGACGAATAAAAAGAAATTTATTACCAAAGCGTAAAAATAAAAACTCTTTTGCTGGCAATCTACCATGTCACAGATTTGAAGTGAGTAGCATTAGACCACATGTGAATGTATGTTTGTTTCTATTTTTTATCTCTTTGTTGGATGTTTATTAATTTATTTTTTATTGTTTTTCTATGTCTTCTGGTGTGTTTATACTAAAACTACATCTAGTGCACCAGAAGGCATATACAATAAAAGTACCAGCCCTAATATTGAAAAATATACTTTTATATGCTGCGAATAAATGTTTGATAATTGTAATTCTATGTTGTAATATTATTGGTATAGTATATAAGGTATTGGTGAAATAATATTTACATTAAAATGTTTTCTTAAAAAAAATCATCATTTATAGGAATAAATTTCAAGAGTTAAAGCTTCATTTATTTTGATCAAAGTTTTTATCTTTAATTTCATTTAAAAATTTTTACCTTGTGTTTTTATCATAGATTAAATTTCCATTCATAATGCTCTATATTCAAGAAATTATAATTTTTTGTTTTTCACAGTCTTCCCCTAATTATTTTTCTCTTATATTAATTTTAATATTTTCTCATTTATTCAATTTGTACCATTACCATTTCTTAATGTTTTCTTCTGACTTATGTTAATGAATAATTTTACAAATTTCTCATATTCAGTATTACCATCATTAATTTTATTGACTTTATTCCAGTTACATTGTAAAAAATTTCTATTTTTTTACTAAACAATGTCAAGTTCTTTTAATCTATTTCTGATATGATTTTAGACTGTTGTATTTTATTTTGGGAAGATATAAATATAAAACAAACAAAACATTTTTCATATTAACATGGACAATGCATGAAAGTCATATTATTCCTTGTATAAAGTTTTATTAGATAATCTTCAACAATTTGAGTTATGTGAATCAACATTTATATCACCTATTTATATTATTTCATTATTACTTGTTTAAATTTTTTTTACCCCTTCCTAGTCTTTCCATTTCTCTCAAATACAACAAAAACTAAATAAGTGACTAGGGCATCCTTTCTTTAGTCCCACCCATTTTTAACTTCAACTGATTTTATATTCCCTACTTGATACCTAAAATAATTATTTTCATACAATCTCTTAACAAGATCCACTAAAGCTCCATCCATTCCCAAACTTACCCATAATCTATTTCTATTTACTCTATCCATATGCCTTCTCTATATCTATAAAAACCATAAATAAGTGTCTACCTGTATTTCTACTCATATCTATAAGTGGTCTAAATACAAATAAACTATCTCCTATATGCCTATCCAATTGAAAATCTTGCATTTCTCCCACTATATTATTTTTTTGCATTCATTGTGTGACCTTTCCAGCCACCACGTATGCAAAAACAATAATGTAACACTGATGTCACTGCAAAATCTATAATTGCTTAACTTTCTATGATCCATACTCTTTCGTTTAAATAGTAGCCTTACTCTTGTAACTTCTGTGCCATCTTATCAAAACATAACAGGTTTAATTTTGCCCTATTTGCAAAATTCATTACCATTTTTGTTGCGGATCCCTCTAAACCTCTTGCCTTTCTACTTTTCAATTCCTTCCCTGCATCATTCAATTCATTTTCTGTAAAACTAATATTTCCATTATTATATGTTTTCATGTTTCTTGTCAGTCTGACTTTCACATCTAACAATCTTTTCTATATCCATTACTTATTTATTTAAGACTGTCGCTAACTCTATTCCCTCATCATCTAGTAATACAACTTCTCTTCTCTACATTCCTTCTTTTAATGTATTTCCAAATTTTTTACTCCCATCTCTTCCCCTTTTATTAGTATCCTTCAACAATTTACAATTTAATTTCATTCTTTCTACATAATTATCTATTTTAGCCAACTTTTTTTAAAAATGCTTTTCCTATTAAACATTAACATCTTTTTTACTTTCTTTATTCTTAATATATATTACTTAAGCAATGAGTATGAGCTTTACAAATTATTAATTACAACTTTATTCTTAATAGCCCACTTATATTCTCTGTATACTTTTTTCCTCTTTTATACTTTTACTCCCTCTCACTTATTTATTGCTTTTATTGTTCTGAATATTCTCACCTAAAACCCTATTTGCCACTTTTTCTACTTCACTATACCAGTCTTTATATTCATCCCCAGCCAACTCTTCAATGATTTCTTCAGCTTTTATTTTATATTCTTCTATTTTATTCTTATCATTCATTCTCCATCCACATCTTTCAATATCCTTTGTACTTTTATTACTAGCAATCTCTTTATACAGCAGCAGTGCTACCAAGTACAGTTTATATCGCATACATAGTGACATCTATCGTTTTTGTACATAATTTTAACTAAATTAACATAAAAATGATAAATATAATACAGACAAAAATAGTTACTTTTCTTATGGAGTTGTAGAAAAATTATAAATATATAATCCTAAGGGTGATAAAAATGTTATTTTTAATTTTAAACCATCTAATTTAAATAATAATAACTCTAATAAAAAATGGATAAAACTTTCATACTTTCCTAAAATTTATATTATATTAAAAATTATATAAAATAAATATAAGATACAATATATAAAAAAGGAATTGTCTATAAAATTAATTGCAGAAATTAAAATGTGATTTGTTATGGACATACAGGAAAAAAAAATTAGACAAAAGAGAAAAAAAAAACATAATGCAATTATCATATGATCACCATGTCTTATACTAGCACATAATTGTTACTCTGGTTGGCACAGGGTGGCACTACTCTATGGAGAGTTTTTCCTTGTTTAATAATGCAATTGATAAAAGATCTGATATATCTGCATTATATATTCATTATTTAAATGCCAGACATAAAATATTGTGTAAAAAATATAAAATCTTTAGACTATATTAAATAATCTAGTAGAAGGGGAAAAAAATGAAGCAAATTACGTTAACTACAATAAACATAGATGCTAAATTCTCCATGCAGTAGTGCCACAGTGCAAGCCAGAGTAATCAGTGGATGCAAGGTTTGTGCATAAAATCTCTGCATACTTCCTACTCTGTGGAAACAGTTTGTGTAAACATAAAGAATGATGATCATGTGATATTTAGTAGTTTAATACAATAAACATAACTGTACATATAAAACACCATTTAACTAATAATTTGCTAATGAAAAGTGAATGGATAATTATATGCAGTTTTTTTTTATACATATTAGATTATTGTTATAATTAGTTCTAGTTAATTTTACATATAAAAAACATGATATCATTGAGTATGCAATGGAAATTGAAATGCATTAATAAGGGTAAAAAAAAAAAATGCTTGCCAAAAATTTTTTTATGTATTTTTACATATTTTTCACCATTTAATGCATTAATTTTATCGGCAAAATTCTTCAATAACAATATTTTTCTTCATTGACGTTTATTAAAAACATAATTTTTATTTAAAAATTATTTTATGAGTAAAATTTCTTTTGTTTCAGAAATAGCAATGATAGGTAGCTGTATTAAGTGTTACGATTACTTTTACTACCAGACATAAAAACTAAGTAAAAAATTCACCATTATCTAATACTTTATCAACCATAACATCTGATAGATTATCAATATTCTTTAACTATCATTATGATTTTATTTATTAAACAATGTCAAGTTGTTTCCATCTACTTCTGATATGATTTTAGACTTGTATTTTATTTTGCAAAGACATAAATATAAAACAAACAAAACATTTATTATATAAACATGGACAATGCATGGAAATCATATTATTCCTTGTATAAAGTTTGAATATGATAGATTACATGTAAGTAGTGAAGGCATCTAGATAATGTTCAACAATCTGAGTTATGTAAATCAACATTTATATCATCGATATATATTATTTCAATACTAATATTTTAAAACTTATTTATCCATGATTTTAATTCATCTACATTTTGCTATCATTATCTGGGTAAACTGAATATTTCTATAATGAAATTTTCACTTCATCACTCTCACAAAAGGAAGGAACTGGTTTGTAATCATAAACATAACCAAAGACATATGAAATGGATCTATGATCCCCAACATACATATTTGGTGCTGAATCAACACTGATCAGTTTGCTCAAACAATATAATCTCACACATATTTTTCACCATTGTTCAGTACATAGCAAATTACTAGTTTAATTGATAAATGTCAAACATACTGCCTTCAAAGCTTTGATACAAATCACTTAATAAAAGTATATTAATAATTTGTATTAATTATTTATTAGACTGGAGATTAACCAATAATATTTCTGTAGTGTAATTTTTAGTACACAACTCTCAAGCAAGATAGGATTTTTCTATCCACTTTCAACACTTTGTGGAGTGATGCAATCATAAACATGTAACCAAAGCCATGTGAAAAAGATCTATGATCCCCAAGACAAACCTCGTGCTAAACCAGCACTCATGCCCAGACCACACTCTCACACACATCTTTATCATCATTCAGTATATATATAAATAGCAAATTCCTTGTTTAATTGCTAAGTGTCAAACTGACCTCAAAACTTTGACACAAATCATTTTATGAAAGAATATTAATTTGATTAGTCATGAAGTCGCTACCTTCTGTGAGAGTGCTATAGAGAAAATGACAGAAATATTATTCGTTACTAGATAATTTCTACTCTAATGAATGACTCATAAAAATTATTAATACACTTTCATTTGAAGGCAGCACATTTGACACTTTGCAATTAAAATGTAATTTAAACAGAAGGGATTTACATCCTAAGCACATATCCTGTAAACTTTGTTATAATTTAATCGTCTTGTTGAGTACGGAGAATACTCTCAAACCAAAGCACAAGATAAAACAGCTGTCCTTATCTTTTCAAAAGTCTTTATCTTGTTCTTTGGTTTGAAAGTATCCTCACTACTCACTCAACAAGACATTGTTGAGTTATTATAACAAACATTACAGTGCATGTGATTTTAGTATAAATTCCTGTTTAGATTACATACAATCTTTGCACTAGTAAATAAAATTGAATATTACAATTAAACTATGGTAATCTGCTACCTACATATTTACTGAACAATAAGTAATGTGGTCTGAGCAAATTGATGAGGGCTGTTTCAGCACAAAATGTGCATCTTCAGGATCTTTGTCACATATCTTTGGTTATATAACTATGATATATCCCTCCACAAGGGGTTAAGTGCAGATAGAAACCAGTCTCTACCTTGTGTGAGTGGTGTAGTGAAAATTATACTACAAAAATATTATTCATTATTAGATAATCTCTAGTCTAATCAATGATTAATAAAAACTATTATTTGATTATGTATATATTGCTAATTATATAAACTTTATATCTTTTAATTCAAATTACATGACTAACTTTAAAGCTATTAAATGTAACTTCTAGTTTTCACCAAACCTATTTTTTCTAATCATCATCATCAACCATTATCAATCCACTGCAGGATGAAGGTCTCTCCAAGTTTAATCCATCTTCTCCGATCTTTAGCTTCTCTTCTCCACAACACTCCTGCACATTTTCTTATTTCATCCATCCATCTCACGTGGTCTCTTTCTGGGTCTTTTACAATCTCTTGGAATCCAGTTTAAAATTTCAATTGTCCATCTATTATCATCTCTTCTAGCAATATGTCCAGCCCAACTCCATTTCAATCTTTTAATTTTTCAATAAGGTCAGTAACACCTGTTTGTTGTCTTACCCATACATTGCGTTTTCGATCTCTTCTTGTTACTCCCAACATACATCTCTCCATACTCCTTTGAGTGGTCTGAAGTCTGTGTATTGCTCTTCTATTAAGTGTCCAAGTCTCAGATCCATAAGTAAGAACTGGTAAAACACATTTGTTAAAAACCATCCTTTTCAAACACATAGGCATATTTCCTTTTAGTATCAAGTTATTTCTACCAAAAGCACTCCAACCAAGTTTAATTCTATGATTAATTTCCTCCATTATGTTTCCATCTATATTAATAATCTGACCAAGGTATTTGTAACTGTTAACTTCTTCTAATTCTTCATAATCAATCTTTATTTTCATATTTTGAGCAAATCGATTAAACATTACTTTAGTCTTTTTAACATTTATCTTTAGTCCTACTTTTCTACTTTCATCTGCTAATTCCTGCAACATTTCCTGCAGCTCTGAAGCATTATTTGCAAAAACAACTACATCATCTGCAACATCTAAATGACTTAAATACTCTCCATTTACTCTCACTCCTTTAGTTTCCCATTTTAATCCACAAAATACTTCTTGCAGCACTGCTGTAAAGAGTTTTGGAGATATGGAGTCACCTTGTCTTACATCTTTCTCAATGTTGATTTTTCCAGTATCATTATGTAATCTAATTGTTGCTGTTGCATTTTTATAAATATTCTTTAAAATATGACAATATCCTGGATCTATATCTTGGTGATCCAATGCTTTAATCACAGAAGAAATGTGTATAGAATCGAATGCCTTTTCATAATCTACAAATCCAAAACATAATGACAACTCATATTTGTTTGTCCTTTCTATGACTTCTCTCAATACCTGGATATGATCTATTGTACTAAAACCACTTTTAAATCCAGCTTGTTCTCTTGGTTGGTGGAAATCCAAAGTTCTCTGTAGACGAGTTGTAATTATCTTGGTAAAAATTTTATATAAAACTGATAAAAGGCTGATAGGTCTGTCATTTCTAATATCTTCTTTATCACCTTTTTTAAATATTAATATTATTACTGCATTCTTCCAATCTTCCGGTACATCTTTATCATTTAGACATTTGGTATATAACTTTGCTAAAATTGTTTCTATTTCTTCACCTGCTTCTTTTAATATATCAATTATAATTCCATCATTCCCTGGAGCCTTTCCTTTCTTCATACACTTAATTGCATGTCTCACTTCATTTAAAATTCTGGGCAATTTGGAAGATGTAATAGATATGAGGTACTTGTTCTTTATTACTATATAATTCTTGATAAAAATCTTCTACCAATTTCATGATGTCATCTCTCTTTTTAGTAATAATTCCATCTTTTTTTCTTATTGCAGATATAAATTTTCTACCAATACCAAAATGTTGTTTAACATTTTTGAGACTTTTATTTTCTTCTACAGCTTTCCTTGCTATTTCACAGTTATACTTTCTTATATCATTTTCAACTCTTTACCATACCATTTTACAAAATTCGAGATATTCAATTCTTTTTAATACATCATTTTTGTATATCTTCATATTCCTTCTTTTCTTCATAAATTCTCTAGTCTCAGTATAAATTTTATTAGTCAATTGCTGCTTTTTTCTACCAGCAATGTTTGTTGCAGTTTTTAAAAGTGTATCAGTTATTTTCATATTAATTTCATTCAAATCTGAATCATGTTCAAAATCTCCTAACATTTGAAACCTATTTGTAAGTTCTAATTTAAATTCATTAGAATGTTTCTGAAGATTAGGAATATCAACTGTAAATATTATTTTTCTTAATAATTTTTGTCTCTCTAGTTTTACATTAACACGTAACTTACACCTTACTAATCGATGATCACTTCCTGTGTTAAATTTATTAAGAACATTACAATCTTGAAATATGTATTTTCTGTTAGTCAAAATATAATCCAATTCTGCTGTACCTTCATTTGGATGCTTCCATGTCCATTTCCTTTTAACATTTTTCTCAAAAAATGAATTCATAATATAAAGTTTTTCTTTTTCTGCAAACTCCAAAGTCTATGTCCTCTCTCATTTCTATTACCATAACCAAAATTACCTACAGCAATTTCATCTTTCATTTGTCTACCAATTCTAGCATTAAAGTCTCCCATAACAATTTTAAAATGTTGTTTACTCTGATCAAAAGCCTTTTGTACATCCATATAAAAATCTTCTACTACTTCATCACTATGAGAACTTGTTGGGGCATAAACCTGAATTATCTGCATTTGGTATCTGCTATTAAGTTGTATAACTAATCTTGCCACTCTGTCCGATACACCATCAATCTCCACAATATTGTTCTTCCACTTTTTATTTATAATGAATCCTACTCCACTTGTATTTCCAATATGTGTGCCTTTATAATAGAGTGTATGTCCACTTTTTAAATCAATTGTTTCTTCTCCTTTTCTTCTAACTTCACAAAGTCCAATAATGTCCCATTTAATATAAGACAGTTCTTCTTCTAATTCTTGCAATCTTCCTTCACTTGAAAGTGATCTGCAGTTGTAAGTACCTAAATAAAAAGTCATCATCAAATGGCAGCCTGGGTCCGCAATTAGGGGATTCTTAGCACCCTCCGCTTTCGGCCACCAACCGCTGCCTTGGTTGGTGACTTTACAGCCTCCTGGGAATAAGGGCCATGCTTTATTTTTGTCTGTCATAATTGTATATATGTATTAGAAAAATATTTATCATTTACACAAACATTCATTCTGCCTTATCAGGCACTGAGAAGAAAGACCATGGTGTTTCTTGATCTTAAACTCAGAGGTAAAAAGCCAATAAACTCACCACGCTGGCTAATGCGTGTTGGTGAGTAGCCCATCCATGTTCGTATACTATATGAATAATCACATAGTAATAACAGCTGCAACAACAAGAACGTATGGAGTGGACATTAGGAATTTGCCCTGCTCGGTTCCTTTAAGGCCTCCAAGAGGAATCAAAGGGTCTCCTTTCAGTTAATAGCAAACTCCTTTCTGCAGCCTTTTTTTTTTTTTTAATAGACATCATTATACAGCTCAATTAATTCAATCCAGTTTTTCAAATATGTCAAAGATTTAGATAAATTATAAAAAAGAATTATTTTCAATCTTACATTTTTAAATTTCTATTTCATGCACAAGATATTAAAGTCATTTTCATTATTTACATATATTTTTTCTCACTATTTTTCTATAGAAAATTTTCTCATTTTTATTTTGCTGCATTTTTACTTTTCCATTAAGGTTTCATGAATGCATAATAAATATCCTTATTTCTTAAAATTATCTTTTATATTCAACCATTTTTTAGCATGATTATCATGTTCAGATTCAATTTTTAATACAGCATCTTCTTTTTTGTATTTGCAATCTCAAAATCTTTCATGCCTACATTTGATTTTTAAGAATTAAAATTTGTTCAGATGAATTTATAATATATACATGCAGTTGTTTGTTCAAGATCAAATAGACTATACATCTGTTTGTAAATTTTAATGAAATAAAAATCAGTCTTGTAATGAACCGTCCCGATATAAGTTATAGTTATTAAATTACAATTAGGGCCTAGAAAAGGCCATTCCATATCATTGTTATATAATGATAAAATTGATGTCTTTGCAATATAGAATATATATATATGTTGGAACTAGGAAACATGAATCAAATAAATTTTTAATATTTATGTGTTCATATGTAAGTAGTTATGTTTTAAGTTTATTAAAGTCAGGGTTTGCTATATAGCAAATGCACTCTATTATCTATAACAATATTAATATCATATATTATAACATAGCAAACGTATATCCACTTTTTCTTTTAAAATATATATGTTCTACAATAATATCAACAAATTAAAAATCCTTCTCCTTTTCAAAAAACTTTATTTTTTTATATCAATACTGAACATATATATATTTATATAATAAAAACTCCAATGTTTCAACTGTTTTTTATCTCCATACAGTCATTTTCAAGGATCTGTAACAATAATATGAAATACATATTTATAAATAAACTTCAGTTACATAAATACCTTCATTTTACATTAACATAAACAGTAACAAACATATTAAATATATATAATTAAATTTTACTTACACCTCTCTCCCACTGCTATATTTTTTTACTCTTTCTTTTACATTATTTAATTACAAATCTGTCTTAAAATCATCCAAGAAACTTTTTATACAAATTTAAAAACCAACGTTTTAAATCTTATCTAAAAGCCATCTCAAAACTACATTCTTCAACTATATCTTTAAATGAATATAAAACGTTGTTAGCCGAGAGGTCATCGCAGCCGCCATGCAAGCAAGTAGTTGGTTGCAGATGGTTGTGGGTTCACGTCCCGGCCGATGCTATGACATATGAAAAAAAAAATCTTTTTTCCCTTTATATACAAAAAAAAAAAAACTTTTAACAATTTATTTTTAAAACTTTTAACAATTTACCTAAACTCATTAAACATTCACTTTAATTGTACAGTATTTTAGATTACTTATCTACTTCATTAATTCTATTAAGAGTAGGATTATATTTATTTATATAAAAATGTTCTTTTACCATCCTTTCCCTTTAATTTTTAACCCTTTCCAACATTTTAATATTAAATTCTTTATGACCTAAAACTTTACAATGTATGTAAACATTTGAATTTTTGTCATATAATTGTTGTCTAAGTCTAGTTTTTAATGTATTCTTTGTTGTACCAATATATGAAACTTTTTCTCCCTTTCTCTTACAATTTAAACATTCAATTAAATAAATTCCATTCATTTTGTCAGTTTCTATATTTTTTGTATTATTAATTAAATTTCCTAAATTCAATTTCTTTTTATGTACTGGTTTAATAATTAACCTACTTTCCCCATTATATTTATTATTTATACTTTTTATAATCTTTTTAATATAATCCTAATCTTAATGGAATTAATGGAGTAGATAAGTAATCTGAAATACAGTACAGTTAAAGTGAATGTTTAATGGGTTTAGGTAAATTGTTAAAAGTTTTAAAGATAAATTGTTAAAAGTTTTTTTTTTTGTATATAAAGGAAAAAAAGATGTTTTTTTTGTTTTATATTCATTTAAAGATATAGTTGAAGAATGTAGTTTTGAGATGGCTTTTAGATAAGATTTAAAAAGAGGAGATTATTTGCAATTAGAGTTGGTTTTTAAATTTGTATAAAAAGTTTCTTGGATGATTTTAAGACAGATTTGTAATTAAATAATGTAAAAGAAAGAGTAAAAAAATATAACAGTGGGAGAGAGGTGTAAGTAAAATTTAATTATATATATTTAATATGTTTGTTACTGTTTATGTTAAAGTAAAATGAAGGTATTTATGTAATTGAAGTTTATTTATAAATATGAATTTCATATTATTGTTACAGGTCCATATTATTGTTCAGTATTGATATAAAAAAATAAAGTTTTTTGAAAAGAAAAAGGATTTTTAATGTGTTGATATTAACAATATTAATACTATAATGTAACAATATTAAAATTAAACCTAGCAATTAAAACCCTGAACATTTATATGAAATGATTTTCTCTTGTGCAAATGGAATGAGACAATTATATGTAAAGTCTATAGAAAAGATTTAGTTAAAAAAAGGAAATTGTTTATCAATAAATAATTATATTTTGTAATCAAACTATTATTGTATAATTTGTTAACTTCTTTAAATGTAAGATTGCGTGGTCTATATTCCTTCATTGGGGGTAACTTGTATTCTTCAGGATCTAGCCAGGTATTCTAAATAGATTGTATATAGTGGTAATCATTATTCAATGAAATAAAATACTATGTGTTGGTTTATTTCCTGATAGTTTCAGGTGGTGCCCATATAAATTACATAAATAATAATAAATGTGTCACTGAAATGCGCTTAATCTAACCATTACAATATCAATTTTGTCATATTTTTCAAAAAATTAAGCAGAATATTTTTTGTTCTTCTATTAGACTTATGTTTTTAATGTCAGCCATTTCATTTTTTAAAGAATTAACAATTTGTTGTTCCATTTTAAGACCATCTTATTGGTAATGCAAATAATTCTCTATGTAGATGTTCTCAATCCTTAGTGATGAAGGTGATTAAAATCATATAATGACTAATACATATTATAAAAATTTCCTTTAGTTCCTGCTTGAAGTTGACATGTTACAATTAGTCAAAATTAAAAATAAATGATATATATATACAAAACATGTTACAATATTCTTGTTATATGTGAAATACAAGATATCTTCTTGTATATATTTATCAAAAAAGTTATAATTTTCCACTTAGTTACAACTTAATAAATTTTCCTTAAAACAGCATTACCAATAATTTTCAAGTCGTATGAAAATGTGAACAAGCTCACTATCAGTGAAATGATTAGTTTCATGATTTTCCAAAATACTTTTATCTGCATCTTCATAATCACACAAATGACACTTAAATACAGTAGTAGTAACACAGCCCTTTGTTGTGTATGCCATATTATTCTTTTGATGTGACAAATTAATTTGAGAAACAGTTTCATAATCATTAAGCCTGGATTGAAGAGAATTATTTTCTGTATGAGTTCTTTCATGTATTGTTAAAGTAGATTTAGAGATAGTTTTAAAATAACACAAATGGCACTGAAATTTTTGCCAGGAATAGTTTTTGATAATATGAGTTCTCTGATGTTTGCATAGTGTAGCTTTTCGAGAGGCCTTGTAATCACAGAGACTACAATTAAAAGGTCTTTCTCCTGTATGAGTTCTTACATGTTCTAAAACATACTTTTCCACATGACTCTTGTAATCACAAACGCTACAATAAAACAAGTTTTCTCCAGTATGCTTTCTTTCATGTATTTTGATTTTACCTTTGGCTGCACTTTTATAATCACAGAATCTGCAATTAAAAGGTTTTTCTCCAGTATGAGTTCTTTCATGTACTATATAATTACCTTTCATGTGACTCTTGTAACCACAAACACCACAATGAAAAAGCTTTTCTCCAGTATGCTTTCTTTCATGTACTTGGACCCTATTTCTCACAGAACTTTTGTAATCACAGAATCTACAATTGTATGGTTTTTCTCCAGTATGCTTTCTTTCATGTAGGTTGATACTAGCTCTGAAAGAACATTTGTAATCACAGAATCTGCACTTAAAAGGTTTTTCTCCAGTGTGAGTTCTTTCATGGAGTTTTAAATAATATTTGTGACAACTTTTGTACTCGCAGAATCTGCAACTAAAACGTTTTTCTCCAGTGTGAGTTGTTTCGTGAAGTATTAACTTAGAGTTGAATGAAGTCTCATAATCACAGAATCTACAAATAAATAGTTTTTTTCTAGTATGAATTTTTTTATGTCTTATTAAGTGCCTTTTTGCACTACTTTTGTAATCACAGAAACAACAATCAAAAGATTTTTGTCCGGTAAGTGACATTTTTTGCATTTTTACATGAGCCGTTTCAAATCCTTATAATTATAAAACTTGCAATATAGAAAATATTTGGAATCATACAATTTACATAGAAGACATTTCATTGAGCAAATTATTTCTTTTAATTTTAAATTATTTTCATAACAAACTTATAATCAAATAATGTACAAAAAACATATTTCTTAAAAATAATTGATTTCATGTAACTTTTAAATGTTTAACTAGAAACAATTTTACGTTTGATAGTTAAATTTCCAGTTTTTTCTTCTGTACATGTTTACATCCAAAACATTTTCACTATTTTTTGGTAATGAACTTTTAAATAAAATTATTTATATCTTATAGCTTGCAAACAAAATTAATTTCATGAAAATATCTATTGTCTTTTATATGAATTCTATTTCTATAACGAGAGGCTTTTTTTTTTTTTTGCAATTATTCAAATAGCATTCAAAAAAGTACTCCCATTTGTTAAATATTTCTACAACCTCATCCATGAAAAAAATAAATATAAAAAGTTTTCTTCAATTTTGAATATTTAAAAAAATTATCATGTGATGACCAAAATCTAACATTATCAATGTCTTTAAATATAATCATGTAAAACAATCAAAATTTAAAGTTAAAAAAAAATCAAAAAATTTATTAGTTTTATTCTGTCAGACAGTAAATAAAAATATTTATTGTCAAGAGAATTATATTCATAATGAATGTGGAAACCTTGCAAAGTTATTATCAACTGTTTCCAACATTAATCAATTTCCAATGTCTCATTAAATTTCATTTTCTAGCAGCAAGACAGAATCAAATGATGTTGATATTATATGATATTCTAATTAGAATGACTTCATACTTTTCCTTCACTATTATTAAATGCATATGTAGTTCTTCAGAATATTATTTTTAAAAATATATATAAAATGTATCATTTATATTAATGTTTAAATATTTTCAAAATTTATAATTTAGATGAATAAATTTTTAGAAGTTATTTTTGAAAAATGCTTACATTTTGATATACTATAATTAATTATCATCTGTATGCACATAAGTTTGGTTATTAATAAGATTATCAAATAATTTGTTCAAATTGAGTGTGCTGGAAATAATCCTCTATAAATCAGACTGGTCACTAGTTAAATCTTAATAGGCATCTCTTATGCAATTCATCCAGAAAACTCAATTCTATATATTATGCAATGTTGTCTTGTATACTGCAGCTTTTAATCAATTATATATAGTGATTATAATATGTTTTGGAATTAGGTTTTCATATGAGATTAATATTACATGTTCAATAAATTAATTAAACTGAATAGTCATCTATTCATAAGAATTATAGTTTTTTTCTGAAAAAATACAAAAGTCATTTATTTTAAAATTATTCTTTTAAGACTCTTTCTCTTAAGTAATATGAAATCTTGAAGATCTCGATAACAATCACCATAACTAAATTTCAACTGGTAATATGTAATTTAAAATACCATCAGAATAACCATAAATATAATCAAGTGATGGTATGTTTTGATCATAGATTCAACTAAGAACAGCTTGAAATGTTTTAGAACTGGAGTTTTTCAAACAGATTTCTCTTGAACCTAAAAAGAAAAAAAACTTATAAGTATCTGCAGAAGCAATGCGAAACACAATATTAAAATCCACTGCTATTATGTCTTTAATTTTGAATATTCTCAAGATGATAATTATTTAAGAGATTATTGTTAATTTGTAACAAATTTTATATTGCTTTTTTTTACCTAATATTTGATTTAGAATATAATTTACTATGGCTAAGTATAATATTTGGAACAGTTTATTAACTAGTAATTATTTCTGGATAAGGCAATAAAGATGTAGAATATTATCAGAGAATATTTATAAGTGAATGCTATTAAAAAGAAAGTAATTCTAGACATGTTTTTTTATAGATTCTTCTATTTGAAATGTGAATTTCAACTCTATTATTACATGGAATGACGCATCAAACTCAATTTTGCAACAGACTATAGATAAAGTGCAATTACTGTCAGTAATTCAGAACTCTTTCAAAAATGCAGGCTAATTTTAATCTTTGATATCAATATGTTGACAGGTATAACAAATCTTCAATGAAGAATAAAATTGAAGTTCTGAAATGATCTGAAAATGAATTACATGTAATTAAGATAAGCTGCAAATCAGTTTTAAAATGGCAGATAAGTTTGAAATTAAGACAATAAAAACTTCAATAGGTTTATAAATGTACATGATAATCACCACTTAGGCTATCAACAGTTTCAACCTATAGTCAAGGAATGCTTTAGTATCAAAGGCGTTTGCCTTGACGACAAGTTGAGATTGTTGATATCTTAAGGATTGTTATTTTAAGCTTGAAATTGAATATTTTCTGAATAATAAAATGCAATTGGTACAAAGACTAAAACATGGCTGGATCAGTTTTATATAAGAGAAAATATATCACAGCTGTATCTGATATTTTATCAACACCTAGCATATTTAAGATAATCAACACATTTGTTTTAGCTCATGTAGAACAGAAAATGTATAGTCAAAAAGATATAACATTTATTTAAAATGATTTGGATTGTTAGAAATTGTTTCTATATCCTAATTATATCTATCTGAGCTTTATTTCCAAGTATACAATATAGTTTGCTTTCTGTTTGATGATAATTGCATTTGAATACTAATAGTATTCAACCTCATTTAGATTAATTAAATATATACTTAAGTGGTCTTTCAATAGACCTTTAGGACATTGTTTTGCCTCCATTTATCAGGAATATTACCACATTGGATGATTGTAAATCTTTTTTCATAGCTTTTGTTTTCACAATCAGGTGTGATAATTTAGATAAAACTGCATTATTTATAATTCTTGCTACAGCTGAATCATGTTGAAATTTCCTACTTGGTAAATTTGATATACTTATTAATTGAGGAAATTAAGTAATAGGATTTAATATGCAACTATGATGTTAGTCGGATTTTTTATTTATGCATAAAACACCAATCTGTAAATCTCTGACTTAATCAACATTTGAATTACAAACTTGGCTTATCTGGTGGTCATTATGAATTATTTTGCACTTCTTTAGAAATTATCTGTCACTTATAACAGAGTAATATCAGTAAAATAAAATCCTTTTTCTTTTCAAAAACTTTATTTTTTTATATCAATACTGAACATATTGTAATGGGCGAAAGCTTTATGAGATTCGCATATACTGAACACGAGGGCGCCACTAGTCAGAGCAGGATTAATACTTGGCTGTTTGAAAATAGTACTGGTCACTGACTTCAATTTCAGCTAAGTTTGATATCTTTTTTATGCGATTAATTATCTGAAATCATCAATTTAAATATTTTAATTGGTATGAAAGTGAGGAGTAAATTGTGATCAAGAGAGATAGTTTTTTTAAATTTGGAAAGATCAAAATTATTATAATAAAAAAAGTGTTTCGATCGCCATTTTAAAATATAGCAGTTTTAAAAAAAAAATCTTTTTGTCGAATGTGTGTTAAGGTAAGGATTTCTATAACTAAGTTGTACGTAAGATTAGTTGGTTTAAATTTGCTACTAAAGTTTTTTTTAAATTTTAATTTAAAAAGAGTTATTTTGAGGTAAAAGATAACGTTTAGAAGCCTAAGGGACACGTGATTATTAATCGATCGTTTTTAAAAGTAAAATTTTTTATCTTTCTGTGCAAAAGGGTTTGAAGAGTAGGAGAGAAAGTATAAAGTTAAATATAGAATAGTTGGCTTGGAAAATAAGTAATATGGATTGCATTTGTATTTTACAATGCATATATAGTCGTCAGAAAGGAATTAGACGTGCTGTGGTAGAATGTAATATATGTGATCAGATTTTCCACTTGAAATGCTTAAATAAGACAAGGAAGGATGTAGCAGGGTTATGGTTATGTAGACAGTGTGTGAATGTGATAAAAGAGGTGAAAAAGTGGTTTCAAAGTGTAGATAGCGTAAAGAGTAAGTCAGGAGAAATGGAGCAAAACGTAGTTGAGGAAGGCAGGAAGTCAGGAGAAATGGAACAAAACGTAGTTGAGGAAGGTAGGATAGAGTGTGTTTGTAGTGGAGTGACAAGAGATATGGATGGAAAAATAGGTAGTGCATTGGAGATGGTTGGCCAAAGAATAAGTAGGATAGAGGAAGATGTAAAGGATGTAGAAGCAAAATTAAAATTGTTAGAGAAGAAGTGTGAGCAGATAAAGGTATTATTGAGTAGGAATGATAAGGAAGAAGTAGATGAGGAAGTCCAGAAGGTGGTAGAGAAGGTTGTGAATGAAGCAGAGAAAGTAGACTATGAGACAGTATTGATAGGGGATTCATTAATAAGAGAATGTGGAGATATAATTGCAAGGGAAAATAGAAACAGGTATGTAAGAGTATGTTTGCCAGGAGCTAAAATTAGGGATGTTACAGATAAAATAAAGAAGCAAGGGAATAGAGATGTATATGTTATGGTAGGGACTAATAATTTATCAGAGGCATCAGAGAGAGTAATGGGTGAGTACACAGAATTGATTAGGAATTTGAGTATGGTTAAAGGAAGAGTAGGAATAGTTGGATTATTACCAAGATTTGATAAAAGGTATATGTTAGATAGGGCATGTTCTATAAATGAGAGATTGAAAGAATTGTGTGAGAGAAATGATGTTACGTTTGTGGATATGTGAGATTTTTTTATTGGGAAAAGGTAGTTATTTGGGAAAGATGGGTTGCACTTAGGGAAACAAGGAAGTGAAGTTTTAGGGAGTCTGATTTATAAAGAATGTAGTTCAGGAAACTTGTAAAGGGGGGTGGGATTTTAAATTGTAGTGTTATTAAAAAGATGAAGAATGGATGGGAGGTAAGGAATAAACAAAGGGCAGTTGATTTAGATATAAATGTAGATGTGGAGAGGGAATGGGTCTGTAAAATTAATAGTAAGCAAGTTATTTATAAACATAATGGAGAAGAAAGAATCAAAAAAATTTATAAAAGAGTAGTTAGGAAAGAAAAAAATTGTTAAAATTGGGTATTTGAATATGCAAGGTGGTAGGAGATCAGAAAAGTGGCAGGAATTAAACAAAGCAATTGAAAATGAAGGGCTTGAGGTATTAGCAGTAGTGGAAACACATCTAAGAGAAGATGAAGAACCTGTTTTGGAAGATTTGGTATGGCAGGGTATAAATAGAAAAGAGAAAGAAAAAAAGGGTGGTGGTATAGGTGTTATATCAAAAAAATATTTAAATACTGTTAAATGCCAAGAACATTTGTGGTTTGAAATAAGGTTGGGAAAACAAGAATGGATGGTGGCTATAGTTTATATAGCTACTGGAGATAGTCAAACTATAATGGAATGGAACAATAGCATATATGCATGCCTAGTTAAGGATATACAGTTTTAAAAAGGGGGGAAAAGAATAATGGTTATAGGAGATATGAATGGGCATATTGAAGAAATTGATGATGTAGACAATAAGAAGGGACAGCTTTTGAAGGAATTTTGTCAGAGTAAATTTGAGCATTGGAAACTTATCAAATATTTATGAGGGACAATACACATGGTCTAGGAATAATATATCCCACACAATAGATTATGTATTGGTAGAGAAAGAGGGAATGGATAAAGTACGGAAAATTAAGGTGTTTGATAATGAAGAGAGAGTATGTAATAGTGATCATAATTTTTTTGTAATTGAAATGGTTAGTAATGTGATGAAAATAGAAATAAAAGTAGAAACAATAGTGAAAGATGTGGATGGAGAGTGAATGATAAGAATAAGTTAGAAGAGTATAGAATACAAGTTGAAGAAACCATGGAAGAGTTGGTTGGAAATAGATTATGAGGACTGGTGTGATGAAATAGAAAAAGTGGCAAATAGGGTTTTAGGTGAGAATATTCAGAAGAATAAAAGTAATAGAAAAATGAGTTAGTAAAAGTGTAAAAGAGAGGAAAAAAGCATGCAGAGAATATAAGTGTGCTATTAAGAACAAAGAAAGTGAAAAAGATATTAATGCTAAATGGGAAAGGTACTTAGAAAAGAAGAAGTTAGCTAAAATAGATAATTATAGAGAGAGAATGAAACTAAATAGTAAATTATTGGATGATATTAATAAAAGTGGAAGAGATGGGAGTAAAAAATTTTGGAATTACATTAAAAGGAGGAATTTAGGGGAGAGATAGTACTACTGGATGAGGAGGGAATAGTGTAGCTCTAGAGAAGAATTAGAGAGAATATTGAATAGTTATGTAATGGATATAGAAAAGATGTTAGATGTGAAGGACAGAGGGATAGAAAATATGAAAGCATATAGTAATGGGAATATTAGCTTTACAGAAAAGGAACTGAATGAGGCAGGGAAGAAATTGAAAAGTGGTAAGGCAAGAGGGTTAGATGGATGGGCAGCAGAGATGGTAATGAATTTAGGGCATAGGGCAAAAGTAAAGTTACTATCATGTTTTAATAAGATGGCACAGAAGAGAGTTTTTCCAGGTAGCTGGAGTAATACAAGAGTAAGATTATTATTTAAAGGAAAAGGTAAGGATCATAGAAAGTTAAATAATTATAGACCAATAGCGGTAACATCAGTTTTATATAAAGTTTTTTCATATATGGTGGCTGGAAGAGTTGCAAAGTGGATGGAAGAAAATAATGTAGTGGGGGAAATGCAAGGAGGCTTTAGGTCAGATAGGCGTATAGGAGATAGTTTATTTGTAGTTACACAACTTATAGATATGAGTAGAAATTCAGGTAGACAGTTATATATGAGTTTTATAGATATAGAGAAGGCATATGATAGAGTGAATAGAAGTAGATTATGGATAAGTTTAGCAAATCTGGGAATGGATGAAGCTTTAGTGGGTGTTATTAAGAAATTATATGAAAATAATTACTATACATATCAATTAGGGGATATAGAATCTGTTAAAGTTAAAAATGTGGTGGGACTGAGGCAAGGATGCCCTATGTCACCTATTTTGTTTGTGTTGTATTTGAGTGAAATGGAGAGAGCAATAGAAAGTCTTGGAAGAGGGATAGAGATACCATTAATAGGTGGCAAGAGAGTATATACATTGTCGGGTCTTTTTTTTGCAGATGATGTCTTTTTGTGTGCAGAAAGAAGAGAAGATATGGAAGTTATGCTGAGGACATGCGCAAGGGTGGGTAAAGATATGGGGATTAAATTTAGTGAAGAAAAATCAAATATAATGATGGTGAATACTGGGGAAAAGGAAGACAAGGATTTCTTATTGGGGGATATAAAGTTAAGTGTGGTGAATAGATATAGTTATTTGGGAATCATCTTGAGTAATAAGAAAAATTGCTTGGATGAATGGGAGAAAAAAATTGATAAATGAAGCAAAGAAAAGAAAGGGATTGATAAAGAAATTAACAGTGTTTTCATATAATAAATATGATGTAGCTAGAATTGTATGGAAGGGAGTGGCAGTAGCAGGGTTAACATATGGCAATGATGCGTTATGTGTTAGTAAAGGGGTATTAGATTGCTTAGAAAAAGTACAAAGGGAAGTAGGAAGACATGCATTAGATGCTGAGGTGTGGACAACAAAGGAGGCAATTCAAGGAGAAATGGGATGGTCAAGTTTTTATATGAGGGATGCAAAAAGCAAATTGAAAATGTTTGGTAGATTGCAGTTTATGGATAATAAAAGAATAGCCAAAATAGTATTTAATTGGGTTACAAGTAAAGGGCAGGCAACAAGATGGGTGAGAAAGGTAATGCGGTATGCAGAAGATTTGGATAAAGAATTTATGTCAGTATACTTGTACAAAAGGTGGGATGATTGTGTTAGGAGGATTGTTGAGTGTTATAGTGGTAAACAGTGGGATAGAAGAATAGATGCATTAATAAAGAATAGGGAGTTGGAGAGATGGAGAACTAGTATGGAGAGCAAAATGAGTTTAAATATATATAGAAGTAAACAGAACATTGGGTGTGAGTTAATTTATGATAATAGTAAGGAAAGTAGTTTATTGTTTAAGGCTGGAACGGGATCTTTAGCAACAAGGGAATATACACGTAAATGGAAAAATATGGGTGATTTAGTCTGCAAGTTGTGTAAGAAAGGCATAGAAAATATTAGGCATCTGTTACTTCAATGTAAATGCTTGGAAGCAGAAAGGGTACAAATAATGAAGTTATGGAAGGTTAAATATGAACAAAGTGATTATACAGAAAGTGAGTTATTGGTTTTTATGCTAGGTTTGGAGAAAAATAAGGGGGATTTAGATATGAAGGTCATGGAGTTGATAAAGATTATGTTGTGGAAATGGGATGGAACAGATTATGGGAAAACTTAGGGTGGACAATGGAAAAGGAAGGTAAAGTGGCTAACAGGTTTCTCTGAGCATAGCTGCTGAGAGATTCCTGACTCCGTTTAAGGAGAAGTCACAGTGCATCACATCACAACACTAGACATTTATTTTAAGGGTGGACAGGATATGCGAATCAAAATGCGCCGGACTATACTCAGGGAGAAACAAGATATCTTAAATATTGTTTAGACAGCTGAGAAATCAAAGCACAAAGACAAACGTCAGCCAAATTAAGTTTAAACAAATTTTAAACTTTTATTTAAGAGCAAAATAACTTGTAAGAAAAAGTTTACCCGAAAATCAATAGTGTTATCTCAGGCGTGTACCAGAAAGACTAAACACAATGCTCTGGCAGACTTACCGATTCTCTAATAATGAATTCTACAGGGAGGAAGCAATTTCATTCAGAAGAAAAGTCACCTAAATGGTTCTCCCATTCACCGGTATGAAAACAATACGTTCTTGAAATAAATCAACAAAACCAGCACCAGCAAGCTTTTCTAGACCTCAAAAAAATGTATCGGGACCCAAAATGTCATATGCTAGTAGAAGCTGCATCTTAAAACTACGTTCAAAGCAAAGATGATTGATTTACCTCAAGAACCATGACAAATATGCTTCAGAATGAATGGAAAACAAACAAATAAAACTGGTGACTACCCACCAAACGATTGGCAAAACTAATCTAAAAATTAATGGTCTCAATAGGAGACAAGTAAATCATTAGAAAATTAGTTACGTCTGCCCCAGCATTTAAAGAAATGAATTACCAATAATTATAATAAAAAAATAAATTTATGACACAAGTTCTGAGTACATGCTCTGATAAATTTTAAACTATACACATAAATACAAAATAAATCTATCGGAGAGTGCACATAAGTACGAAAATATGAAAACTGTAAATGCTTTAGCAGTGAAAGTCTCTCTCACCTGTAATTTACAAAAGGGATAAATATTGTCTCCCTGCTGGCGATTTATAAAATTACGAAGCAAAAACAATTATAGTTTCCACTTTCAGAGAGATAAGAAACGAAGACTACGAAAATAAAGTCACCAGCCAAAAGATTTGGTGGTTTGCAAAAATGCAAACAGTATTTAAAATTAATTCAGGCTACTAAAATAATTACAAGTAAGCATTCAAAATATACATGACTGCCAAAGCATTTAGTAAAAGAAGGCACATGTCACTCTCCAATAAACAACAACTTTAAAGCAAACTTGAAATCTTAAAACTAAGATTCCAAGACACATGGCAAAGTACAATAAAAGAGAATAAATATAGATAATAAATATGAAGTTAAATATTAATTTATGAATACAGATTTATAATTAGATTGAGCGGAGATTTAATGAAAAGAAATTTACCCTGGAAAGAATAAAAGAAAATTTCACACAGTTCGCATAGAGTGCGCACATTTATCTTTAGTCCATTTTCAGATCCTTTGACAGTGGCAAGGTAGAGGCAGTGTTTATTTTAGAGGCTCATGGCATGACTAAAGGAGAGTTCGCAGGCATGGGTCCGTCCTTTGTTTAAATTAGCAAGACATTCTGATGATGGCAAAACTCATAGCGGTAGATTTTGACATCTTGCATGGCAACGAAGTCTGTCAATAATTGTTTAAGTTTTAGCAGGAATTAAATGTCTGAACTGCTACTAGAATGGTACCCATCAGGAGATAATCCCAAAAAAATGTCTCCTTGAATAGTTAATCTCTCCTTCCTAAAATTGGCGGGCTATCCTCTCCTCACTACATTTCCCGCGAAAGACTTTCATTAGGCCCTAATTCTATATCTCAGGCAGGGCAAATATTAATTTCCCCGCTCAATCTAATTTAAGAATTCCAACCAGGGATTATTGAAACAAAAACGACAACACAATTAAACCTCCGCTTTTTAGAATTAACTTTAAAAACGATTAAAATAAAAGCAACAGGAATATATAATTAGCAAGCTTGCCTTTTTTTAATCAAATTGATTAAAACAGGCAGTGAAAGTAAACTATTTTAAAATAAATCAATTCTATAAACAAAAATTAAAATGCTCTATTTAAATATAACTGAGTATATGTTTTAATACACGTATGTTTTCTTTTTTTTTTTATTAAATAAGAAGAAATTTTAACATTAGTAATAAAACCATTGAATCGGAAATCAATCTGGTTTAATATATATATATATATTTATATAATACAAAACTCCAACGTTTCAACTTTTTTTATGTCCATACAGTCATTGTCAAGGATCTGCAACAATGAAATACATATTTATAAATAAACTTCAATTACATAAATACCTTCATCTTACATTAACATAAACAGTAACAAACATTAAACATACATAATTATATTTTACTTACATCTCTCTCCCATTGCTATTTTTATTACACTTTCTTTTACATTTAATTATAAATCCGTTCTTAAAATCAGCCAAGAAACTTTTTATACAAATTTAAAAACCCACTCTAATTCCAAAAAACCTCCCCCTTTTTAAATCTTATCTAAAACCCATCACAAAAACTACATTCCTAAACTATAGCTTTAAATGAATAGAAAACAAATATAAACATCTTTTTTTTATACAAAAAAATCTTTTAACAATTTACCTAAACCTATTTAAACATTTATTTTAATTATACATTATTTTAGATTCCTTATCTACTCCATTAATTCTATTTAAAGTAGGATTATATTTTTTTATATAAAAATATTATTTTACCATACTTTCCCTGTAAGATGAAGGTATTTATGTAATTGAAGTTTATTTATAAATATGTATTTCATTATTGTTGCAGATTCTTGACAATGATTGTATGGACATAAAAACAATTGAAACGTTGGAGTTTTGTATTATAAATATATATATGTTCAGTATTGATATAAAAGAATAAAGTTTTTGAAAAGAAAAAGAAAATTTTTTATTTTACTGATATTATTGTAGAACATATATATTTTAAAAGAAAAAGTTATGGTATATTTGCTGTGTCATTATATATTATAACAGAATGTTAATATCATAATGTAGACAGGATCTTTTTACAATTCCAAAATGTACACTTCTCTCCTGGCCATGTGAAATTGATGAGTAATAATAAGAAGTATTCTCAATGGCTAATAAATCAGTTGTAGAGAAAAAGTATAAAACATTGTGATAAGAATTTGGGTGCTTTAAAGTAGATTAATAAGTAAATTTCTTTGTAATAAATGTTTTTCCATTAAAAAATTATCTAATCAAATTAATTAAAAATAATAATATATATACACAGTTACATAACAATGAAAAATATGTTGATGATTTTAATAATTTCTTTATATATATGCCACAGGTAGAACCTTGTGATAATGATTTGGGTTTAAAGCCTGGTTATCATATTTGAGTGATTATTTCCTCTTCTGGCTTAGAGAATTCACCTTCAAAGGTCCATGAAGATAATAAATTTATTTTTAAATCTATTCTAGTTTTTTATTTAATCTTTGTCTGATGATATATGTATTGAGAGTTTAAAAGTTAAAAATATTATATCAGTTTTTAAAAATGGGGATAAAGTATTTAACACGATCATCAAAGATAAGGTGATATCATTCTTGAGTATGCATAAAATTATGTTTGTACACAAGTTTAGTTTGGTTTCTGAAAGTAGTATATTCTATAATCTAATTTTAATACCCTACTATTCAGCTTGGAACTCCCTGATATATAATTTTAATAAATCTTGATTTTAAGCTGATTTTGATCAACTTCATATCAGCTGTCCTATCATCTATTCCTCTCACTATAGTTATATCCAATTATCCTACTAATATTCTATTTCATTTGTGAATTAAGCTCTATTAAATATTTACTTACCAACTGCTTTTCATTCAAACATTTAATTATAAATTCATAAAATATTTTCAACTTTTTATCTAAGCTGATATTTCTTTCACTCTCCATTTTAGAATACAGCAATTTTGTTTATTCATTTACCATTTTCATATATTTCCAAGTTCTAACAACTTTCTTTTAAAATATTATTAATTTCCACAAATATTTTCTTATTAAAAGCCCTTTATTTCCATAATCATTTCTTGTTTTAAGAAAATGGTCCTAGCTTTTCATTCAAACATTTAATTATAAATTCATAAAATATTTTCAACTTTTTATCTAAGCTGATATTTCTTTCACTCTCCATTTTAGAATACAGCAATTTTGTTTATTCATTTACCATTTTCATATATTTCCAAGTTCTAACAACTTTCTTTTAAAATATTATTAATTTCCACAAATATTTTCTTATTAAAAGCCCTTCATTTCCATAATCATTTCTTGTTTTAAGAAAATGGTCCTAAAATGTTTTTACCTCTTCTTGTTTTTAGCAGTTTTTTTTTTGTATTTCCAATATACATTTTTTTTAAATATGTAAAATACTTTTGATCAATTATCAATTCATGAATTTTCAATTAACCATCTTCACAATCATTTTCAAAATGTAATTAAATCTATTAAATTTAACCTCAACTCTTTTCATACATGCCTAGAACCATTCTACATTTCAGTATCTAATTTTCCAGATACTTCTAGTTCTATCAACATAAAATTAGGATAACTATTAACCTTTTTCATCAAATATTGTTTTTTGTTACACAACATATACTCAAGAATTTTATTCAAATCCTGCTTCAGGCAGTTCACTCATTTACTCACCCACCTTTTTAAATAATGCCCCATTCATATTCTCAATCAGTTTTATTAATATGATTCTCATATTAGTAACAATAAGTATTTTATAATTATTCTGTCTAACCCCTATTATTTTCCTAAAATATATTTGCAAATAACTTTATTCCACTTCTTCAAATCCTTTCCATTATTAAATATCCAAAATCACACATCATGCCACTCAACTCAATTTCCAAAACACTCATAGTCTTTATAACGCCTTCCTTTGTTGTCTTCATTGTACATATTTACCCCCTTTTACTTACACTTCTATGAATATAGTGCTTCAACTTTCAAATGTTTTTCTTCAACTAACAAACCTAATTTTTCAACTATAAAAAATTCTATAATTTAAATGACTCATATCTGAATCCTCTTTTACATTTATAATACCTTTATTCCAATTTATTTCACTTTACCATTAACATGTTTAATCACCTGTTATCTATAAAAAACTTTTTTCTATTGTTACATCCTCCATCACTCTTATCTTCATCACATTACAGTTTTCTCTATTCCTTTCTTGAATGTAAAGTTCCTTCTTTTTCATTTCTATGGCCAAACATTACACCTTTCACCATTACTGTCATCCATTATTTATCCACAATAGAATGAAAGTTTCTCCAAGTTTACTTCTGTTCTTCTCCCATATTATACAATTAAGTTTTTTTAATTCATTCATTCACATCTAATCTTTCATTTTTTTACATCCTCTTGGGATTCACTTTAGGATTTCAACTTCCATCCATTATTATGATTTTTAACAATAATACAAT
Source organism: Epiperipatus broadwayi (assembly GCA_028023455.1). NCBI lineage: Eukaryota > Metazoa > Onychophora > Udeonychophora > Euonychophora > Peripatidae > Epiperipatus > Epiperipatus broadwayi. The sequence continues at coordinate 401,619 of JAQFVV010012929.1, forward strand.
TCAGCATTCAAGTCTTATAATTCCTTCAGTGTTACTTGTATGTTGTCTTATATTTCAGCTTTGATTGTTTTTTTTACTTTCAACATATATATTTCCATACATCATTGAGTGGTGAAGTGTCTCTATATTACTACTCTGATAAAATGGTAGTAATTCTTTCCATATAGTAATGTCATGTGATGCATTGGTGGTTAATTCCTATTATGTTAGGTGTCCAAGTCTCTGAATCACAGAGGCATATTTTCTTTTAATATTAAATTTTTGCTGCCAAAAGAACACTATCTAAGAATAATTCATGATTAATTTTATCTATTATGTTTCCATAATGATCTGATCATGAAATTTGTAGTTCTTAGCATCTCCTAATCCATGATAATCAATTTTTATTTTCTGTTCCTGAAAAAAAACCATTGAATGTTACTTTGATCTTATTGATATTTACCTTTAGTCTTATTGTCTCACATTCACTTAACAATTCTTGCAATCTGAAGTATTATTTGGAAAAACAATCATATCATCTTGAAAATCTAGATAATAAATAATCTCAATCAAACATTTATTAAAACAATCTGCCAGATATGGATTCATCACATCACATATCCTTATAAATGTCTTTCTTCAAGAGCAGATTCTGTATTCTAATAATTGCCAGGGCATTTTGATATTCTTCAAAATTTAACAATATTCTAAATCTATATTTTGATAATCCAAACCTTTATTTTTATCTCTTTATATTGTAACGGACCGTAAAATGTACCGAGAGTCTACAGGGTGAGATATTTAATTAATTGATGCCCCAAATGTTTGGGTTGCCAAAATATGTAACAGACTGTAAAACCCTTTTAGGATAGTACACCCAGATCCTTCTCTACTTACAGGTCCTATTACTACTCGGGGTTCTAACTCAGTGTAGACATTTGCCTTTAACTCTGCTCAAGGATGGAATTAAATAGGATGGCAATAATGTGACCTCTATATAGATCCTTAATGGCTATTGCTAATAATAAATTAAAAATCTGTATGCATGTATAATAGCTATTCTGGTGAGTGAAGTATGAATGATGCTTGACAATCTAGAGACCAGAGAAACAAAGGTTTTAACTTCAAACAACAAATATTTATTAACAGATCATGCTTAAAGTTATAATATTTATAAATCAACAGAATATATACATGATTATTATAAAATATTAATTTATCTCTACAACAATAAGACTAGCTGTAATTTAAATATTAAAATATGGGTTGAAATAAGAATTATAAAATTTAGTGCATAATTTACAATAATGTATTAATTATTTTAAATATAAAATTATATTACTAATGTACGATTATCATTTTGTTTATGTCCTTTAAATGTACCTCAAGGTTATGTCCATGAATTGCTAATTTGTGTTTTGTATAGTTCATTCATAAACAGTTATTCATTTAAACAAGAAAATGTTATATATATATTTACTTATTAATTAGTTTGATTTTAATGTATTAATTGTCTAATAAATGTAAATATTTAAAATCTTACCTTTTGTTTCAGTCATTGTCCAGTTTAATTTAAACCTTCAATTACGATAATATTTTATTTACAAACATATATAATATATTGATGTATAGTTTGAGTTGTGCATCTCTCTCACCCTATAAAAATCTAAACAAATGGGTTCTTTTTTTTTAAAAAAAAAAATGTTTGCTACACTTGAATAAAAGGGTGAGAAAAATTCACAACCCAACTCTCAGTATACATTTAAAAAAAAATATTTAAAACATAAAATATAATGAAATTTTGGAATTCCTTAAAACAATAGCAAGTTAAATTTTCAAGAGCAGCTTCTGTATTCTTAGCAGATAATGTCTTTCTTTCCTTCATGTATATTAAGTCATGTTGAACATTCTAAGCATTAACAATTCCCATGACGAAATTGAATTCCTCGGCGTTTGATTTTAAAGCCATGCATTTCCATTCCATATCAAGATCTTTCCACGTTGATTTAAACAATATATACCAATAAATATGATCCTCCATCACACGTCAATGACACCAAGAGGATAGAAAAATCCCCCGACACTTAATTAGCAAAAGTGCATTGTTAGATATTATTTACACATATATAAATTATTAAATATGAATCCTTTTCCAAGGCTTACGTTATAATATAAGGTGAACGCTATTTCTATGCAGTTTTATTTATATATGTATGAGACGCATGATAAAGATTTTACTTTAAAAGTAATGTTAATAAAGTTCTATTTCATCATTAGTTGATTTTATTTTATCCAAGAAACATTTGATAGCAATTATATTTTTTAACAATGATAAATAACTATGATGCTCTTAGCATTTATTTGAACGAACGAAAGTTCATCAATTAAATAATGTTTTTTTTTCCTTTTTAAAACATTTTACACTTATCAATAATAAAATTCCAAATATTAAATAGTTTATTTTTAATAAAGAAAGGAAATCATAATAACTAATATAATAATTAAAATATTCTTTACAACTTTACTTTCATGCACTTCATTTGAACAAGAAAAACCAACAACAACTAAAACAAAATCTGTTGCTTAGATATTTTTCCACGTTCCCAAAATCAACAAAGGTTTACTCTTTTTTTCCTCTTTTAAACAAAAGAAACGTGGTTACTAGAATTTAATGTCAAATATTTTTTTTCTATTTTGTCACGTCATGATTTAAAATCTACATTCATGTATATATATGTGTATATGTATATATTTTATTTTACATTTAATAAAAAAAAATAAATGTGTTCATTCCTTCATGAATGTATGGTTATGTTTGTGTGTATATATATGTGTATATGTCTCCAAATATCTAAAAAAATTAGGTTTTAAAAGTTGGCTGCCTATTTAATCTTTATACATTTTTATCCTAAAACATCAGTTACTTATTATTATTTTTTTATAAGGATTGGGCATCACCTTACATTTCCCCTACCCTTAGAAGGTTAAAATTTAGACCATTGTCAAAATTTTAGCACCTAAACAAAGGTTTGGATGGTTATTGTGTTGGATAATTTTATTCTTTTTAAATAGGGAGAGTTCTAATGCTGTCGTACTTATTTTAATTTACTCATCAATATACATTTGCTTTTTTTTATATTACTCATTTTTGGTTAGATTCCTATCCTTATGTCTTTCATCTTAACATTGAATTAAATTACTGTCATCATTAACATTGTTCTTATTATCTTTACTAGAATTACTAACTATATGACGGTTGAATACTCTGAATTTGACTGGTTAAGTGTCTCTGTTCCAGAAGGCACATATTTGGGTTTGTCAGTCTATATCCTGCTCCCTAGGAGTCTTATTGGATTTTTATAAGGTCTGAACAAAATATGGGATTCCCACATTCTATGGGTCAATTCCCACATCTCAGCCAATTCTAAGATACCTCAATAAAATGTTTCAACATTAATTTGAGTGCATCCTCATCACATCTACCTACTCTAGCTATTTACTCATGAACAATGCTGTCTTTCTCATTACAATACACTTGCATATACCCATTTACATTTTTTTTTATAAACTTCACTTTCATCTACTTTAATCATGGTCATCTGTTTACAAATAACTAAGCTTCTGTACATGGCAGTTCTTGACAACCACTGTATGGCTTTAATATCCGAGCATTATAAGTTCCTTTTATCTCTCCATCAATATTTAACCAAAATGCATTTGGGCCAGCTTGTTTCACAATAGCATATGGTCCAGCATATTGTTGACAAAATTTATGATAAACATTATCCATTGGTTTACTTGGGTTATGTGTTTTCACAAAAACCTTGTCTCCAATCTTAAAGTGATGTCTGCTTTCCTTTCCCTTCTTATTTCTAAAATTGGATTTATTAATTAACTGTTGTCGAGCCATTTGAATTTTAGTTTCTATGTCATAGTGATGACATTCAATTGGAGGTTGGTATTTCACAAATAATGAAGGAATAGGTTGGTTAAAATGTAGTTGGATGGGTGCGAATCCAGTAGATTCATTTGCACCCCAATTTATGTAATTCACTACCCGTTCTGTCTGCTTCACCCACCCCCTATTATTTTTATAAGATTTAATAGTCAAAAGTAAACTTAACATTTTTTTTTTATAAATATATACTCACTTAACATTATTTACAGGGTTCAATCATTAAGAAAGTCCATTTTTTTATGTTCCAGGGTTGCAATCATGAAGTCTGTCACTTAATTTGTGCCTTTCTCTTTTTAAGGACTTTCATTCACATATTCAATAAATGTGAAGGGACCTTCATAAGTGTTGCAAAGCTTATGGAACCTGGGACCTTTCTGTTTCTTTGTAGGGAGTATAGTTGACTCCAGTAACATCTGGCAACTGTCTATGACTTGGTCATCTTCCTGATTATGAAGAGACTTGTTGTGCCATAATACACATTCAAGATGAACAAGTGTATCGACTTCATTTGTCCTTTCAAAGTTGGCTTCAATAATGGGACAATTTTCTTTTGTGAAAAGCCTTTGAGCATATAATAGCCTTTCTTGGATTTTGCTACTATGTTCATGGAGCTTGTATTTAGAACAAACTTTATGTTCTGAACATTGGATGCTCACATTAACTTGTTCTGCTTGATCATCTAACATATTCATTCTCATACTCTTCATGGGAAGGATTGAATCAGCATCATTCCAAAATGTTTTTGGGATTGCTCCTTCCAACTTAAAATTGGTGGAATGATTTTCTATTATGTCTTCAAGTACTTGCTGAGTCCATGTAGCAGGACATTCATGTACAAGAGAAGTTTCCATAGTAACAGAATATTTAGTACTTCGATTGGATTCAAAAATTTTTTTTTTTTATATCATTAATATCACAGCTCATACTATCTATTCTATTATTAATATCATAAGTTTTAGATTCTATCCTATCTATATTTTCTTTTATACACATTATCTTTGCTTCCAAATTACTATTTATTTGGATCTCCAAATCATCAATATCAGTTTTAGTTACCATAGTAAACTTTATATCCTCTATCTTAGTGGATTCCTGGGCTTGGTGAACTTCCTTAACTTTATTCTCAATTTGAGTGGTAATACTTTCCTTAAATTCAGTATACTGCTCTTGACACTGCAAGTTCACTTCATCTATATTTATTCTCATCTCTTCTACATTTCGCTTTAATTCCGTACTACTGTTATGCACTTCATTCATCTCTGAAGATAACTGCTCCATGGCTGTAGAAACTTTCATTTCAATGCCACTAATTCTTTTCTTAACCTCCTCATCCAATTTGTCAATATCAGCCTTAGTTACCATGTTGCTTATTTCAGCCTTGATTGTATCTATCTGACCAATCATGCTATCCATCCGACCATTCATCTGACTACTCATGCTATCTATCCGACCATTCATGTCAGCCTTGACTATATCTATCTGACCACTTATGCTATCCATCTGACCACTCATATCAGCTTGCATGGCATCCATCCGACCACTCATATCAGCTTGCATGGCATCCATCCGACCATTCATGTCATCCATCCGACCACTCATATTGCTTATATCAGCCTTGGTTGCCATATTATCCATTCGATCCAATAATGTTTGGAGCATCTGCATCATGGCTCCACTATTTTCTGTAACCTGTGTTAGTCCAATTCCAGGTGATTGAGCAGACTGTTCATTAGAGTCTCCTTGAATTTGAGATATCATTTGTTTTTCCTCTTGCATTGAGAAAGAATGCTCAGCTCCAACCATTGACCCCCCAGACATATTCATGTCTACTGATCCTACTTGTTCCATATTAGGATCATGCTCAGCTTCATTGCCACTAACATCCTGTGGCTTTACATATAATTCCTTACTCATACTTGACAAATATCTCCCACTTCTGAGAAACATACAAAATAAACTAACACTTTTCTTTAAAATATCTACTCTATGGCAAAATTATTTCTTTTTATATAATATTCTATAATATGTCATAGGATCTTCTACCAACTTGTGTCATCTCATGTGATTTTGGTTACCTTAAGTATTTTACATATCATTGGTATTAATGCTGGTTTTATATATTTTTCCCTTATCTGCTTCACTTGCCTACTCTTATTAGATTCTTGATCATCTATTTAGTTTTGGCCTCTATTTATCAATTCATACCTTCACTCAGAGTTATTTGAACTTATTGTTTATTGACTAAATTAACTATACCACTAAGTTGCCACACCATTTAATCCATAGGGTTATGTAATTTATAGTTTATTAACTGACTAACTAAAATATGATAAATCAGGTTATACTGAAATTATGGACAATTTCTCATAAATTCAATTTATGTCACACTAAAAATATACAGTAACATATGATAGACCCAACTCTTTAAAGCTCAACACATTGTGTATCAAAATATAATAGACAAAACTTTTCACATGCAGTGAATCTAAGTATTCAAGCTTACCACATTGCATGCCAAAAATGTAACAGACTACCAACTAGAATGAATTTAATAATTGGCTATTATGAATGCGACATGATAATCAACTTTCATTAAGTCTATATATGCCAGTGTACAGGCTTCACTGTTGATGGTGTCAAAAATGTAACAGTATGTAGTTTGTATCTGTGGTGAACTTACATTTTCAGGCCCAAAACGTTGTGCGCCAAAATATGTAACGGACCGTAAAATGTACCGGGAGTCTACAGGGTGAGATATTTAATTAATTGATGCCCCAAATGTTTGGGTTGCCAAAATATGTAACGGACTGTAAAACCCTTTTAGGATAGTACACCCAGAGCCTTCTCTACTTACAGGTCCTATTACTACTCAGGGTTCTAACTCAGTGTAGACATTTGCCTTTAACTCTGCTCAAGGATGGAATTAAATAGGATGGCAATAATGTGACCTCTATATAGATCCTTAATGGCTATTGCTAATAATAAATTAAAAATCTGTATGCATGTATAATAGCTATTCTGGTGAGTGAAGTATGAATGATGCTTGACAATCTAGAGACCAGAGAAACAAAGGTTTTAACTTCAAACAACAAATATTTATTAACAGATCATGCTTAAAGTTATAATATTTATAAATCAACAGAATATATACATGATTATTATAAAATATTAATTTATCTCTACAACAATAAGACTAGCTGTAATTTAAATATTAAAATATGGGTTGAAATAAGAATTATAAAATTTAGTGCATAATTTACAATAATGTATTAATTATTTTAAATATAAAATTATATTACTAATGTACGATTATCATTTTGTTTATGTCCTTTAAATGTACCTCAAGGTTATGTCCATGAATTGCTAATTTGTGTTTTGTATAGTTCATTCATAAACAGTTATTCATTTAAACAAGAAAATGTTATATATATTTACTTATTAATTAGTTTGATTTTAATGTATTAATTGTCTAATAAATGTAAATATTTAAAATCTTACCTTTTGTTTCAGTCATTGTCCAGTTTAATTTAAACCTTCAATTACGATAATATTTTATTTACAAACATATATAATATATTGATGTATAGTTTGAGTTGTGCATCTCTCTCACCCTATAAAAATCTAAACAAATGGGTTCTTTTTTTTAAAAAAAAAAATGTTTGCTACACTTGAATAAAAGGGTGAGAAAAATTCACAACCCAACTCTCAGTATACATTTAAAAAAAAATATTTGAAACATAAAATATAATGAAATTTTGGAATTCCTTAAAACAATAGCAAGTTAAATTTTCAAGAGCAGCTTCTGTATTCTTAGCAGATAATGTCTTTCTTTCCTTCATGTATATTAAGTCATGTTGAACATTCTAAGCATTAACAATTCCCATGACGAAATTGAATTCCTCGGCGTTTGATTTTAAAGCCATGCATTTCCATTCCATATCAAGATCTTTCCACGTTGATTTAAACAATATATACCAATAAATATGATCCTCCATCACACGTCAATGACACCAAGAGGATAGAAAAATCCCCCGACACTTAATTAGCAAAAGTGCATTGTTAGATATTATTTACACAATATAAATTATTAAATATGAATCCTTTTCCAAGGCTTACATTATAATATAAGGCGAACGCTATTTCTATGCAGTTTTATTTATATATGTATGAGACGCATGATAAAGATTTTACTTTAAAAGTAATGTTAATAAAGTTCTATTTCATCATTAGTTGATTTTATTTTATCCAAGAAACATTTGATAGCAATTATATTTTTTAACAATGATAAATAACTATGATGCTCTTAGCATTTATTTGAACGAACTGAAAGTTCATCAATTAAATAATGTTTTTTTTTTCCTTTTTAAAACATTTTACACTTATCAATAATAAAATTCCAAATATTAAATAGTTTATTTTTAATAAAGAAAGGAAATCATAATAACTAATATAATAATTAAAATATTTTTTACAACTTTACTTTCATGCACTTCATTTGAACAAGAAAAACCAACAACAACTAAAACAAAATATGTTGCTTAGATATTTTTCTACGTTCCCAAAATCAACAAAGGTTTACTCTTTTTTTCCTCTTTTAAACAAAAGAAATGTGGTTACTAGAATTTAATGTCAAATTTTTTTTTTCTATTTTGTCATGTCATGATTTAAAATCTACATTCATGTATATATATGTGTATATGTATTTGTGTATATGTCTCCACATATTTAAAAAAATTAGGTTTTAAAAGTTGGCTGCCTATTTAATCTTTATACATTTTTATCCTAAAACATCAGTTACTTATTATTATTTTTTTATAAGAATTGGACATCACCTTACAATATA